>OY757914.1:20424103-20481603 GCA_963585895.1 Sepioteuthis lessoniana
ACAACACATCAACTGAACTTATGTTTTGGCATTAAATAACCCATAAGGAGTTGATATGGCGTAAAAATCAATCAATCATTTGGCATAGAATAATCACCAGGACTTTTTGTGTTGAATAACAGTATCCATTTCTCATCACCTGTAACAATGAAAAAAAAAATTTTTACAGCATGTCAACCCTTCTCGGGTTATTTTATGTCTAGAGGATAGAAAATTGTGTTTATTGTACATTTTTAATTCTTTTAATCAAAATGATGACATTAAAAAAAATCCTGCTAGTGTATCAAAGATTTCTCTTTCACTAACCTGCACTGATACTATAAATAGGAAGCAGCACACTGGCAGTCCTGATGGCTACTGACAAGTAGTTGACAATAAATATCAAATTATACAGAGCTAACAAATATTATATGATGATATAATAAATTGGAACTATGATTTGACTATGATTGTATAGTGGAGCAGTTGGTTGATTCAAACAAGGTATTCACCACTTAACAATAATATTAAACAAATTATGTTACATCTTGTCAATAGTATTTTTGTAGACAAGAAACAGCTGTGTGACTTGGGGCATGATAATGAACGTCACACTTCATACAAGCCCAAAGTCGGAGCCTCACTATCAGATGCAGCTTAATGTCATATCCAGTACACCCCCAATTTTTTTTGGTGGGGAGGTCTTACTCTTTTCTAGCGGATACTGTCAGTGTATTCTAAGACTCACCAACAGAGCAACAGCTATCTTGTACAGTTGTTCCTGATTCAAAGTGAACCCAACTCCCACAGATCATCCAGGTGTTTTTTTTTTTTAAAGATGGAGTCTAGTCACATAACTAATATGACTGTGTAGATGGAATGCCTGCCACTGGGAGAGTAGTGGAGACATTACCCAGAGGATTGTTGATTCTGGCCGGCTGACTGTTGACCTCACAGAACTTGGAGTATTTCCAGTTGGCTCTACCAGTAGAAGAATGCTCCAAAAGTGTCAGGATACTAAATGCTTTCAAGGAATCATTGAAGCTTTTCTTCTAGTTGCTATAGCACTGTCTTCCTGCCTGCAACTGATCATCATCATGTCATGCTGCTAGCACAGATTTCCCTAACTATCTCTCACTATTTGTCTCTGTCTTCCATCACTCCTGGCAGGTCTTCCAGACTACATCCTGTGTCAGCACAGAGCTGTTGTAGATAGGATACATCAGTATCTTATTATGAACTAATGACCTAGGATAAAAACTATGTACAAAATTTTTCATGAATAAGTACACTTTCTTTTTGAAAAAACAAGAAATTAATTTTCTTCTAAACCAAAGAACCCAGGAAATTATTATTTCTGGTGGAAGATTGTACAATCAAAACAGATATTATTATTATTACAACATTGTCCATGAATAAAATGTTTCTTGTAAAAATTTAATTTTCTTCTAAACCAAAACATACTAAAGGTTTTATTATTTCTAGTGGAACATTATATATATATATATATATATATATATATATATATATATATACTCCCCTACCCCTGTAGGGTTGAGTTCTCTGGCGAAGAAGTAATCGTGTTGCTATTAGCGTTGATTGCAAGCCTCTTCGTATTTGAATTGAGGTCTCGGCAATCGTTGAATGGATGTATGTAAACAATAGTAATTATGATTCATAACCGTTTAAAATTTACTTTGCAGCTAATAGCTGTTCATGGCCGAATGGTTAGAAGCTTCGACTTGGCGTTTGAGTCAAACTGGGTTTCGATCCCAGCTATGGGTAGCTACTGTCTAGCCACACTGATGAGTTCTGATAGAACAAAACAGATCTGTCTGTGGATGACTATATATATATATATATATATATATATATGCAGTTTTAGTGACAGAGGTATTACAATTCTGTTTAAGGTTACAGAGCTTCAATGCTTTAAAACTTGCTAACAAATACAGATGAAGGCTCTCCTGTCGTTCAGAATGTCTAAGTGTCCAATGGTTCAGTTAAACATGTAGACTGCCGACAGAGGTGGGTAATTCATTGTAGGGATGACTTTTATAGAACCAGCCACACTTTTTAGATGAGTTGATAACAGAAGAATGGTGTACCAGGGAGCTGCAGATTCATTGAATTCTAAGTTTTTCTTTCACTAAGACAGATTACTTCACCAAGACTAAAGAACCCAGAAATAACTAATACCTAATAATATCCATTTTGACTGTATAATGTTTCACTAGAAATAATAAAATCCTGATATACAGGCAGTGCAGAAGATCTAATGCTTCTTGCAAATACACTGGCCCAAGTCGAATCCTTACTGCATAGCCTTGTGCAAGCATCAGGAGGCATTAGCCTCTATGTGAATGCAAATAAAATGAGTTTCAAACAAGAAGGAGCCATCTCCACTTTAAGTGGTAAACCTCCGAAATTAGCAGACCAATTCACATACCTTGGCAGCAACATCTCATCTACTGAAAGAGATGTATACATACATCAAGTGAAGGTGTGGATTGCTACTGACTAGTTATCAACCAAATGGAAATCTGATCAATCTGATAAAATAAAACAGGATTTCTTCCAAGCTGAGGCTGTGTCAATACTACTGTATGGATGCACCACAGAAAAAAGCTACATGGAAGTATACAAGAATGCTACGTACTATTTCAAACAAATCCTGGAAGCATCCCCTCCCCCCCAAAAAACCCAGCAGTTATATGGCCACCTGCCTCCCATCTCACAAACAATACATGTGGAGTATTGCTTGAGAGTTGGGCCAAACTCATATGTGGTTTTGCTCTTATGGACTCCAACACATAGACATGCCAGTATTGGCTGACCAGCAAAGACTTAAATAAGCTCTGTTTGGACACTGGATGTAGTCTAGAAGACTGACCACGAACAATGGATGATAGGGACAAATGGTGGGTGAGAGTCAGGGAAGTCTGTGCAATCAGTATGACTTGATGACGACAATCTCTGGTTTAGAAGAAGATTTACTTTAATAAAAAAAAATTGTTGGGGTGTATTTACTTATGGATGATACTATAATTATAATATACATTTTGATTGCATAATGTTCTATGATAAATAATAAAATCCTCAAGTTTTTGGTTTAGAAGAAAATTAGATTTTTATAAAAAAAAAATTGTAAGATTGTATTTATTTATGGGTGATATTGTAAGCATAGTAAATATAAAAGTTTAGCGGATATATGAATTTTAGTGAAGTAAACAAATGAAAAAAAAAATCAGATATCTTAAATAGAAACAATAGATCAGTCCATTAATTATTTAGTTGAGTATCTTCATTCTTGTTGTTTTGAATAAGAACATTTGACAGCTGTGTTCTTTGGCCTTTTTGTGTGAAGTTCTGAGACAGAGCAGTGCAATTAGTCATAACAAAATCCTGGTATCTTTAGTTTGAAGAAAATTAACATTTTATAAAAATTGGCAAGGGTGTACTTATTTATGGGTGATACTGTATCTTACTCAATGCAGCTGGGACTGGATGAAGATGGTAAAGATTCAGAAGAGATCTACAGTCAAGTATTTTAATATCTGAAACCCTGATCTGCCAATTGATGCCGAGAAGGCTCTTTAGATATAAGTATGGAAACATACAATAAAACAAAATACATTATACACATTTTACACCAAAATAGATTTTTTTATTTTTGAGCAGATACTTTTACTATCATAAAAAGTTCTGAGTGATAAATAAATGTCAAATATATTTAGCTTGAAGATGAAGCAGGTGGTAGTAAGAAAATTGAAAAAGGTCAGACCTCATTGCCACCACAATAGTCGAATTAAGGCTATTCAATAATATAGTTGATGCACTTATAATAATCTTTGCATTATCACATTTATTTCTTCTGTCTATACTCTAACAAAATACATAGTCAGGAATTACCTCATTACTCTAGGATTCATTTATGATACCTATAGTCTGATTCTTTTCTAAGAACACACAATAGGTTTGATACCTTGGGTGGTGAAATAGTTAGCAATAATTAGCAAGCTTGAGTGGCAGAAAATTATTAATAAGATCGAGCCTCACTGGGTGCTCCATACTTACAGTCTTGTGCAACAACTAGACAAAGCTTAGTTTGGTTGTGTTTTATGGCATATCAACCATCGTTGGTTATTTAATGCCAAGTCCTGTTTTTACATATAGATTAAATATATGATTTGTAAACACATCTTATAGATATATAGTTAGGTGATCAAACAGTTCTATTTCTAACAATTCAATTCAGCATAAGTCAACAAAGTTAAATGGTTCCAAGAATTGCTATGTATAACTAACAATTCAATTAAATACCAGTCATTTGTTTACACAGTTAAAAATATCAAACTGTTCTATTCGGCCCAAAGATAGGACCCAATAAGGTGCTAACCACCCAGGCTAGAGTGGACCTGAGATCAATGGCAATGAAGAAGCACTCTGAATTCTCCAAAGCTCTGGCGTTACTGGAACCCCACCATTAGATCGTTTAACGTCATATCAGGACACTCATTGGAAGTGTGTGTGTGTGTGTCTTACCCCCCCCCCCTTCTACAGAGATGCAGTTGGCATATTCTACAGCCCTAGCTGAGTGGGCTTAGGCAAAGCTTAGTAAATAACTACACACACTATAGGTGTAAATGGATGGACAGCTGTTTCCCCAAACATCACATTATTAGGGTTCTATCTTTTTTTCATGGTATTTTTTAGAGCAGTTAAGGATTATTTGGTCCTCTTCTCCAAGTAATACATAACAGGTTGTACAGGGCTAGATGGTACCAGATCCTTGATCTAACCTCAGAGAACTTAGACTATTGGTTCATATGAAACATGAATAAATCTAAAGGTAACATATGACAGTGTTTGTGGTGGTGGGGAATTATAAAGCACTGGTGCCCTCTGTAGATGGTAAAGAATAATAATGATACAAACATTATAATATGCATTTAGCAACTCCTCTGCATGAGCAGGGTGTGACACAAGGTCAATTTTTAAAGAGTTTTACAGAATTGAATTCAGTTTTTCTTCTCCAAGACTGGTTGCTATACTAAAGCTAAGAAGCCCTGTCTGCTCAACTATTTACCTATAGTGAGAGGGAGAATAGTTGGATGTATACCTTTCTCAAGGGTATTAAGGCTATGTGAAATGCAAACAGCCTTTTCCAGGACTTGAACCCTTGTTGCCATGTCCATTTTTTAAGCCAACCATCATCTTACCAAGAACAAAAGGTCTAATAAATCCGTTTTTACTATAGAAACTACTCTGCAGTGGATACAGTCAGTATATACTAAGCCTCACCGACGAGGCCGTCTTCCTCTACGGGTAGACAGTACAATAGACTAGGCTCTCTAGTTGACATTGGTCAACCCATCTAGGAGAAGAAAAACTGAATTCAAACCAGCTGTGACATTTAACAGTGAACAGCAATTATCCAAGAAACAAAAGAAAAGTGAATGATTATCCCCCTTCCCGGTGATAATTTACCAGTAGAAATGATTTAAGGGAGGGAGTATTTGTTTTTGTCTCCCTCAAATACATTATCAGTCAAGCATTTATAGATGTAATTCACAAGCATTTTGCCTTGCAACTATTTTAATTGCTATCATATAAACACAAACGCATATGTTGATCTACATTTATCTAACCTTGTTACATTCACATTTTTAAAATAATTTTTCAGTTGATCCTATTTTCTCAATACATAGAGACATAAAGCAGAAGTAGTAAAGACTGACAGTCAAGCAATTATTACAGGTTGGTAAGGCTCATTAACACACATTCATTGAGAAGAGGTGAGGGGAGGAAGAGAAGAAAATTTGGAATGTCAATAACATTTTAGTGATAACAAAGGTTTATCAAAAAAGAATGTCTGTGTCATAATAAATTATCATGAATTTGCTCTTATGCTGGCTGCCATATAACTGTGTATTTTCATGTCGGGAATGTGTTTTTCATATTCTGGATAATATTAAAATTTGTCATTTTTGGTCATCCATAGTAAGTAAGTAAAGTTGGCGACCATAGTCGAGGGTAACCCGAAAGCTCCCTTTTCAATAGCTACTACCCCAAAGTGTAGGGGAGGGTGCTACTCCATTCTCTGGATTGCTTCACTTTACCTTTGATCCTTACCTTATAATGCTGAGTGTTAAGCAAGGCAGCATCAAGTACCATTTTTTGAGTCTTTGGTATGACTTGACCTGGGATTGAACCCTGGTCTCCCAAACCATTAGCGAACACTCTATTCATTAGGCCAAAACTTTTGTAATATAATGGCCGAGGGATTTCGTTTTATGCCTTTGAGTTTAGTTTGGCTGAGA
This sequence comes from Sepioteuthis lessoniana, assembly GCA_963585895.1. Lineage (NCBI taxonomy): Eukaryota > Metazoa > Mollusca > Cephalopoda > Myopsida > Loliginidae > Sepioteuthis > Sepioteuthis lessoniana. The sequence goes on from OY757914.1 coordinate 20,430,406, forward strand.
ACCTTTCGGCTCAGTGCATGGGTTACTTAGGTGCAACATTAATGCAGGTGTTCACACGCAAGCGGAATGGATGTGTCACTCAGAGATGTCACAATAGCCCAGATAAGAAACGGGGCTACAGAGTGCGGGTGACGTCATGCACCAGAAACACGCGGAGGATTTTGGGGATTTTGAAAAAGTCAGTTGAGTTGAGTCCTGCCTCGGGGGAAGACGGTTGACTTTCGCTTGCTTGCGGAGGCGCGCTATGGGGTACCACACATGTTGGGGTGGGTGGGCAGATGGAAAAGCCAGAATAGAAAGAATGTGTATCTATCTCCTTGTGTTGAAGAACCTTTAAACTCAAAAGGTAATAAAAAGTTTCGCACCCGAATTAAGAAGTCGTAAGTGTTTTCCGTGTTTCGAGATTCCTATGTTCCATGTATATGTTATATATATGTTATATATGTTTATGAACATTCTATGTACGTTTCACACATATCCATATCATGGGTATGGTACACTTTTACCATTTTGGTATACTTAGTGTAATGGTTATTACCATAGGAAATGAAATTGGTAAGCAGAATTCGAATCCTAGATCAGATTGTGTTTCATTTTGTACTAAAGCTTTTGGGAAAGGCATGAATCTATCTCCCTCTTCCAGATATGGGTAAATAGGCAAACTGGATTCTTTGGCTTGGTTAGGCAAACAGTCTAGAAGGAGGAAAACTAATTCAAATTAACTTTACTTTGCTTAAAAATTGACCTCAAGTCACATCTGTCTGATGTTAGAGGGATAAGTACATACTTTTACCTTTGTGAATAATATTAGATTTTGTCACTTTTGGTCATCCATACTTCAGCAGTCACACGAGTTACTTAATTTATGTGAGTTTACATAATGTTCATAAAGAAAGCTGATAAAATACTCACTTTAACTTGATCCGAGTTGACAGTTAACAGACATCTGCTGTTAAATGTATTTTCCAGTGCATTTTATATGAAAGGTGATATTTTTTAAATTGAAAATCAAGCAGTCATCATCAAATTAAATTAACTAATTTTTTAAACATTTATTGAAACTTCTATTTCTATAATGGCTTCTTTATTTTGGAGGATTTAAAAAAAAAAAATTTTCAGAATTTAAATTGTTTTGACAGCAAACATCAATTATGGCAGAACTAAAGTTACTTTGAATGACAAAAATTGACATTAAAAACAGTTTAAAACCAGATTTAAGAACACAAAAGAAATTTCTACATTTTTTCTCTTTTACAACTAATTTTGTAATTTTCTTGCAATTAAAACTTCAAAGAAGATATCTAAATTATTGAAATACATTTCAACATTTGTGATCATTGAAACTGTAGGTAATGGTTTGCAGATCAAGATTAGCAATGTAGAAATTCTACCATTCCATTGTGTTCGCCAATGGTCCGGGAGACCTGGGTTCAATCCCAGGTCGTGTCATACCTAAGTCTTTAAAAATGGTACTTGATACCTCCTTGTTTAACACTCAGTGATATAAGGTATGTATCAAGGGTAAAGTGGAGCAATCCAGGGAAAGGAGTAGCGCTCTCCCCTACACATCGGTGTAGTAGCCATTGAAAAGGGAGCCTTCTGGTCGAACTTGACTACGGTCACCAACTTTACTTACATCAACATATTTTGGGATTATGGTTGGTTATTTTGTTTAATGGCATATCAACCCTTGTGGTATGTTTAATGCCAAATCTTGTATTGTTTTATTTGTTTATATGATTTCATGTGTATAAATATTTTGGTAGAAATAATTTTTCTTAATTTTCGTTGATGCAGGTGATAGAAGGGAGTGACCCTTGGTCACCCAATTCTAGCACCTATAAGATAAAAATGATTGGGTGTTTGTTTGCCATTAGAGCAATTTGTAGAATATAGTTGGGACTTAATTATATAGATGCAAGGGACTGATACGACCAGCCAATTGATTGGACCATTCCCAGGATAGCTACCCACAGTTGAGTTACCTCTCAGCAGAGAGCAGTTAGAATATTCTACAGTCACAGTCAACATGATGGTTGGAATTAGGTCTGTATTTAGTCTTTCCTCTTCAATATGAACAAAAACATGGAATGACATTTTGTGCATTGCAAACTAACAGACACTGACTTTATATATATCAATGTATTAAAAGGTTACAGTTTCTACAGAGAGTGTACTCAATATATAAGATAGAGCATAGAGAGAGAGAGAGAGAGAACAAATACAGAAAAGAGAAATAAAAAGAAGACAAATACAGGAGAGAAAAAGAGAGAAAGGAAGGGAGCAAATATGAAAGAAGCAAGAGAGGAAGCAAATACAGAAAAAAAGTAAGAGGGAGGCAAATACAGCAAAGAAAGAGAGGACAAATACAGGAAAGAGATAAAGGGGAAATACTAGGGAAAGAAAAAGAGGTTTGGTTTGGTTTTATGGCATATCAACCATTGTAGGTTATTTAATGCCAAATCTTGTTTATATATATATATATATATATATGATTTGTAAACACATTTTGTAGATAACATTCTTAAACAAGCCTGAGCTCTTTTTTTATACACAGTTAAATGGTTTCAAGTATTGCCATATAACTGTCATAATTTAACATCAGTCATTTGTTTGCACACTTCAGGTCAGAATGGATCTGGGAGCAATGGAAATGAAGAAGTTCTCCACATTCCCCAAATTTCAAAGGCTGGAGCCTCGACATCAGATGGTTTAATATCATATCCAGAACACTTGTTGGAAGGGTGTCTTACCCATCCGTAGAGATGCAGTTAGTGTATTCTACAGTTTCAGTTGACTGGGCTAAGAGAAAGAGAGAGAGAAGGCAAATACAGTAGAGACAGAGGAAGCGAGCAAATACAGGGGAGAGAGAGGGGGGGCAAATTTGTCTGTGTGCTTTTATTTTTTCATAAAACAAAATCAAATCAATGTATGATTATGCAATCAGAATAACAAAAAGATTAGAATATGATTGACTGTAGAACTTCTATTGGAACTGTACTGTTTGATTTGAAAAGGTTGAGTTAAAAACATCTGCTTATTAATTAATGGTGCTCTGCCTCCAGAGATGAAAGGAGCAGGTCAGTGAATCCATTTCAAATATGATAGCTACTTCTCTCTATGAATTAATACTTCTATGGTTTACTTTTGAGTAAGTTGCTTAGCTAACCAAGTAAACATGTCTGTCCCTCATTGATCAGCCTGGCTTGTCTCTGTACTTAAGTGTACATATCAAAATCAATTTTTTCACACCTCATGTCAGTCTTGCACCCCACCTCTCTCTCTCTCTCATTTATATATATATATATATATATATATATATATATATATATATATATATTATATAATATATATAATAGCATTATATAATATATATTATATAATATATATAATAGCATGACTCCGGGAACATTTGTGATACACACTGCTTATTTCTTAACCTGTGCATACTCCATTTGTAAATGCATGGTCATTTATTATAATCCATTGATTGATCAATTTTAAGGGCAGATTAACATATCTAGGGTTATTTTTATGCTTTGAAGTAAGAGGATTGCAGTCATTGTACCTTTGTATTTACATTTTTTGTGTAGTTTTTTCTTAAGAGTTTTTTTGAACAGTTATATGGTATCAAGTATTCTGACCTAACACAAATGATTTGCACACAGTTGTATAGTTTCAAGTATTCTTATCTAATATCTAAAAATTTATGCACGATTAACAGGTTTCAAGTAATTATTTCTATCATTTGTTTGCATAGTTGCATGTGTTGAAGTTCTCTCGTGTAAGATTTTGCCTGTGTCAAAACGTAAACCTTGGTAGCTGTGAGTCAGCACTCAGTTACGTAACCAGTTGAGTTAAGAGTTAAAGTGACACGTGGAACCAAGGATAGAGTAATTTTATAGACATAGAAGCATTCTATTACATACATGTGGTTAAATCCATTCTCTAGACAGTGATTGGTTGCTAGCCCAGTGAGTGGATATATTAGTGTCGTTCTCTGGACAGTGATTGGTTTCTGGCCCAGTGAATGATATATTGGTATATATATGTACTGGCTTGCTTCAGTCATGTCGCAGGGTCCGTATTGAGTTACAGCTCGTTTCAATTTTGTCAGCCAGCTGGACACCAGCTGGGACTGCTGAACTGGTAAGTATTGTTATTATTATTGTTTATTTGGCACATTAGAGCATTGACTTCTATAACATAGTTTCAAGTACCTAATAATAATCCTTAGTAAGCAATTATAGCTTCAAGGTTAGGTTATTTGGTTTAATGGCATATCAACTCTTGATGGTTATATAATGCTAAATCCTGTTTATATATGATTTCAAGTGAATAGTTTATAGGTAACATTTTTTAAAATGATCCAGAGCTCATTTGTTTGCACATAGTTAAATGGTTTCAAGAATTGCTATCTAACAATGCCTAGACCCCCAAGTCCTGCCTGTAATGTCCCACTCATATGGGCCAATCCTCAAATCTCTTCTACTAATGATGCTCCCACAGCAATTGGGTGCTCAATAAGGAGCACATCAGCATACTCTCAGCACTCACAGTGAATGCCAAGAAAATTCTGGCACTGTCCAGGTTATTCCAACAGAACAGTGGGCTTCAAAGAGATGACTTCTCCTAACAGGGCTTTGCCTCCATGCATGAGAGGGACAGAGGCGATGCAAGAGTTATCCCCCGTTCTCTATATAAATATGTTGATAATGAAGCTCTGTCAGTAAACAACAAAGATGGCTGCCAACTGTTATTCATTGCCAAAGTTATATGATGTCTAGTATCACCCCTATCCAGCCTATATTCCTACAATGTTATAAAGTTGTCCAGGATAGATTCAAGAGGCAAGTGGACTGCATTAGTATGTATAAGTTGTAACCTAACAAAAGGTTACTGGATGAGAAATAACCAAAACAGAGTTTGGAAATGAAATAGGATTCTTTATGATATTAACAAAATACAATACTTGCCAGTGGCATGAAGAAGGTAAACTGCTGCTAGTGGTGACTGCTTTGTCAGCACATTACTCCCCTCACAATAGTGTCCAATGTATTTATGAGGAATGGGACATAACTACTAATGTTCATAGGTAGGGTATATAATAGTATCTGATTTCTCACAAAGCCAGAATGTGGCACAAGGACATTTTATAGTGGGGACAATGCATGAATTGAGACTCGTGTGGCAAGTGCAAAAAATACATGGCCCCCTCGGCATTCCCCAAATAAGGCGCCTAAAACACTGAGCAAATTACTCAACCCTACATTGCAGGTAAAGCCTGGAGGAACAACTCCCTGAGACTAAGTGTTCAATAACTTTCCAACCACCAGACACAAATACCAGGTGGCCTGCCCAAAGGGAATTGTATTAGTACTTCTCTAGCTTCCCAACAAACCAGAGTATGGCACAAAGCCGTTTTATGGTGGGTTGGGGGGTACATGAATTGAGACTCATATGTGGCAGGTGGAAAAATAACCTGGCCCCATCGACATTTCTCTATAGGGGCACCTCTGGAAACAAGCAATGAACTTAGTCCTGCAAAGCAGGCAAAAACCTGGAGGGACAGCCCCAGAGGCCCAGTTTACAAGGACAAATATAATCACCCAGCATGAATACCAAATAGCTGGCCTGAGGGCAAAGAAAATTGTGTCTCCTATGAACAAAGTGTTAATAGCTTTTAGAGGAAAGTGAGTCCAATTCTATTCAGTAGGTGGGACAAGGTAATTCAACAACATTTGCTGCTTAATTATGGTCAGTTGAATCCATGGGAGAATCAGCAGAAGCAATCTCCACAGATGGTTTGGTTGTGTTTCATGGTATATCAACCCTTGTGGATTATTTAATGCCAAATTAGTTTATTATATATATATATATATATATATATATATATATATATACACACACACAGTGTATCACAAAAGTGAGTACACCCCTCACATTCTTGCAGATATTTAAGTATATCTCTTCATGGGACAACACTGACGAAATGACACTTTGACACAATGAAAAGTAGTCTGTGTGCAGCTTATATAACAGAGTTAATTTATTTTCCCCTCAAAATAACTCAAAATATAGCCATTATCCAGAACTGCCTTTACTCTCCTGGGCATGGAGTTTACCAGAGCTTCACAGGTAGCCACCGGAATACTCTTCCACTCCTCCATGACGACGTCATAGAGCTGGCGGATATTCAAGACTTTGCGCACCTCCACCTTCCGCTTGAGGATCCCCCAAAGATGTTCTATTGGGTTCAAGTCTGGAGACATGCTTGGCCAGTCCATCATCTTTACTCTCAGCCTCTTCAGTAAAGCAGTGGTCATCTTGGAGGTGTGTTTGGGGTCATTGTAATGCTGGAACACTGTCCTGTAACCCAGTTTATGGAAGGAGGGGATCATGCTCTGCTGCAGTATTTCACAGTACATGTTGGAGTTCATGTTTCCCTCAATAAAATGTAACTCTCCAACACCTGCAGCACTCATGCAACCCCAGACCATGACATTTCCACCACCTTGCTTGAGTGTAGGCATGACACACTTATCTTTGTACTCCTCACCTGGTCGCCACCACATATGCTTGAAGCCATCTGAATCAAACAAATTAATCTTCATCTCATCAGACCATAGGACATGGTTCCAGTAATCCATGTGCTTTATTGACATGTCTTCGGCAAACTGTTTGTGGGCTTTCTTGTGTATCGTCTTCAGAAGAGGCTTCCTCCTGGGGTGACAGCCATGCACACCAATTTGATGTAGAGTGCGGTGTATGGTCTAAGCACTAACAGGCTGACTCCTCACCTCTTCAATCTCTGCAGCAATGCTGACAGCACTCCTACGCTGATCTTTCAAAGAAAGCATTTAGATGTGATGCTCAGCACGTGTGTTTAGCTTCTTTGGACAACCTACCCAAGGCCTGTTCTAAGTGGACCCCGCTCTTTTAAAATGCTGGATGATCTTAGCCACTGTGATGCAGCTCAGTTTCAAGGTGTTGGCTATCTTCATGTAGCACAACAATACATCTTTTAAGATCCTCAGAGCCATGTGGAGCCATGTTGGCACTTTCAGTGATCAGTATGAGAGAGTGTGAGAGCTGCACTACAAATTTGAACACACTTGCTCCATATACACATGGGCCTAGTAACACTAATGAGTCACATGACATTTTGGAGGGAAAATGACAAGCAGTACTCAATTTGGACATTTAGGTTTGTAGTTTCTTAAGGTTGTTCTCACTTTTGTTGGCAGGGGTTAAGCTTTTAATGGTTATATTTTGAGTTATTTGGGGGGGAAAATAAATTAACTCTGTTATATAAGCTGCACACAGACTACTTTTCATTGTGTCAAAGTGTTATTTTGTCAGTGTTGTCCCATGAAGAGATATACTTAAATATCTACAGAAATGTGAGGGGTGTACTCACTTTTGTGATAGACTGTATATTCATTCACACACAGTATGTAAGCAAATAGTTTGCAACTAACATTATTTTGAAGTGAACCAGAGCTCATTAGCTTACACACAGTTAAATAGTTTCAAGTATTGCTATTTAACAATAATTCTATTTAATATAAATAGGTTGATTAGTTGGGTTTTATGGCATATCAACAATTGTAGGTTATTTAATGCCAAATCCTGTTTATACATACATGTTGAATATACATGATTTGTAAACATTTTCGTGATAATATATTTAAATGAGCCTGAGCTCATTTTTTTAGCACGCAGTTAAATGGATTCATGTATTGCTATGTATTACTAACAATTCAATTAAATATGTCATTTGTTTACACACAGTTAAATGATCAAACAGTTCCATTTCTAACAATTCAATTTAGCATAAGTGATTTGTTTGCACACAGTTTAAATGTCAAACAGTTCTATTTGACCCATAGAACCCTATCAGATGCTACTACTCCAGGCCAGAGTGGACCTGGGAGCAATGGCAAAGAAGGAGTACTGTACATTCCTAAAAGCTCCAGCATTACTGGAGCCTCACCATCAGATTATTTAGTGTCATATCAAGGACATTTGTTGTGGGGGGGGTCTTACACCTCTGCAGAGATGCAGTCAGCATATTCTATTACCCCAGCCAACTGAGCCCTTAATATAAAAAATAATCCCTAGTAAGATTGAACAGTTCCATTTGAACCATAGATAGACCTTGAAAGGTACTACCACACTGGGTCAGACTGGACCAAACTATCTCCACAACAGTTATATGAAAGGTACAAGAGTATGGTAAACATTCTGAATTTTTAATCATGAGTAAATTGAAACAATATACTGAGTGCTGCGATTTTATTTTCCATCAGTCTATATCTGTATAAGACACTGTTATTTACTAACTCTCAGTGATTCTTACTGTTATGAACTTACCACCTTTTGATCCACTAATTATTTTATTAGGATGAAACGAGGAGGAAAACTTCTTAATAACCATTATTAATACCAGCTGAAGAAAAATAAACTATGAACAAAGTGAATCGCATTTGTTACAAATGGTATTCAGATACCAATATGACTGAGTGCCAACATGGTATCAGGTGGGGTTGGCTGAATACTGGTACATGAATGGTGAATGTATAGCATCAAAATTAAATAATGAGTAGAAGCTAGTAAACTGGACATGAAAAAAAAAAAAAAATTATGTCCTGAGTTTAAAGAGTGATTGGCACTGAACTGTCCAATTTAAAAGGTTATGTTCTGATTTAAAGAGTGGCTAATCCTAGATAAAAAAAGATACAAGTAGTAATATTTTCTTCATGGGTAGTCAAAGTAAGCAAAGCTTCTTCCCTTAGAAGAAATCAGCTTTTTAGTTGGTCCAGGGGAGAGTAGCTTTATCTGAGTGGAGGTTAATGTTGTCAGAGAGCATTCATTATTTGATCCATTCTTCAAGTCTGGAGACATCATATTCTTGTGTGGAGACAAAGAATTATTCTAGAAGTTCATCATTAAACCTCACTATCACAGAAAGACTTCAGAGTTTTGGTTACTCTAACCAATTTGGTAATGAATGAGATTTGACTTTCAAACCAACAGGATTGAATTAGGGTTACAAAAACCATTTTTACTAATTTGAAAAAATCTAAAAGTTTAAAATCCTTCATAAGATAAACCAATACTTCAAAATGTAAATAATGTATTTTGAGAAGTTTCTGAATATCAAATGAAATAGAATGATATTTCACTATACACTGTAAGCCCAATATTTTAGCCGCGGGAGATCACGTCAAATACAACTGATAAAAAGTTGGTTGGTTTTACAACATATCAACCAGAGGATTATTTCATGCTTGATTTAATTTAACAATTATGGTCACCAATTACACAGTACAAAAATGTATCTTCACAATCATTTTAAACAGGTAAACACATCATTATCGCAAACAGATCTATTTGACCCATAAATGGAAAGCTAACAGGTACTACAATTCCAGATCTGTTTGAATTGAGGAGTAATGGCAGCAAATGGGTAACTCAACACTCGACAAAGCTCTTACATGTCTGCAGGGAATACAGTTGGTGTATTCTCAGCCATTCTAGGATAGAATGAAAAAAGGTTAAATCATTCAAGAGATGGCTCTAAACCAGGCATGAACAAACTTTTTAGAGAAGTGATTCTGCATGAGACATGGATCATCATCATTTCAAGTAACTATTCCAATTTAATGATTGTTTCCAAAGAGTTATATGGTTTCAAGGAATAAATCAAAATATTTGTTAGTAAACAGGAGGGAATTCCTTTAGTGTAGTGGCTTATGTGTTGGACTGTGATATTATACTAAGTGAGTTCAAACTCCAGTTGGGCAATTATAAACTCAACCCTCTCCACTCCGAACGGGTCATATTTCTGATTGATGTGCTGATCAGTTTGAACCCTGTGTGAAATCTTACTCTCTTCACAGCAGTTGGAATAGCACTGCATTTACAATTCGAAACTGTCCACAAGGCACAGCTTCAATTGTTGATCATCCAGCTTGATATTCAAAAAGTGTTGTGATTCTAATAGGTCAAAGAAATGGGTATTTCCTCAAACTGATAAGCCATGGTAATCTCCTATGGTGATGAATATTCTGTACAGGATAAGTCAGTCTCTTCTCCAGAAGAACAATAATCCTACTGAATTTAACATTAACAGTTTAATAATGGTATATTAAGTGAAATGCAATCATCTATCATATGGCATTTACAGATATACAAAACAGAATACAGCGTCTGGACTGGCTATATGTGTGTTGGTCTTAAGTTAAGTTGAGCTACTCAATGAAATACTGAAGTCATTCACTGATGAGTGTGTAGATATTTGAATGGGCTGGCTAATGCTTATATGATGATATGGAGCATATCCCACCTGACTGCGATTGAAATTACATGTGTGCTTTGCCTCTTTCAATATGAGCCGATTCTTCTTCATTACAGTTAAAAATCAACTTATTACATAAAATAGCAGTATATTATATACACATCTCTTCCTAAACCAAATTTATTACCACACTGAAAATACATCCCAAATCAGCTATTGTTCAAATCATGTTCAAAGGTGATTTCCTTTCCACTAACCAAAAACAATATTCTAATATTATCATAGCCCATTGCTGGTGGTTACTGCTAGTCAGCTTCAAAATCTACAACACAGTTTGACCTCTTGCTATCAGGGGTTACGTGTGGTCTTCTCAATCAACCAGTGCTCTGAGAATACTACAAAAATCTGATTTTTCACTTTAACCAAATCCAAAGAGCAGTGAAGAAAATTAAGCAAATTAACCCTGTTATATTACAATCAGTTATGGTTGTGAAGGTACATTTTTGTGACCATAATTGTTAAACTGACTTAAGCAACCTAAGTTGATTTGCCATAAAACCAACCAACCTTATTTCTTCAACATAATCATTTGAATGATTGCAGCAGGTTAACTATGAAGGCCTATTATGTTGGCTATAGCCACAACAATACGTTAACACTTATATAAGTCTCTTTTGGTTGTTATTTAAGCAGAGTTTTTTTTTTATTATTTTTGCTGTATAATGATGAAACAAATTTGACTGATCAAGATTTATGGAACTGGAAAAACAAGTGGAACACAATCCTATTTACAAAAAGGGAGGCAAAAATCTTTAGAGAAGAAAAACCAGTTTATAATTGTTTTTACCATAATAGGTGATCTTATAAATTATTTTTGAAATGTTGAAAGTAAAATATTCATGATTTATGTTTAGTTTGGTTTCATGGCACATCAACCATTGTAGATTATTTAATGCCAATCCATTTTTATACATATAAACAGTTCCATTTCAAACTATTCAGTATTGCTTAAGTACACAGTCTCAATGTCAAAAACAGTTCTATTTCAAACAATTCAGTTTAGCATATTTGACCCATAGATAAGACCCTATCAGGTGCTACCACTTTGGCCCAGAGTGGAACTGGGAGCAATGGCAATGAAGAGGTACTCTGCATTCCCCAAAGCTGCAACATTATTAGAGAATCACCATCAGATTGTTTAGTATCATATCTAGGACACTCATGGGGGGGGTACCCCTCAAAAGAGATGCAGTCGATGTATTCTACAGTCCCAACTGACTGGGTAATCATAGTTTTAGATAGAAAAAAATACCTAAATAAAAGTCATAAAACAACCTAGAAAATGCTTAATTGATCAGACAATTTGAAGAAATTCTATTAAAAAGATTACTAAACCCTAATATACATAAAAAAAGTATCCTCATCTCGTTTGTTATAATTGTCACAATGTTTTATTTGCCTCTTCAACAGAACCTGAGTTTAAGCCTACTTTTGATATGGCCCCTGACAATGTCAAAATTTCATACACTAACTTGAAACATAACATCAATAAATTCTTCCATAAAAGATGGTAACAATGCTGGAATAACAACATACACAATAAAATCCATACTAGGAGAAGGGATATGAGCTTTCAGAAGTTCAAAAGGAAACAATCACTATAAATAGATTGCAAATTGGTCATACAAGACTTATGCACTCACAATCACAGAATACAGAACAGTATACCCAACACTGACAAAAATTTTCTCATAGAATGCAGAGCTATAGATTTCAGACTTTTTCAATGAATATAAAGGACCTATTTGAACATGCTGATATAGATTTTGTTCTTGACAGAAATAGAATATCAAAAAGTATAAATGTAAATATGGTCGATATCACACAAAGTAATAATTAGAAAACAAACCCAAAGGACTTTATCATCAAAACAAAACAAAAACTCTTAAGAAAAAATTACACACACACACACACACACACACACACACACACACAAAAGGGTAAATATACTGAGTATGCAATTCCCTAACCTCTAGAACTAAAATAACACCTAATGGGTTGACATACAATTAAAATCAATCAATCAAACATGATTGACTGATTTTAATGACATGTCAACTTGTCAAGGGTTATTCTATACTGAGAAATTAGGGAATTCTGTTCATTATACATTCATATTTATATTTCTTGCGTTGTTTCTTAAAAATATTTTTGTACATGGTCTTATCGAATATGAATAATTTTTAAATCTATTTGACCCATAGATGGGACCCTAACAAATACTACCACTCCTGGTCTGAGTGAACCAGAGAGTAATGGAAGGGGTACTTCACACTCCCCAGGTTTCAATTAATGGAGCCTCAATATTAGATACAGTTCAGTGTAATACTCTGGACACCTCTTTTTTGGCAAGTCTTATCCCTCAGTAGAAGATGGAATTAGTGTATTCTAATCCCTGAGATTGTCTTGTTGCACTATTCATAGTATAGTGGCATAAGGTCAATTATTTTACAGTAGATACAGCTAGTCTGAATTCAGTTTTCTTTCTCCTAGACTGTTTGCCTTACCAAGGCTAAAGAGTCCAGTCTATCATACAATTTACCTATAGCTTGGAGGGAAGAGGAGGATACATGCCTTTCCTATGGTTTCTTTCAGTAGTTTACTCTTGGTACACTGGGCTGAGACACACTTCAGCCGACTGTTTACTTGTATATGGATCAGGTTGGGTGTATTTTGGCTTGATAGCAGACGGCTAAGGCTGCTTGATGCTGGTGCCGGGGAAGTCCGGCATTCGGATCTTGCGGCTGAGACTAGCATCCTTGAGCCTCAGGGGGCCTTCTCCCCAGGCTCTAACCCTCTTCGGAAGGTCTAGGTTTATTGACTGGCACCTGAGGCGCCCCTTTTAAGAGGAATGCCAAATGGGGCTCAAGGTATTTTTGGTACCTCTGGGCATGTGTGGGCTATGGTCCTGCACCTGGTACCCACAAAGGCCCTGTGCCAAACTCGTGTGTGCTCAACAAATACCAGTATAGATAATATTGTAAAAAAGGCATCTTTTAGAGTGTAATGGTTAGTAAGCTAGGTTTGATGGCATATCAACCATGGTAGGTTATTTAATGCCAAATCCTGTTTTTACATATATATTAAATATGATTTGTAAACACATTTTTTAGATACACACAGTTAAAGAATCAAACAGTTCTATTTCTACCAATTCAATTTAGCATAAGTGAACAAAGTTAAATGTTTCCAAGTATTGTTATGTATCACAAAAAATTCAATAAAACATCAATCGTTTGTTTACAAACAGTTCTATTTCAAACAATTCATATTAACATAAGTCATTTGCTTGCATTCAGTTTAAATGTCAAATATTTCTATTTGACCCATAGATAGGACCTTATCAGGTGCTACTACTGCCTGGGAGTGATGGCAATGAAAGTATACTCCATATTCCCCAAAACTCCAACATAACTGGAGTCTCACCATCAGATTGTTTAGTGTCATATCCAGGGCACTCATTGGAGGAAGTCTTATCCCTCTGCAGACACAGTCAGTACATTCTACAGCCCCAGCCAAAGTAAGCTCAGGTAGCAGTGAATTACTAGTGAGCTTGATTTTCACTAGATGTCCCATATGTTTTGTCTTGTGTGACAACTAAGTTATACTTAGTAAGTAACTGGATAATATTAATATTCAATTTCTATTATGAGCAAGCAGTTAAAAATAGCTTACCTTTTTAATACAATCTTTTTTCCAAGCCAGATAGTACTGAAATTAGAATATATAAGAAACATGAATATATTACAAAAAAATTATCATTTAAATCACAAACTGGTAAATAACTTAAAAACACAAATTGATAAATCTCAGACTTTTAAACAGGTTTTGAGTCTTGTTTTTATTTTCAGATCAAGCATTGTCAAACATTACTAAAATTAGTTTTAAGTAATATTTTTTTTCTATTTTAATTTAATTTATTTTTTTTTAAACATTGCAATGCATTTGTGTCATCATTCAATGAGAGCAAGGAACTATATAGATCTGAAATAATAAAAAGAAAGCTTGTGTCTCTTTTTGCCTGAGATTTGCCTGGTTAGATGCATCAGCTACTCTACCAACTGAACTAAAAATCTATCAACTTATTCTATTTCTTGATCTTTATTTACACCATATATACATACATACATACATACATACACTAGTTGTGAATAATAGCCTCTTTAATTTTCTTAGATAAACAGATTATCAATCGTTATTTATTAATTTCATTTTATCCTTAATAATTTTTGATCTTTTAAATATATTTTTTATTTCAACTCACTTGGGACAACATCATAGAAAATTAATTAAAGAGTGTTCGCCAATGGTCTGGGAGACCGGGGTTCAATCCCAGGTCGAGTCATACCAAAGACTTTAAAAATGGTACTTGATACCTCCTTGTTTAACACTCAGCAATATAAAGTACGTTTCAAGGGTAAAGTGGAGCAATCCAGGGAAAGTAGTGGTGCCCTCCCCTACACCTCGGTGAAGTAGCTATTGAAAAGGGAGCCTTCTGGTTGCCCTCGACTACGATCGCCAACAACTTATGTGATATATTTAATTAGATTTAAAAAATAAAACAACAAAGCAATAACAAGAAAACACAGAGGCTATTTAAATGAGTTAAAGTAAAATATACTATGATCCTGGTGAGTAAAAATGAAAGACTAGAAAAAACAATTTTCATAAAATTCATTTTTGAATTTAAAATTTAATTTACCGATGTGAATTCTTTCCATTGTTTTTCTTCTAATATTGACTGATCTAACCAGTTTATTCATAGAAAAGAAAATATATTTAGTAACATTTATAAAGATCAATGATCAATAGAAATATTGATTGAATCAACAAAATGAATTCTTCAAAAGTTATCAGAGATTCAAATGCCCACCCACCAATTCCTTTCTTTTCCAAAAATTTTCATGAAAATAAATTAATTATTTTTTTGTATTAAGAGAAAGAAAAAGAAAATAAGAAAATGTAAACAACAACAACAACAAAACAAAATAAAATAAAACAAAACAAAATAAAAAAAAAGAACAAGGAAAGCAATTCCATCTGAATAAATTTGTGAGTTCTGAGGCAGCAGTAGTCAAATCCAAGAAGAGACAATAATTTCTAATTTAGAGCAATTGGGAGCAATGATAAAAGACTAGTGGGTAGAGGTGAGGGATAAGTAGGCCAAATGCTGCTGGGTGGGAAGGAACAGATGCAGCATCAGTCAGAGAAGAACAAGTTTTATTTCCGTGTCCCGCTGGCGGATTTTCCGAAGTTAGTAGCTTGAGTTTTATTAGTAATAGGTGAATCACACAAAGCTCCCTTTTTAAACATTATTCTAAGTAACCTCATAAAAGACATTCATAACATCTTTGTTCAGATGATATGATGAAAGAATATTTGTTACCATTACTTTAATTTCACACACACACACACACATATATATATATAAGTGCAGCCAACTTATTAGAATCTACCAAAAAGAAAATTTATATATCTTCATAAACAGAAAATAAATAAATAAAAATGTGTACTTTTGAAGAAAATTTGGAGGTTCCTCTTTTTAGGTTTGGTTTGTTTTATGGCATATCAATCATTGTTAGTTATTTAATGCCAAATTTGGTTTTTATATATATATATATATATATATAAGATTTGTAAACATAAGTTAATAAAGTTAAATTGTTTCAAGTATTGCTATGTATCACTAACATCAGTCATTTGTTTATACACAGTTAAATGATCAAACTGTTCTATTTCAAACAATTCAATTTTGCAGAAGTCAAAGTTAAATGGTTCCCAGTATTGCGATGTATCAGCAACAATTTAATTAAATATCAGTCATTTGTTTACACACAGTTAAATGGTCAGACTAGCATGCCATTTGTTTGCACTCAGTTTCAATGTCAAACAGTTCTATTTGACCCATAGATAGGACACTGTCAAGTGCTACCACTCTGGGGCCAGAGTGGACCTGAGAGCAATGGCAATGAAGGGATACTCTGCATTCCCAAAAGCTACAGCATTATTGAAGTCTTACCAACAGATTGTTTTATGACATATCAAGGATACTCGGTGGTGGTGGTGGGGTCTAACCCCCACTGCAGAGATGCAGTCAGTATATTCTACAGCCCTAACTGACAGGGCTCACTCCTCTTGTTCTTATAATTTATTCAGGTTGTCATTTCTACATCAAAAAACAGTGCACATCAAAGACAATAATAAAAGCAAAGTGAAACCCAAACGCATCTCCCTTCTGCCTTGGGGAAGCTGGTTTATCCATATCAGTTGCTTTACCAACTAAACTGAGAGCCTCTGTTATTGCAAAAGCCTAAATTAACATATCCTTTATCAAATCTCTTGATCTGTTGGGGTCATGTTAATATTTTTTTTCTATGTTATGCAACTCTCCAACTCAACATTATAGATATTTTTATCACAGAATATTTAGACTATTGTCTTCATTGTTATAATCACAATGTTTCAGCTGATGCATCCTTCGGCCTTCTTCACGTGTTTCATGTCAAACTTGGGAACCTACACAGAACTGTTTATTTAATCCATGGGGGTAGGTTGAAAAGTGCCTCTAGGTTCAAACTTGACAACAGGTAAATAACAAAGAATATTTACTATATTTTCCCAAAAGGGATTTTGCAGACTGTTTTGAGAAGTGGAAGGGATTCTGAAATAATTATCTCTTAAGAATTTTTTGAAGAGGACTACGGCACCATTAGCCAAAGTGGTTATTTTTTGTTAATATTAAATAATTGGATACTTTCCAAACAGACCTCATATTCCTTTTTTTTAAAAATTATTCACTTGTTCTGTTTCTTATTTATCAGTTTCGTTGGTTGTGTTTTATGGCATACCAACTCGTGTGGGTTTTTAATGCCAAATCCTATATATATATGTATATGATTAGTAAACGAATAGTGGGATGGTAACATTTTTCAATAAGCTAGTGCTCACTTGTTTGTGCACAGTTAAATAGTTTCAAGTACAGTAAATGATTATATATTTCTGTTTGACTAATAGATAGGACCCAACAGGTACTACCACTCCAGGTCAGAGTAAACCAGGGAGTAAAGGTAATGAAGGGATGTTCCACATTCCCCAAAGCTCTAGAACTGGAACCTCATCATTGGATAGTTTAGTGTCATATCCAGGACACTCGTTAGGTAGGGGATCTCATCAACTCTGCAGAGATGCAGTTGGCAAATTCTACAACTCCAGCCAACTGGGCTGCTGAAAACAAAACATTGATAAGACTGTATCATCAAGACTGGTAATGGAATGTGATACAAGGAGGACTAGAAGAGTATGTACTAAGATATTACCAAAATCTAAATTTATTACTAACAGTGCCAATCAACTGTAATACCAATTTCCATTATTAAAATCTACATAAAACAATGATTGAAAGAGAACAAAGATACATTTAAAAGTTTATTTTAGAAAATGAATGTATCATCATCGTTAAGGCATGCCAACAGCATTGATTCTCTTTCATCATCTGTCCCTCTTAGCCATTAGTCTTGGTAAGGCCTTGAAATGGCATCCAGTAACCACACAGAGCTGTTGAATGTAATGTTTGCTGGTTGGCTAAGACTAGTGTGTCCATGAGAAAATGTCACTTATGAGTTTCTCCTGACTTCTCCAGCATTCAAATCTTATTTGTTTCTTAACACTACAAACACAAGAACCTTAACACTCAGTCCTATGGCTTTTATACTGTAAATTTCAAGTTGAGAAGATGAAGATTTTGAGAAAGAAAGATAGATAGCTAAACAATTTCTAAAAATCATGGGATACAATATGCACCTAAACAAAAAATAAACTGACTGAAATAATTGTTAAATATCGCAGAATCTGAAAAGTACCATATTTTATAGCATATAAGACATTTTTCTCAAAAAATATCTCTTTGGACTAATATGCAAAGTATATGAGAGAGATCGTAGACTGATTTTAATAGTATGCCAACTCATCTAGGGTTATTTTATGCATAGAGGTTAGGGGATTGCATTCATTGTATATTTATATTTTAGTGTGATTGTTTCTTAATGAGTTTTTTGCACACATTTGTATATCAAGTATTTTTTACTTCATACAAATAATTTGAACAGTTGTATGGTTTCAAGTATTCCTAACTAATACTGATAATTATATGGTTTCAAATAATTATTTCTATTCAATAAGTCATTTTTATACGCATATGATTTCAAGAAACTAATAATAATCCTGAGTAAACAATTATAGTTTTAAGTAAATACCTTTAATACATATTTGTACAGTTATATGGTTTCAAGTATTCCTAATACAAATTATATTTGATTTTTTGTTTCATGGCATCTCAACTATTGTGGATTATTTAATGCCAAAGCCATCCTTGGAGAACGACAGTAGTGGTACTATTTAACCTATAGCTGGAGGATAAAGGGGTTCATTATTTTACCAAGGGTATTAGTCTAAAAGTAAATGTGACTGGAATTCAAATTCACTTTGAGGCTGCAGTTCAGAACTTTAGCCATTACACCATGGAGACTTCCCACAAACTTTATAAATGGTTAAATAGAAACAATTTTTAAACCAATCTATTTGACCTGTAGATGGAACCCTAATAGGTACTACCATTCTGAGTCAGAATGAACCCAAGATTAATGGCAATAAAGGGATACTCCACAATCTTGAGAACTCCAGAACAGAAGCCTCACCATCAAATGCAGTTTAAAGTAATACATAGGACAATTCTTTTGGTGTATGTTGGGGGGGGTAACCTCTCTGTATCGGATATAGTCAATATATTTTAAGCCCAACCAACAGAGTGGAGAAACATTGTAGATTACTTGTCCTTTTATCTAGCCTAATTACTTCTTGAGTGGTGTAATGGTTAGCAAGCTTCACAAGTGAGTTTGAGTCTCATTGGATCCCCCATCCAAGCAGCCTCGTGTCACATTTAAGCAAAAAGCTTAACAAATTACTGTAAATGTAAATGGGGTTTCTTATGACATCAAATATAATATATAAAATAAAAAGGTAATATATCAAAATGTAAAAGTTTAATTATTTCTTCATTTTTTGTCTCTATTGTTATCTGATATTAATTTTTTATGATATTGAATGTTGTTAAGAATCAAAAGAATTTCATAAAATGTTGTTTTTTTTAAATGGTTTATTAGCTATTTTATCTTTTTAATACTCCTAGAATTTGACTTTGGCGTTTGTGAACTTGCTTTGGTGGAAGAGGTCAAGATTTTAATATCATCATTATGTCGATAGCATGGAATTCCTTAGCTGTCTCTCACCATCCGTTTCTATCATCCATCAGTCTTGGCAAGTCTTTGAGATGGCATTCAGTGTCTGTACAGAGCTGATACTATTTACCATTTACCAACCCCTCCGCTCGGGCAGGATATAACACAAGGTCAATTTTTTAAGTGGAGTTTAACAGGTTTGAATTCAGAGTTTTCCTTCTCCTAGACTAGTTGCCTAACCAAGGCTGAAGAACCTAGTCTGTCCTACTATTTACCCATAGCTGGAGGGAGAATAACTGGATTCATACCTTCCCCAAGGGTATTAGTGCTATGTGAAATGCAATCAGTCTCGTCCAGGATTTGAACTCGTGTCACTGTGTCCATTTCCTACGACGATAACGACTACACCACGGGCACAGAGCTGATGTATATAAGTCCTTACTGGTCAGCCAACACTGGTGTGTCCATGTGTAGGAGTCTATAAAAGAATGTTATTTATAAAATCATTTTTATTTCTCCAGCATTGCCCAACATTTTACATGGATGGTTTGTGAGATTGGCAGTAAGTGCCCGCACAACTGCTGACTTGTGAGGTGCAGCCTCCAGAGTTTGTTCAAAACAGCATGCTGCATAATGTAACAATGCTAAAATATCTCCATATTGCTTTTTAAACATCTAGAAATAGATTTTTTAAAATTTGGCTGTTAAGCCATTTAGAATGTTTTTTTTTTCCTTATTTAAAAAAAGAGAAAAGTTACAAAAAACCGAAAGAAAAATTTAAATAATATTATAACCATATCGGCAAATGACTGATTTGGGATGCTACCAACTGTGATACATTTTTTCAAGGCAATGTTGTCACGTCAGCCTTTGACCTGAAATCAGTTGCCCGAGACGCCAAGGATTACAAACCTGCTAAATATGTCTATCAGACAAGTTTATCATTGCAGCTGTTGTTGAAATTTCCAGGATTATCAGCCCCACACACCACCAACACCACCTTTTCAGAAGATTGGCAGACAGGCTTTTTACCTAAAAAGCAAGGCTCATGAAGCAGAATGGCTGATACAGACTGTCTCACTCACTGTAGTACATGGAAACATGTTTGCTACCCTTTAAGTAGGAAAGAAAGTCAAAATTTTGTTTTAATAAAACTAGATAAACCAAACAAATAATTATCCAACTTTGATAATAGTAATAATCATTTGTACACAATTATATGGTTTCAAGTAACTATTCCTTTTCAATGATAATAATTTGTTTTCCTGGGAAAACGAAGAAAAGAATGAAGACCTTCGTAAGTAAAAAAAAAAAAAAAAAATTCTATAGCCTCATTTAAAAAAAAAAAAATCTTGCTCTGATTATTGCCAATTCCAGCATTTACAGAACCATTTTGAAGGTTGGTTGGTTTTGATACATCAAACCTTGGGTTATTTAATGCCAAAACCAGTCATTATTAAACAGACAATTTGGGATCATATAATTGTGTGCAAATTCTATCACATAGGAATACTTGAAATGATATAATTCTGGGTAGATTGTTTGTATTAGGTTTGGTTTGGTTTCTTTGTTTAATGGCATATCAACCTTTGTAGGTTATTTAATGCCAAAGCCATCCTTCTAGAAGAACAGTAGTGTAGCTATTTAACCCATAGCTGGGAGGATAAGGGGGTTTATACCTTTCCCTAGGGTATTAGTCCGAAAGTGAACGTAATAGCACGACTGGAGTTCAAACTTGCTTATTACAATTCCACAGTCCATCGCTTTAACCATTACACCACTAGGACACACCCGTTAGTATTAGGTAGTAATACTTGATACCATATAACTGTGCATAGATTGTCTGTATTTGATAGGAATACTTGAAACCATGTAATTGTGTGTAAATTGTATTAGTAATACTTTGAAACCATACAATTCTGTGGAGACATTATTATTATTATTATTATTATTATCATAGATAAATAAAGCACAATTAAAAAATGATTGCAACAGAATATTGAAAATATAAATAGCTGAAATTGTAATAAGATGCAGTTTAATGTCATCTCTTTTTTTGGGGGTGGGATCATACTCCATTGCATTTTCTAACCCCCACTGTGTATGCAAGAGTTGACATCTTCACTTTGTAAACATATCACACAGTTCTTTTCTTTTAATGTGTAAGTGACTGGCAATGAAAAAATTGGAAAGAAAAAGACAAAACTTTGTTTTAAAAAAAATCACATAATTTTGTCTATCAAGTGGTCTCCTAAATGTTTAAAAACTGAGATAAAATTCTTGAAGATAACAATATACACTAGAACTGGTTTCTATAGTTTTAAACAAGTTATGTTTGCACAGTACAATCAATTCAACAGTTATTCACTTGGCCCTCCTAAAGATAAACATGTTTATCAAGCTCCAATAACATGCAATGATCTATATGTCTAGAAAAGGCAATCATATTGTAGATACTACCAAAAATATTACAGTGTTTATGAGAGAGATTCTTTGGAGAAAGTACCCGTGGCATCGTGGTTAATGTGCTGGACATTATAATAAGTGAGTTCAAACTCTAGTTGAGCTATTATGTTCACTGTTGGTTGGTTGGTTGGGTTTTATGGCATATCAACCTTGTCCACTTTTGGACTAATACTAATAAGAATATTATGAACCCCCTTAACTGCTCAGCAATTTTTCTTCACAAGTATGGCTTTGGCATTAAATAACCCATGAAGGTTGATAGGCCATTAAAGAAAAAAAGAAAGAAAAGAGATTATTTAGACAAAGTTTGTAAAGTTTAGAAACGGTGACTTTGGCTTGAGAGATGGGCTGTTGTGGGTTTTTCTGTCACGTTTAACAATGATCTACTGTTGCCTGGATGTGAGGCTGTTATGCTAGAAGAATTTGCTGAAGTTATTCACCAGTTCGTCCACCATCTATAACAAATGTCCTTAAGCCTGGAAAATGGGTTCACTGTCGTTTGATAGGAGCCAGCTGTAAAGCAAGAGATTGTTTTGTCTGTTGAGTGGCATTTGAATTTTTTGTGGATTATTCAGCAGTGGACATTTAATTCAAGTTTAAATTGAGTATTAATAAAATATTTCTAAGTTTATGCAAATAAGTAAGAGACCAGCCTATTGGCAAATTAGAATGTTCACCCATGGCTTGGGAAACTGGGGTTCAACCCCAGGATGAGTCATACTAAAGAATCAAAAAATGGTACTTGATGCTGCCTTGCTTAACACTCAGCATTATAAAGTATGGATCAAAAGTAAGTGGAGCAATCCAGGGAAAGTAGTTGTGCTGACCTCTACATTTTAGTGTAGTAACTACAGACTTTCTTCAAGATATATGTTTGACAACTGAATTCAGATTTTTATATTTCTTTATATAGTTACTTGTAAACAATTACAGTTTCAGATAAATATTCTTAATACAAACAATTTGCATACAGTTATATTGTTTGAAGTATTCCTATCTAACACCTATGATTTCAACTAACTAACAACGATAATCTCAATAAGCTTTTATATTATCTGTTGACTATTCTTAATACAAATAATTTGCATACAGTTATATGGTTTTGATTGTTTTTTTTTTTTTGTTTAATGGCATATTAACTTTTGTAGGCTCTAATATGGTTTTAAGTATTCCTGTCTAATACAAATAACTCTTACATAATTATATGGTTTTAAGTAATTATTCTGCTCTATCAACAAGGCGTAGAATAAGTCGGCAACAACCCCAGTAGAAGCTCAAAACCTACCTTTAAAAAAAAAAAAAAAAAAAAAAAGAAAAAAAAGTGATCTGAGTATGGCCCTAAACTAAAATTTGATTCATTAGTTGGTTTGTTGGGTTTTATGGCATATCAACCTTAGTAGGTTATTTAATGCCAAATCAATTTTTATGTAAATAATCTATTCTATTTAAAACAATTCAGATTAGTATAAGTACACAGATTGTCAAAAACATTTCCATTTTAAAGGAAAGCTGCAGGGCTGGACGAAATTTCCCCGGAAGTATGGAAGACCAGACAATTCGACGACATACTGCTCCGACACTGCAACGCAGTATACAATCAAAATCCGATAGATAGATGGATGAAGGGATGCATACTCCCCTTCCCTAAAAAGGGGGACCTCGGATTAGCCAAAAACTACCGAGGCATAACACTTCCATCCATAGCAGCCAAAATCTACAATGCCCTACTACGAAACCGCATAGAACCCGAAATCGACAACATACTTAGAAAAAACCAAAATGGCTTCTGAAGAAATAGATCCACGACCTCACAAATATTAACCATCCGTAGAATCCTTGAAGGTGTACAGGCAAAAAACCTACAAGCGACATTAATATTTGTTTACTTTACCAAGGCTTTCGATTCCATTCACAGAGGAAAGATGGAACAAATCCTACTAGCGTACGGCATACCTAAAGAAACCGTAGTGGCAATAACGATTCTCTATAGAAACACTAAAGTAAAAGTACGATCACCAGATGGAGACACAGAATACTTTGACATTGTAGCAGGAGTACTACAAGGGGACACGCTGGCCCCGTACCTCTTTATCATTTGTCTAGACTACTTACTTAGAACATCGATTGACAAAATCAGAGAGAATGGCTTCGAACTGACGAAGAAAAGAAGCAGAAGATACCCCACAACAACAATTACCGACGCTGACTACACCGATGACATAGCGATACTGGCAAATACACCTGACCAAGCCGAAACACTACTGCATAGTTTGGAATGAGCAGCAACAAGCATAGGCCTCTATGTTAATGCACACAAAACGGAATATATGTGCTATAATCAAACGGGGGACATCTCCACTCTAGAAGGAACCCCTCTTAAACTAGTAGACAAATTCACATACCTAGGAAGCAGCGTTGAATCAACCAAAAAGGACATCGAAACGAGGTTAATGAAAGCATGGACAGCTATCAATAGGCTATCGATTATATGGAAATCAGACCTAACCGATAAAATGAAACGCAGTTTCTTCCAGGCAGCGGTCACATCGATACTGCTCTATGGCTGCACTACATGGACGCTAACAAAACGGCTGGAGAAGAAGCTAGACGGCAATTACACAAGAATGCTACATGCAATCTTAAACAAGTCCTGGTGGCAACACCTCACAAGACACCAACTGTACGGCCACCTGCCCCCTATCCTGAAAACTATTCAAGTTAGACGAACCAGACATGCAGGACACTGCTGGAGAAGCAGGGACGAACTCATAAGAGATGTACTCTTATGGATCCCCACACATGGCCGTGCAAAAGCAGGACAACCAGCACGAACATACATTCAGCAGCTATGTGAGGCTACGGGATGCTGTCCTGAAGACCTACCTAGGGCGATGAACGATAGGGAGGAGTGGCGAGAGAGGGTCAGGGATATCCGTGCTACCAGCGCGATATGATGATGATGATGATATGTAATAATTGAGTTAAGTGTAAATACAGTTTTAATGTCAAAAAACAGTTCTATTTCAAATAATTCAGTTAAGTATAAGCACACAGTTTAAATGCAAGTACAATTTAATTGTCAAAAACATTTCTATTTTAAGCTATTCAGTTTACTCAAACAATTCAGTTTAGCATAAGTATGCTGTTAGTTTTATTTAACCCATAGATAGGGCCCTATCAGGTGCTACCACTCTGGGCCAGAGTGGACCAGGGAGCAATGGCAATGAAGGGGTACTCTGCATTCCCCAAAGCTCCAGCACTGCTGGAACCTAACTATCAGATTGTTTAGTGTCATATCTAGGACACTCGTTAGTGGTGGGGAGGTCTTACCCCTCTGCAGAGGTGCAGTCAGTGCATTCTACAGCCCCAGCTGACAGGGCAATGATTCATTTGTAAAAGTTTGATTATAAACTTAATTTATATTTTCAATGTTCCTCCATCATCATCATGATGTTGTGCTGCCAGCACGGATTTCCTGACCCTCTCTTGCCACCTGTCTCTATCGTCCATTGCTCCGGGGAGGTCTTCAAGGCTACATCCTGTATTGGCCCAGAGCTGTTGTATATAGGTTCTAGCTGATCATCCTGCCTTTGCTCGTCCATATGATGAGGTTCACAGGAGTATGTCGCTTACTTCTCCAGCAGTATCCCACATGTCTGGTTCATCTAACTTGGATAGTTTTCGTGATGGGTGGTAGATGGCCGTATAGCTGCTGTTTAGGGGGGTGTTGTCTCGAGGACTTGTTCAATACAGCTTGAAGCATTCTTGTGTAATTGCTGTCAAGCTTTTTCATTCTATGTTTAGTTAGCGTCCATGTATTGCATCCATATAGCAGTATCGACATGACTGCTGCTTGGAAAAAACGATTTATTTTTTTTTTTAAAATGCACTTTGTCTAGAATTTTTTTTTTTTTTTGCACACAGTTATGAGGTATCACGTATTCCTTTCAAATGCAATTAATTTGCACAGTTGCACGCAATATTGAACAAGTCCTGGCGGCAACACACCACAAGGCACCAACTATACGGCCACCTGCCTCCCATCACGAAAACTATCCAAGTTAGATGAACCAGGCATACAGGACACTGCTAGAGAAGCAGGGATGAGCTCATAAGTGATGTACTCCTATGGACCCCCACATATGGCCGGGCAAAAGCAGGACGACCAGCTCGAACATACATTCAGCAGCTATGTGAGGATACGGGATGTAGCCCTGAAGACCTACCAGAGGCGATGAATGATAGGGAGAAGTGGCGAGAGAGGGTCAGGGATATCCGTGCCTGTGGCACGACATTATAATGTTATCCTGAAAGGAACTTTTGTAACTCGCTATTAGTGAGTTATAATATTCTTTTGTCTTCAAATAAAGTTAATGTACTAGTTGAATCCTTCGAATAATACATGATAATGCTCTCAATAAAGATGAAGACAATAGTCCGAAAACCCTGAATTATAAAAAATCATCAAGCTTCGTCTCAGAAATTCAGACATCAAATATGTCTGTTTGCAAATTAATTGTATTAAATAGGAATACTTAATATATAATTGTTTGCAAAATCTCTAGAGAAACTACACAAAAAAGTAAGCATAAATGTATAATATACATAATTACCTGACTTCTAGGCATAAAATAACCCCAGACGAGTTAACATGTCATTAAAATCAATCAATTATAAACTGGATAAACATCTATAGCAAGATCTAAAATATTATTTCTATAATTTATCAAGTGGCAAAGTGTTAAATAGAATATTCCAAGTTTAGAACCAATGCAAAAAGGGTGCGGAAAAACCAGTTGGATCTCCGGAAAACAATCATTAACTTAACCAATTGAAAGTTCTCTAAATGACTAGAAAGAGCTAATTAAGGAACAATTAATTAAGTACAACTGCAAGCATTTAATTATTGTTGCCCTTGAAGTGACTTCACTGCATCATTTTAACATTGGCCGTGGTCAAGCAACACTGGAAATGAGTGCACACTGGCTTTCTTAAGACGGATGCACATACACAAAAGAAAAAAATCTAAATGCTTCATGTCAGTATGTGCAAAAGACAACTGCAAGTGATACATCCACAATTCTATTCTATTTTGACAGCACAATTACTTTACTTAGTCATTTAGCGGCAAAATAACAGCAATGTTTATATACCAGGTATATCTTATGGAGTTAAATAGTAATTACTAGCTGAAGTACCGGTCTATACAAAACGAGAGGTTAGAATTTAAATTGCTGACACAGACAGACTGACAAATGTCAAAAATCGCTCTTATTTATTTCATTTGTCTAAACAATGTCTATTTGACGAATGTTTGTCAATTCAAAATTAACCCCAAAATGGTTACAAGAAGAAGTTGTAAAAAGGAAGAAAAGATTGTTTTACTTAATGGCTTGCGTAATATTGCTTGAAATAAAGGGTAGAAGGTCTCAAGAAGAAAGATTGTCATTTGTTTCCGGTGGTGAAAGAAGTCAACAAATATGCTAATTGTAAAAACCACTTCTGTTTATTTCAAATGTTACATGTTCTTTAAACCAGCCTCACAAAAGGAACATGCAGCATGTTTTTGGTTAGCCAAAGGAGTCATCCTATCATTCATAAACCACTGCTCACTTTTGAGGAGTGGGGAGACAGCCAGTTAAACCCGAAATTAATTGGCCATTTCTCTTCAGGTCTTGAATTTAACTCCAACTAACTTTTTAAAAATCTAAACAAATCTTTCAAATAACATGTGACTACCTATAGCCAACTAATAAGTATCCCAGCATTTCCAACTATTTCATGGTTTTTCCAGGATGAAATGAACTGTAAGGGTTTTTAACAGCATGTCAACCTGTCTAGGGCTATTTTATGCTTAGAGGTTAGAGAATTATGTATATTGTATGTTTATATTTATATTGTTCTTAAAAGATTTTTGCACATGGTTATATATCAAGTATTCTTATCTAATACAAATAAATTTTCAAACAGACCTATGTGACTTCAAAATGGTACCCTAACGGATACTTCCATTCCAGTTCAGAGTGAAATTGAAAGTAATAGCAAAGAAAGAGTACTCCACACTCACCAGAGTTCTACAACCAAATACAGTTTAATGTCATGCAAACATTTTTCTAAAAGCAGGGTGAGTCTTACTCCTCTGCAGGGGATACAGTCAGCATATTTGAAGCCATATAGATATGGTAGGACTGAACTTTTGACTTGTCCCCTGTCAATCACATCACTGAAAATGTCTACTACATACACTACTGTTGAATGCTGTGACTGCTGGTGGGAGTTGTTGCATAATACTTGTCATCTTAATTAGATCCTTAAACCTTTTGAATATTTCAAAGATCAGAGTTTTTTGTAGGGTTAGAAAGTCTAGATAAAGATTTTATATGTCAATGATAATTTAAGTTTGTGTATTACTGAGTTTCAATAAAGGAGTGATAACTCCCTGTCCCTCAGTGGGAGGTTTTTTATTCATTTCCATTGAAATGGTCATGATATTAACAGAGATGCATAGTTCACCATCATAGAAAGGATCTTTAAAAAAATGCACTGGACAATATTACTATGAAAATAGAAACACAAGAAGATAAAGTCTCTTCAAACACTTACTCCAAATGGGTTTAACATCAAGCTAAAAGATCCTCAAAACACCTCTTTGAAATAGGATGGACAAATTTGGAGTGACACGTAAGCACCTACATAAACAAATATCCAATCAAGTAGCTATGGCTAATTTGAAAAGGCACCATACCCATGTTTAATGTATATCTCTCAAATGGAGAGCTCAGTGCCAGTATCTATAATAGCAAATATCATATAAAGGTCAGTTGATTTGAAGACACTTGGATACCAAAAAATAATTTTTCTTCAACAAAGGTATGCTGTATCACCAGTTTATTTTTTGTCACTTCTCTTCAAAATTCCAATTTGTCTTATCCCTTTTGTTCATCTTTATATATATTAAAGTAGGACGACACAGAGGCTCTTTTTTCAATAGCTACTACACCAAGATAGAAGGGAGGGCGCTACTTCTTTCCCTGGGTTGCTCTACTTACCCTTGATCTGTATCTTTTAATGCTGAGTGTTAAGCAAGGAGGCATCAAGTAACATTTTTTTGAGTCTTTGGTATGACTCGATCTGGGATTGAACCATAGTCTCCCGGGACCATTGCTGAATACTTTAACCACTATGCCAATGGCCTGCTATAAAATACATATATATGTCTGCAAATTAGTGAAAACCCCCAGATATTTTAGTGTTTTAGGTGTTTTAATTTATCTATCTTCAGTAGTTACTTGTATTGATGTTATGTTATTGAATATGATTGTTTAATCTTTTGTTTAAGTGAATTTAGCATCTGTTGTGGTCTGTGAAATAGAAACAGTTTACTGGGATAAGTTTATTATAATTCAGACTGAATTCTATAACTGTATAGTTGTTTATTCCCTATATGTTGTTTGGAGCAACATGTGCATTCTTGTGGATAAATAATGTTTTTGCTATTTCAATTTGATTCTTTATATTTAAAAAACATTTCTTCTGATGGCCAATAAAATCAAAAACTAATACACAATAAATATTCCTATTTGTCTTATCACTTTATATATATATATATATATATATATATATATATATGTTGAAAAGATAGATTTGTAGTGAATATATATATACACACACACACTGGAAGATATAACATAACTAATTAATTTATATATTTTTAAGAAACAGATATCAATGTATAAAAAATCATAGGGAATTACTCATATGTGAACACTTACTGTAATTTAACTATGTTACTTTTAAATTTTATTTCCAGTAAATTGAAACATCAGTGTGTTTCAAGTTCATTTTCTGTCAGTACACTTCTAATTTGAGTGGGTAACAGTCCAGAGATTTATAAATCAATTTTTTGTTGTTTTTTTTTTTTTTGCTTGGATTGTTCTAAGTAATAATGCAATGCAATTATTTTACAACCAAATTCAGTATATTAGCAAATTGGTTTATAACTCAGCTTTTTTGCATTGGACTATGATAGGAGTTTTAGCTAATCAAAGAGAATCTGAAATCTTAGTATGAAAGACTACAATCATAATATTCCTTAAAAGAAAACTTGTATACTCTTACTACCAGGGCTGCAGTGTTGGTACATGAAACCTTTGACTTTCATTTTTCAAATTCCAGTTCTTACATGAATTAAAAGTTATTAATAAACATCATCATAATACATTGATGTAATTTGACAAGTGACCTTCTTGTTGTCAAAGTCATGTTTTGGCCACTGTATCTTCTGGCCTTCTTCAAGTGTGTCATAATCAGTAAACTTTCTGGGAATTTCAAACAGTTGTTGTTGGTTGGGTTTTGTGGCATAGCAACCCTTGAATTTTTTTTAATGCCACATCCTGTTTATATAGAATATATATATTTATGGGTAAATAGTAGGGCAGACTATTTTTTTTAAGCCTTGGTGAGGCAACTAGTCTAGGAGAAGGAAACTTTGAATTCAAACCTGTTAAATTCCGCTTAAAAAAATTGATCTTGTCATATCCAGCCCGAGTGGAGGGGTTGCTAAATATATATATATATATATATATGAATAATTTGTACATAACATAATTTTTAAATAAGCCAGAGCACATTTATTTGCACACAATGGTTTCAAATATTGTTATTTATTGTTTGCACACAGTTAAATGATTTTAAATATAATCTAATACTAATAGTTCTATGTGATACATAGATGGGACCCTAACTCCAGGTCGGAGTGAACATGGAAATAATAGCAATGAAGGGGTACTCCACATTACCCAAAACTCCAGGATTGGACCCTTGTCATCAGATGACTTAGAGTGATATCCTCTATTCTAGTTGCCGGGAGGAGGGGTTACTCCTCTTCAAAGATGCACTTGGCATGTTCTACAGCTCCAGCTGACTGGATCGAATTTTAAACAGACAAAATGTCATGATGAAAACAAACAGACTAAAGTTACTACATTCAAAAGCAATAACTTATTTTTAGCTATGAAAATTACTAATGATGACTGAAAGCATTCAAGAAGAACATGTTTGGACAATTTCAACCAGGGCTGTAATGTGGGTACATAAAACCTTTCACTCCAAATACTTCATTTACATGTATAAATATAAGAAATAATGAACATATCAATTATTTATTTTCTATATTGTGTGAAATCAGAGAACATAAAAAGCTTGATTCTGACTCCAATTGTTTAATTCTTAATACCTCAAAATGCCTTCATTTAAATATCAAAATAGGAAATAAATAATGAATATACTAATGAATTATTTGCTATATTAACTGAAAGCACAAAGACATACCAGGCATTCCAGTAACATCAGAAGTGAATCATCAGATTACTTTTTAGAACCCAAACTAGTTTTCTTTTTTCTTTGCTATTGTAAAATAGTTATTTATGTAGGTATATTTTTGATTTGAGTGAGAGACAGTTCAAAGATTTATAGATTTAAACATTTTTGCTTGGACTCTTAGTTTTATCTAAGCAATAATGTTAGGCAATTATTTCACATCTCTCAGAACAATCTTAAAAAAAAAAAAAATAAATAAAAAAAATAAACAAAAAACACTTAAGTTTGATTAGATGTGAATAATTATTTAGTAAGAAAATATATTCTGTTTTTTTTTTTTTTTAAAGGTTGAAAAACTTAAAATCTGTACAATTAGTTATGAATTTTACTTATAACTGTTTTACTGACATAAATATCACAAAATGTGTTTTTTGGCCCAGTCAGCTGGGGCTGTAGAATACACCGACTGCATCTCTGTAGAGGGGTAAGACATCCAATCTGATGGTGAGGCTCCAGTAATGCTGGACCTTTGGGGAAAGGAAGTACCCCTTCATGGCTATCACTCCCAGGTCAATTCGGGCCTGTAGTGGTTGCACCTGGTAGTCCTATCTATGAGTCAAATAGAACTAAACTGTGTACTTATGCTAAACTGAATTATTTGAAATAGAACTGTTTTTATATTTAACTGTGTGTAAACAAAATAAGACAAGAAATTATTGTTGGCAAAATCAATTAGAAAAGATAATCATGAAGAGGTATTAGTAATATCTTGATAAAAAGAAAAAAGTATATTAAAGACACTTTACAGTTTACAATATGACATTTTATTTCTGGGGTATCAAACCTGTTTGACTTTATGGGACAGACTGAAGCAGAAACTAGATCCCATGAACTGGATAAAGAAAATTATTCTTAGAAAAAAAAAACTATGAACAGGGCAGGCTAAATTAAATACAATTTGATAAATTTTAATGGCATGTCAACCCATCTAGGGTTATTCTATGCCTAGAGGTTAAGGAAACATACATATTGTACTTTATATTTACATTTTTTGTGAAGTTGTCTCTTAGAGGTTTTCTTTTGTATATGGTCCAATCAAATACAAATCATTTTTAAACAAATCGGTTTTACTCAGAGATGGGACCCTAACAGGTATTACCACTTCAAGTCAGAGTTGACCTGGGCATAATGGCAATGAAAGAGTATTCCACATTTTTCAGAGATCAAGAGCCTCACCATCAGATGTAGTTTATTTTGGTTGTTTTATAAAATATCAACCCTTATGGGTTATTTACTGCCAAATCCTGTTTTATATATATATATATATATATGATTTGTAAGCTAATAGTTTGTACGTAATATTATTCTTACATAAGCCAGAACCCATTTGTTTGCACACAGTTAAATGGTTTTAAGTATTTCTGTCCAAACACTAAGAATTCTTGTCAAAATTATTCATTTCTTTGCGCTCAGTTCATTGGTTTCTAACTAATACCAAAGATTCAATTTAATATTAATCATTTGTTTGCACACAGTTAAATTGTTTCAAGTATAGTAAATGATTAAGTAGTTCTATTTGGTCCATTGGCATAATGGTTAGGGTGTTTGGCAATGGCCCAGGAGACCTGGGTTGAGTTATACCAAAGACTCAAAAAATGGTATTTGATGCCTCCTTGCTTAACACTCAGCATTATAAGGTAAGGATCAAGGGAAAAGTGGAGCAATCCAGGGAAAGGAGTAGTGCCTTCCCCTACACCTTGGTGTAGTAGCTATCAAAGAAGGAGCCTTTGGGTCACCATCGACTATGGTCGCCAGCTTTACTTTACTATTTGGTCCATAGATAGGGCCCTAACAGGTACTAACACTCTAGGTCAGAGTGGACCTGAGAGTGAAGGTAATGAAGGAGTAATCCACATTTCTCAAAACTCCAGAACAGGAGCCTCTCCATCAGGTTCCATTTAATGTCATATTCAGGACACTGGTTGAGGGGAGCGGATCTTACTCCTCTTCAAAGATGCAATTGGTGTATTCTACAGCTGAAGCCAAATGGGCTATGCAGTTTAGGGACATACCTGAGACACAAATCCAATTTGACAAAAAAAAAAAAAAAAAAAAAAATCTGTTCATTTTTTCAAATTTCTGCATTCAGTATAAACATTATTTTTGGCATAATGAGGTTAGATAGATAAAAAAAATAAGATGGAATAACTTGTAAAATGAGAATTGCCATAAGTGAAATAGTAAATGATCACTGACAAGAATAAACAGGATTAGATAGGATGTATGTGTGGTATATTCCTGCTGAATAGCTTTTTGACAAAACATTTACAAATTGGTCTTGAAAGGTTCCCCTTTTGTTTTAGAGCTGCATTTGTGAACCTTAAATGGTTTATCTTTAATGCTGAATGGTTAAAGAAAAAACTGTTTTATAACATCTATAGATATATATTTAACACAATATTTTAAAATAATAAAAAAGAAAAATCATAGAACTGATCTCTTGGCCTCTATAAATACATCATAAATTGGCTGACCATAGAAGGTTACCTGAAAGCTCCTTTTTTTCCCCTGGATTGCTTCACTTACCCTGGATCCATACCTTATAATGCTGAGTGTTAAGCAAGGATGCATCAAGTACCATTTTTTGAAACTTGGGATGACTTGACCTGGGCTTATACCCCAGTCTACCGGGCCAGTGGCAAACACTCTAAATATATACTTAACAGTATATTTTCAAATTTAAAATAGATAAAACTCATCTGTGGGCCAGATGTTTGGTAGTCCAATTCTATTGCATATATTTACTTTCTTTTCAGTATTCTATCTTCTATCACTGGTAAATTTGGAATCCCAGGTATCGATTTTTAAGAAAAGTAAAACCAACAAAACCGGTCCTAACTTGGCAGAAGGCAATGAAAAACCATGATATATAAAAACTGCATGTGAAACCATGGTTATTAAAATCATAAAAGCAAAAACCATTTTACACAAGATACAGCATCTTGTGTCCAAAATTTCTCAATATAGAAAAAAACGAGAGAAGCTGGGAGATATTGCAGACTGAGTATATATATATATATATATATATATATATATATGAGGAGGATAAGAGATTTTGATTAGTGTAATTCTTTCTTTAATCCATGAAGATTAAGCCCTAATTCTGGCTGTAATAATCTACACTAAGCCCCTTGAACCTGAATTAACTGTCATTTTATGATCAGCTGTCTGACATCAATACTAATAACGCCACCAGCCACTCCAAACCAAATCAACTCATTCTTCAAAACTTTTTCATTTGTTGCTTTTTTTTTGCTAATGATTGAATTACAGGGTGTCTTCCTAAATTGTTTACACAATTTGCTTGTTTTTAACTCTTGTTTTCACATGAAATTGAAGTTAAAAAATGGATACTGCAGTATTACCAACAATCTTACAGAACTGCACATATACAGGGTGTTTTAAAAAATCTTATTTCCCTGTGAGTTTCTTTATGATATTAAGATTTTAAAGTCTCCACCTGTTCACCATTCCTATCAATATATTACTGGAATTTTTTCCCATATGGTCTCTGAAATATCAGTACTGCTTTTTAAATAAAAATACTCCCATAGAAATATTGACATTTTTTTTATAACCAGTTGGAGATTTGAAAAATGTATTGACAGAGATGGTGAACATGTGGAGTGCTTGAAATTATATCATGAAGATACTCTCAAAAGGGGACTTAACATTTGAAAAAAAAAAAAAAAAAAAATTGCCATGTATGAATACATCTCTACAAATTAAAAAAAAAATGTTAGTTTTATCCAAACTACAGACACCAGAGAGACATTGATGTTTGAGTTATATATATATATATATGTGTGTGTGTGTGTGTGAAGAGATTAAGATATTTATCATTCCTAGTGGAACATTAAACTATCAAAACAGACATTATTAAGCATTATTTATCATCAAACTCTACAGTATAAAAAACACTGAAACCAAAAATATGAAACAGTACAAAAATTATATATATATACACACACACACAGAGTTTTATTTTTCTTGATAAATGTGTTGAATTTTTTGGGGGGGTTACAGATTTTCAATGTTGCAGAATTTGATTAATAAGTAATACTTAACAATATCCATTTTGGCTGTATGATGATGAATCTTTGATTAGAAATGATAAAATCTGCAACCAAATAGAATATTGAAGAATTTGGTAATAAATAATACCTAATATTATGTGTTTTGATTGTATTATGTTCCACAAGAAATAAAAAAAATTCTGATATCTTTGGTTTAAAAGAAAATTAACTTTTTATAAAAAATTTGGTAAGAGTGTACTTATTCACAAACAATAATGGATGCTTAAAAAAAAAAAAAAAAAAAAAAAAAAAATTTGGTGATATTAAAGTGTTGTTACCAAATACAGTTTATATATATTTTAAGGTGAAGTGATGGAAAGGAAGAGGCTGTCCAAAAATAACAATTGTTCAACCAAAGTACATACGTTTTGGGGACATTTTTTTTTATTCTTGTATAAATAAAAATGATAGATGATCTCATTGTATTTAAAAAAAATGGGTCAGAAAAGTTGGCATTTTTGTGGGAATGTGCAGTATGAAAAAATATGCTGAGTCTTAACAAAGGATTTTTTTCCTTCCTTAAAGTAAGCCCTTCTGTTGTAAACAAATAATGCCTAAAGGTTAAAATTAAACAAACGAATTACCTACTTTTATATAAAATTCAGTGTGATGTATACATAAGCTATACAACCTGGATTAGAGTATAATGAGAAATTATAATTTGGTTTAATGGTATATCAGCTCTTTATGGGTTATTCAATGTCAAAATTTGATTCTTTTGTAAATGTTTGATTAAATTCATAAATATATTTTTAATGTTCTATGGTTTTACATATTCCTATACAATACAATTCAAAATAATAAGGAAAGGTGATCCACTTGGAATTGTGCAAGAGATTAAGATTCATCCAGCTGAGAAATGGTATATATTCAAATCAGAATCTGTCCAAGAAAATGTAACTCAAAATTCTCAGGGACTTCTTTGAAATACAAACGGAACTCCAAATCACAGCCAGAAGACCAGACTTAATGTTGATTAAGAAGAAAAGAACTGATGAACATGTTGTTATGGTGATATACCCCATAATGTCACTGGATGGACCCTCCTTGACACTATAAATAGTGACTGACTCGATAAATGAGTCAAGCGAGTCTAGTCAGTTACCAGTAGCCGTTACTGTCTGTATTTCTGTAAATATATACTGCGGTAAATCTTACATCTCTTTGTGTTATTCATTTCTGGCCCTTCAAGGCCACAACACGAGTGTACTATAAAATTCTATGGGAACATGAAAGAAAGCAAAATGAGACTAATATATGGACCTTGCCAGAGAACTGATAAAGCTCTGGAACATGAAGGGGATATCAATTGTAGTTGGTGTACTTGAAATGATCCCTAAGGGCTTGAAAAGGTAACTGGAGGAACTGGAAATCAAAAGAAGAATTAAGACTATCTAGATCACAACACTGTTAGAATCAGCTAGAATACTTAGAAGAGTCCTGAGGAGACTTGCTGCCACTGAGACTTCAGTAAAATCTGGTAAAAAAACTTGCAAGGAGTAAAACAACAGATTATTTATACAAAAGAAGTCAAAATTTTTATTACGCCTGGAAAACCATAGTGGACTGAAATTATATATATATATTTAAAGTTGGTTGTTGTAGGTCCAAAGAAAGAATAAGGATATATTTAAAATAAGATGGTCCACGGAGAGATTTGTATTTTTTTTATTTATTTATTTTGTTCTTACATTCGTGTTATATACATGTATTACATATGTGTTATATATGTGTATGTTTCCAGCTTGTTGCTTTTATCAGAGAACATGTGTGGCACAAGGCCTTTTAAATGGGGTACTCAATGAAACTTGAACTCACTTGTGTTTCCAGTATGAAATTTTATACTGGAAACAGGAGTGAGTTCAAGTCTCATTGAATACCCCATTTAAAAGTCCTTGTGCCACACGTTCTGACGAAAGCAACAAGCTGGAAACATGCATATATATATATATATAACACGTATGTAAGAACAAAATAAATAAATTCAAAAGTACAAATCTCTCTGTGGACCATCTTATTTTAAATATATATATATATATATATATATATATATATATATATAAACAAACACACATACTTTTCTTGCATCAATCTTATAACTTAATTTATCTATTTTAAAAAGTATATTTTCTATAAAGGTTTTTGTCTACTTGTCAAATTACTCTTGATGATTTTGAAGGTTTTATAGGTAGAATCCAAAACAGCCACTTAGAGCAACATATGAGCCAATCAATGTTCTTCTAGCTGATTGTATATAATTTGTCTACAAGCACAATTTTAGTTTAATGTCTATCACTTGGTGTTCAACCATTATCTCCACACCATTAAGAAAAAGAAAAAGAAAAAAAGGTCACCATTGTCATAAGTAGTTTGCTAATTAACATCAACCTTCAACTGTGTTTCAAAATGTTTGTATGCGATTCTGACCTGTACTCGCATCTTTGTTATTTTGATAATATTTTAGCAAATGCACTCTTTGGCCTTCTTAAGTGCTACACTGTGTCTAATAACATTCAAGAAGTTTTGAATGAAACTTTGTTTTATTCACTGTATGTATTGTTCTTATTCTTAAGGTCATTTTTTTTAAATGGAAATTTTTTGGTAAGAAAAAACAAAACAAAACAAAAAAACCCAAAACTTAATTGAGGTCACCTATCTTTCCACATGATTCATATTTTTGCTGACTAGTATACTAGTAACTTTACAATCCTTGGGTGAATTAACTAGGGACTAAACACAAACTTTTTAGGGATTTACAAATTGTCAGAAACAAGGTTTTTTTTTACAGTAAGCCATTAGTTTTAACTTCAATACTTAATTATAAGGCAAGATTGATGATAAGTAAGACAGTTTTTCTTTCATTCATTAGTACAACACAATTTTGCTAGGATTTTTTATTATTTCATCACTATAATTTTTCACAAAAAAGTATTGTATATACACACACACACACACATATATATATATATATATATATAAAGTAAAGTTGGCAACCATAGTCAAGGGTGACTTGAAGGCCCCCTTTTCAATAACTACTACATTGAGGTGTAGGGGAGGGCACTACTCTTTTCCCTGGATTGCTCCACTTTACCTTTGGCATGTACCTTACAATGCTGAGTGTTAAGCAAGGAGGTATCAAGTACCATTTTTTTAGTTTTTGGTATGACTCAACCTGGGATTGAACCCTGGTCTCTTGGGCCATTGGCGGACACTCATATATAATTGTAATGGATATAATATCCACAAAAAAAAAAAAAAAGATTTGAAAACTTGAAAGCAATTTTACACAAACTTCAGATTTTCATATCCTATTCCTTACCATATTAGTTGTACTTTCATATTAATAAGCATCTGTTTGCACAGTTATATGGTATAATGTATTCCCACTTAATACTTATAATTTACACACAATCATACAGCTTTAAGCTACTATTCCCATTCAATAACAACAATCCTTTGTTTGCACCGAGTTGATAATGTATCAAGTATTTCAATGTCACATAAATAATTTTCAAACAGATCTACTTGACCCGAAATTAGAACCAATCTAGATGGAGCCAGTCATGGTGTAATGGTTATTGTTGTAGGAAATGAACATGGTGACCAGAGTTCAAATCATGAACTAGGCTGTTTGCATTTCACATAGCACGAATACCCTTGGGAAAGGTATGAATGCAACAATTCTCTCTACAGCTTTGCATAAATAGGACAGACTGGGGTTTTGAACCTTGGTCTGGTAACTGATCAGAGAGAAGGAAAACTGAATCCAAACTTATTAAATGCTGCTTGTGCAGAGAGGTTAGTAAATACACACTATTACTCTGGATCAATGTGGACCTGGATGTAATGGCAATGAAAAGGTATTCCACCATCCTCAGAACTCCAGAACAGATGTCTCTTCACTGGATGCAGTTTAGTATCACACCCAGGACACAGGTTTGGTTTGGTTTTATGGGATATCAACTTTTTTGGTTAATTTAATGCCAAATCCGATTTATACATATATATTAGATATATATAATTTGTAAACATAAATCAACAAAGTTAAATGGTTCCAAGTATTGTTATGCATCACAAACAATTCAATTAAATATCAGTCATTTGTTTATATACAGTTATATTTGATCCTATCAGGTGCTACCACTCCAGGTCACAGTGGACCAGGGGGTGATGGCAATGAAGGGGTACTCTACATTCCCCCAAACTCCAGCATTACTGGAGTATCACAATCAGATTATTTAATGTCATAATCCAGGACACTCATTGGGGTGGTCTTACCCCTCTGCAGAGATGAGGTATATGTATTCAACAGCCCCAACCAACTGGGCTGACACCCCTTTAGGAGAGAGCCGTACTTCTTTGCAGAGGATGCAGTTGGTATATTCTAAACTTCACGGACAGTGTAAAAACAAGATTGTTAAATCATGTTCATGAAAGTATACAAAATGATTGTAGATATAATATCTACAACCAACTTATATATTTTCATTGGTCATGTAACCTGGAGTAAAAAGAAATTCTATAGTTATGGTGATATGAGGCATTTCAGAAATTCAAATATACTTGATTTTTTTTTACCGGTAATAACTGTAGACTACACTATTTAACCTTTTCATCTATGGCTTTCATAGTAACTCTATATTTCAATTCATTTTTAAAAAAATTCTTTTTCAATTTTTCTTTTATTCTAAGTCTCTTTTTATTTTATTTTTCCGTGCTCTCTTTTTGTTGACAGGAGTAATTTGGAGGAAAAAAAAAAAGTCACATAATGCAACTGAATTCTAAACTTAACAATAAAACTATATAACCATCTCAAATGCAGAGAGACTGACACACAAACCTGTCATATGACAGAAACTACCCTAGTTTAAGATATTTGCAAAGTTGAAAATATTCTCAGCATATTGTGTTTTAAATTCCTTTTGTCTGGCAATTATGCTTTAAAATATGAAATTTTTTTTGATTCTCAGATGAAGAATTTACATTCCTTTGAATAGAATTCTTTTAATATGGCCCATTTCCATATATTTCCATTGTTAAAGATTTTTCTGAATCCTGGATGTGTTTGTGGCAGAGTAAATTAACATTTTTTTAGTCATTGTTTCTTTTCTGCTTTGATTCATTTTTAAAAATCAGATGAACCTTGGCTTTCAACCCTGTGAGAATGATTTAAAAAACAAAATAGCACAAAAGAAATTAAGTTATAATGATTAGCAAAGTAATGTGATGGGAAGTTCTTAAACCAACTTCGCCTGCAAGGAGGTGCCCGTGGTGTAGTCGTTATCGTCGCAGGAAATGGACATGGCGACACGAGTTCAAATCCTGGACGAGACTGATTGCATTTCACATAGCACTAATACCCTTGGGGAAGGTATGAATCCAATTATTCTCCCTCCAGCTATGGGTAAATAGTAGGACAGACTAGGTTCTTCAGCCTTGGTTAGGCAACTAGTCTAGGAAAAGGAAAACTCTGAATTCAAACCTGTTAAACTCCGCTTAAAAATTGACCTTGTGTCATATCTTGCCCAAGCGGAGGGGTTGGTAAATAGTACCAACTTCGCCTGCAAGTGGTATCTAGGGTGAAAGACTTTTTTAAATTTTTTTATTGCCAATGATTGCACTCTCAATGCAACAAGAGAATAGAGCATGCAAATGAGTAATGAGAGGTGACCAGCAGTATGCAACAACTTTACACTCACCATCCAGTAATCATCATCCACAAGGTATGTCCGCAACACATATCCCCTTAATTCTCTCTTGCTATCTGT
This sequence comes from Sepioteuthis lessoniana, assembly GCA_963585895.1. NCBI lineage: Eukaryota > Metazoa > Mollusca > Cephalopoda > Myopsida > Loliginidae > Sepioteuthis > Sepioteuthis lessoniana. Next base: position 20,471,690 of record OY757914.1, read on the forward strand.
CCCTATTGGTCATCACTCTTGGCAAGTTCTCTAGACAGTATCTAGTATCTGAACAGTGCTCATAAATATAAGTTTTTGTTGGTTAGCCAACACTAGTGTGTCCATGTGTAAGAGTCCATAGAAGAATGTCGCTTATGAATTCATTCTTATTTCTCCAGCAGTGCCCAGCACGTCTTGCTCATCTTTCTTGAATGGCTTATGAGATGGGATGTAAATGACCATAAAGATGCTATTTTGTAGAGTGCTCCTTTAAGGATTTCTTCAAAACAGAATGCAGCAAACTTGTGTAGTGCTCATCTAGCTTTTTCTCCGGGCATTTTGTTAGAGTCCATGTGATATAACCATACAATACTCTTCCAAATTGTAGCAGTGTCAGTGACACTGCTACAATTTGGAAGAGTCCTTGTTTCAGATATACATATAGTCATTAACCGGTTAATAGCAGTCTATGCCTTACCTATGCATATGTTGACATTAATTTCAGTAGATGAGATATTGCTACCAAGGTATATGAATGAGAGTAATAATTCCAGAGGCTTGCCATTTAGTGAGGAGATGGCACTATCTTGATTAAAATACATGAACAGCTTTATCTAAGTTCATGTAGAGACTGATGCCTCTTGTTGCTTGCTCCAGGCTTTGCAGCAGAGATTTGGCTTGAGCGGGTGTATTTGTAAAAAGCACTAGATCATCAGTGTAGTCCTTATCAGTAATAGTTTCTACTGAATAAAGACTAAACTTAAACAAGCTAGACAAAGCAAACATTATCAGATCACAGTGATGAAGTCAAAGTACAGTAAGGGATGTGATAAAGTGAGGTTATCTAGACATTTATATTTCATCTACGTAAATCTGTGTTGATTAAAAAAAAAAAAAGAAATGAATGAAATCTTTTTTTATGAAACACAGAATTATGAAAGAACAATGCCAAACTACAAGTTTTATAACAATTAATATCTTCTTCAGCTGGATCCATTAGGTCTGAGGTATCAGTTGATCACTGTTATCATCACTTGTATTTTTTTTTTTTTTTATATATTTTGAGGTGAAAGTGATAGTTGCATTTCTGTTGAGTATTTAGGATTATCCCATACGTTATCCATCCTAGAATTAAAAGAGTTTACAAGGTGCAGAAGCAAAACATGGAATAGTTTCTAACATGTTTTTTTAGTCTATTTAGTCAAATTTTTGAAAAACAAACAAAAAAAAAATACAATAAATCTAAATTTTTGCAATTAGCTCTATTATTCAAGCACTTTTTCATTAAAATTCAGCCCAATATGAGTGAGTAAGAAAAGAAACAACAAAAAAACTATGATTCTTTGTATTTTTGTTTATGCTCATCAGAGTAGGATTTCTATTAGCAAAAGTAGCATTAAAATACCAACCTGTCACAGCAGGACCTAGAGAGGTAAGACTCTACCACCACCACTAAAGGGTGTTCTGGGTATGACATTAAAGTTCATCTGGTGGTGAAACTCTAAAGCTCTGAAGAGTAAGGATTCACCCCTTTATTATCCTCACTACTAGATCCACTAACTTGCTGGACTGCAACATTGTAGTGAGTTAGTTTGAACTTCAGTTATACTATTATATTCACTTCTGAACCCAAAGGAAAAGTCTTAACTCCCTTATCACTTCAGTGAAAGGTTGAATAATAGCAGTATTGTTCTTTTAAAAGAGACAGCTTTGGGATTGTTAGGGTTTTATCTATGAGTCAAATAGATCTGTTTAAAAATTATTAGTATTGAATAGGAATACTTGAAACTATATAACTATGTGCAAAAAAAATTATCTTTAAATAGAATTATCAATGTTATGATTAACTGATACCATTTACTGGATGCATTTTATTAAGAATACTTAAATGAAGCTAAACTTATTTACTGGGGATCATTATTAGTCACTTGAAACCATATAACTGTGTGTAAATTATTTGTATTAAGAATAGTTAATTAAAGCTATAATTATTTACTAAGGATTATTATTAGTTACTTGAAACCATATTTGTGTGAATTATTAGATAAATTTAAATTGAACAAAGTTGAATTGCATGAAAAGTATTTATTAGTTACTTGAAACCAAAAAATCCCTGAAATTATTTGTATTAGACAGTGCAAACTATTGATCACCAACACAGTGAAATTTGAATTAAAAAACTTGCAATGAACACTGGACATATAAAGTGATAGTGATCAAACATTTACAAATGAACCCAGAGCAATCCATACACTGTAGAATATTGTAGGCAACAAGTTAAAACTCCAATTGTACAATTATTTTGACTTTTGGACTAGTACCTTTGGGAAAGGTATGAATCAAGCCCCCTCCCCAGTTATGGGTTAAATAATTATTGCATTTCTACAAGAATGGCTTTGTCATTAAATTACCCACAAAAGTCGATATGCCATTAAACAAAGAAACCAAACAAATGTTTCAGCATTAGGTAACACAAAAGGACTTGATATGCCATTAAATAGACCAAATTATGAATCCATAATTGTTAACAAAAGATCAGTTATTTGAAAGAAAATTATTTGTATTCAAAATGAATACTTGAAACCATCTGCATACAAATTATTAGTATTACTTGGGAATACTTGAAATCATAAATTGTACAAATCATTAGTATTAAGAATAGTAAATCAAAGTTGTAATTGTTTACAAATGATTATCATCATTACTTACTTGAATAAATATAATTGCTTGAAAAAATAAATAGATAAAGGCTGAATCTGACATTAGATAATCTAACAAATGTTGGCATGTTGTAAAACGATCTAACAACCCTTAAAATACTCTGAGAGAATAAAGCAATTTCAAGTCTAATTGGCAACTTGATGATAATAGTTTGGGGATTGCATTTATACACACTTGAATAATAATCAGATTTCTCTATATCACCGCGTATGGCAAGGGGAGATAACTGCAAGTGTTTTTTCTTTTTTTCCAAATTTGAAATTTTCATATCAGCAGTTATGTGTTCTCAAAGTGATAATTAAAAAGCCTTCCAAAAGATTCAAATTCATAGAATCCAATAGCTTTCAGGCAAGTGTATAATGCATTATATAATGTTATTGAATAACCTTGTGATTAAAATTGGAAAAGAAAAAAATGTATCAATGTTGCAAGAGGAAAAGAAATTAAAATAATTATTTTATGAAATAATTATACCTTTATTTCAATGGTATCATTATTTTCTTTTCCTCTTTCATCATATTTTTTTCCTTTAGCTTTGAACTAATATTCCAGGATAAAAAGTTAAAATACATAATACATTTTTGAACACTCATCATAAGTTGCCTTAAAGGTAAATTTCTAAATTTAACAAAGAAATTCTGTTGTGAACCAAAATCTTCTAATTTGAGTAGATTTTAGAAGTTCTATCCTTTTTGTATATTGAAACTTTTTGTTGTTGTTGTTGTAAAGTCAGTTCCATCACTATCATAATTAGTTGATTGATTAATTGATTGATCTTAACAGCATGTCAATCCATCTATGGTTATTCTATACCGAGAGGTTTGGGAGTTATATTCATTGTACATTGATATCTACATTTTCTTGTGTAGTAGTTTCTTGAGAGGTCTTTGCACACAGTTTTATATCAAGTATTCCTATCTAATACTGATAATTTATATGGTCGAATGGTTTCAAGTATTCCTATCTAATACAGATAATTTATACAGTTGAATGGTTTCAAGTATTCCTATCTAATACAGAGAATTTATACAGTTGAATGGTTTCAAGTATTCCTATCTGATATTGATAATTTATGCAGTTGAATGGTTTCAAGTATTCCTATCTAATACAGAGAATTTATACACAATTATATAGTTTAAAACAGAAGTACCCACATTTTTACAGCTTGTGAGTTACTTTTAAAATGACCCTGTCAAAATGATCTACTTGTATTAAAAATGTCAAATATATTCATTTATATACATATTGAGTATAACCAGGCCAATAGCCCAGTGGTAGAAAGTTTGCCAATGGTTTGGGAGATCTGGGTTTAATCCCAAGTCGAGTCATACCAAAGACTCAAAAAAATGGTACTTGATGCCACCTTGCTTAACACTCAGGATTATAATGTATGGATCAAGGGTAAAGTGGAGCAATCCAGGGAAAGGAGTAGCACCCTCCCCTACACCTTGGTGTCATAGCTATTGAAAAAGGAGCCTTTGGGGTTGCCCTCAACTACAGTAGCCAACTTTACTTTATATATGCAATATATGTTCATGCACATTTTCAGTGCAATACAATTGAATACATTTATGGTCACTGATGATAGACTGACATCTAAAAAATCTTTTTTTTTTTTTTTTTAATTGTGTGCAATCTACATTTCAACTGCAATTGGGCACCCCAGATTTACAGTAATATAATAATATATATAATAATAATAATGTTTGCACACTGTTATGTGGTTTCAAGTACATTTTTATCTAACACCAACAATTTGCAAGCTATTACATGGTTTCAAGTAACATATAACAATCCTTACCTTTCAAGTTTTCCTAACATTGATCAGTCAAGTCAATTGAGGCTATAGAATAGAGCAACTGCATTTCTGTGGAGGAGTAAGACCTCTCCAACAAGTGTCTGGGATATGTCATGAAACAATCTGATGGTGTGGCTCCAGAGATACTGGAGCTTTGGAGAATGCAGAGTAGCCCTTCACTGCCATCGCTCCCAGGTCCACACTGACCTGGTGTGGTAGCACCTGAGAGGGTCCTATCTATAGGTCAAATAGAACTGTTTGATCATTTAACTGGTTAAAAACAAATGACTGATATTTAATTGAATTGTTACAGATACATAGCAATACTTGGAATCATTTAACTTTGACTTATGCAAAATTGAATTTTAGAAATAGAACTGTTTGATCATTTAACTGTGTATATCTACTAAAATGTGTTTACAAATCATATATTTAAGATATATATTTAAAACATTGATAATTCTATATTGATCGTTTGTTTCCATATAATTACATGATTTCATGCATTCTTATTTAAGGGATACAGTTAGGATCTTTTAAGCCTCACTGACTGTACATTTATTGCAGTTGAGCTATTTTTCAAATAATCATGAATTTTCTAAGTAGACATGGAGCTTATTGGGCTGACTTTGATTATAATTTTCTAATAAAAATTTAATATCACAGTCTTTGAACATGAACTAAGACTTTCAAAAAGATACAGCAAGACAACAAATTGACAAAATTCTTTTATTAATAGAAATATTCTAGTATAATAATAAACGACTATTATAAAACAAGATTAATTTTAATTAAAAAAACAAAAACAAAATAAGAAGATAGACACAAAACAGTAAATTTACTCAATATGGCTGTCAATTTTTTAAAATATTGTATCAACACACCTTTGAAACGATTTGCATGCCTTCAAAATAAATTCTTTGGATATTTTATTCCATCCTCCTCAGACTTATATAAACCAATATTTAGATGGGAAGTTGTATTTGTTTTCTAAAATGCTCCATATGGTGTAATCAAAAGGGTTAAAGTCTGGGCTTGATGGAGGTCATAAAGAAACTCAAATTATTTCGGAAATTTTTTAAGGTTTGGTTTTGGTGTTAAGCATAACATAGATTCTTTGTTATTTCTTTCCTTGCTCACTTATTTTGATGAAAAAGTGCTTCAATAATAGAACTAATCATGAAAATTTAGATTTATTGCCCCCCCCCAATTGGACAAATCAGGCTAAAAAAAATGTTTCAAAGATTGTATATTTTCCTTCTAGACCTTGTACTTTATGGTAAGTAAAGTTGGTGACCTCAGTCAAAGTTGACCCAAAGGCTCCCTTTTCAATAGCTACTACATTGAGGTGTAGGGGAGGGTGCTAATCCATTCCTTGGATTGCTCCACTTTACCCTTGATCCTTACCTTATAATGCTGAGTGTTAAGCAAGTACCATTTTTTTTACTCTTTGGTAAGACTTGACCTGGGATTGAACCCTGGTCTCCCGGACCATTGACAAACACTAAATTAGATTTTGTTATAGTGAGACTAAATTTACCATGATTGGCTTAGTTTTATGGCCTATCAGCCATGGATGGTTGTTTAATGCCAGATCCTGTTTATACATATATGATTTGTAAACACATTTAGTAGATAGAGTTAAATAAACAGTTCTACTTCAAACAATTCAATTTGGCGTAAGTCATTTGTTTACACACAGTTAAATGTAAAAATAGTTCCATTTCACACAATTCAGTTTAGCATAAGTTATATATTTGCACACTTTTTAAATGTCAATCAGTGCTATTTGACCCATAGATAGGACCATTTCAGGTGCTACAACTCCAGGCCAGAGTGGACCTGGGAGTGATGGCAATGAAGAGGTACTCCACACTCAACAAAGTTCTAGCATTACTGGAGTCTCAACTTCAGATTGTTTAATGTCATATGCAGGACACTTGTTTAGTGGAGAGGGTCTTACCACTCTTCAGTGATGCAGTCAGTCTATTCTACAGCCTTAGCTGACTGTGCTGAATTTACAATGAGTAATTGCTGGACAATGTTACCAATACATAACTGCAAATAAATAAGCAAAGCAAAAAAAAAAGCAGTTATATTTTACAACTAGAAGCACTATTGACAGAGAGATAGAGAGTGGCCAGAATCGATCCACATTTCATTGGGAGCCCTGAATGTGCATGAGAAATTATGGCCGGGATACAAAGATCTAATGGAAATATCCCCTTGGGCAAGCTGTAAGCTCACTTAGTAAGGATGAGAGATAAATAATAATACAGGATAGTGTACACTACCAGAAATGGGATGACTTTCAATTAGGATGAGTTGAAGTGAAATGACAGATTAAATAAGGCAGCTAATTTTTTGTATTATTCTGATCGATATTTGGGGGCCTTGAAAGAAACCCATCTTTACGAAAATATTCAACTAGTCTCATATTTTAAATAGGCTTTATTTAATAATTTGACAGCATTTATATTCACCAGAATCAATAACTGGATTTGAATAACTTAAGTAGTTATGAAGACTTATGGTAAAGTCATGCTGAAATCACTAGATTTCATAAAATCACGGAAGTTAAGCAATGATGATCCTGATCAGTACTGCAGCATGTACTGTAAACATCCTGGGGCTTGTATGCCAGACTAGGTAAAGATTAAAAAAAAAAAAAAAAAAAAGAAGTTAAGCAACCATGAGCCAGTTCATTACGTTAATGAGTTATCACTTTGGAGCAGCAGTTGCTATAAGTGTGCTTGGCTAGGTAAAGATTTATAAATAAGAAAAAAAGGAAAAAAGGGAAAACACAAAGCTAGTAAATAATTTCTTGCCGAGTTTTTTTTTTTCTCTAAGGATACACGGTTACTTAGTTGGGTTTTATGGCATATCAACCTTGGTAGGTTACTTAATGCCAAATCCTGTTTATAAGTATACATGATTTGTAAGCCAGTCAATTGGTTTAGTTGGGTTTCTATTTTGTTCATAACATTTTTAAATGAGCCTGAACTAATTCATTTTTTACAGAGTTAAATGGTTTCAAGTACTTCATTTAAAGACAAGTTATTCTATTTACGATTAATCGTTTATTCCCGCACAGTAAAATGGTTTCAAATATTGCTATGTAACAGTAACAATTTAACATCAGTCATTCGTTTGCACACATTTAAATGGATATATATACAATTTGTAAGTGAATAGTTTGTTGGGGATTTCATTTTTAAATGAGAAATAATTTGATAGTACACTGGTATTGCTATCATTTCTACACAGTTAAATGGTTTCAATTATTGCTATCTAACACTAATAATTCTATTCAATATAATTCTATTAACTATTAATCATTTGTTTGCACAAAGTTAAATGGTTTCAAGTATTGCTAAGTAATAGTAACAATCTAACATCAGTCATTTATTTGCACACATTTAAAGGTATATATATATATATATATATATATATATATGATTTGTAAATGAACAGTTTGTTAGTAATTTCATTTTTAAATGAGTTAGAACAAATTTGTTTGTACATTCGTATTGTTATTGTTTCTACACAGTTAAATGGTTTCAATTATTGCTATCTAATACTAATAATTCTATTCAATATAATCTTGCTTGCAGATAATAAAGTAGTTACAAGTTTTGTTATTTAACACGGATTATTCTGTTTTGACATCATTCATTTGCACACAGTTAATCGTTCTAAGTATTGCTATGTATCACTAACAATTCAATTAAAACATCAGTCATTTGTTTACATATAGTTAAATGATTAAACAGTTATTTCAAGCAATTCAATTTAGCATAAGTCATTTGTTTGTACTCGGTTTAAATGTCAAACAGATCTATTTGACCCATAGATAAGACCCTATCAGTTACTAATACTCCAGGTCAGAGTGGAGCTTGGATTGGTGGCAATAAAAGGATACTTCACATTCCGCAAAGCTCTAGAATTATTGGAGCTTCACCATCAGAATGTTTTAGTATCATATCCAGGATTTGTTGGGGAAGGGGTCTTACACCTCTACAGAGATGCAGTTGGTGTATTCTACAGCCCCAGTCAGAAGGAGTTAAGCAACCATGAGCCAGTTCACTACAAAGATGAGTGATCACTTTGGAGCAGAAGGTGATGTAAGCAATTTGGGGCCTATGTGATAGGGTAGGCAAAGATTTAAAGATTTAAAAAAAAAAAAAGAAAAAAAAAGCAGCAAACCTTAGTGAAATATTTCTTGCTGAGTATTTTTATAAGGATACATGAATATAGTTTTTATTCCAACAAATATAAAAGTGAAAAGATAAGATCTAATTTTTTCAATTTTATCTTAATTCATGTTAGGCTATTAAAATCATATTTAAATTGAACTTTGTGTGTGTGTGTGTATATATATATATATATATATATATATATATATATATATATTATACACAGACATACATGTAAATATACACAGACATACATATGAATTAGAAATATAATCTGATATAATAACAAAAAATATAACACCTGCTTGGAAAATTGAATTGGCACTTTTTGGTTAGTCATTCAGAGCTTTCGGGTCACCCTTGACCACGGTTGCCAACTTTACTTTTATATATATATATATATATATTTCTTTAAGAAAAAACAAAAACCGGTCACATTAGAATTATAAATTTATTTCCATCCTGTTATGGGTTTTGATATAAATCAAAAACACCAAAAAAACTAACAGGACTTCTTCAGATCTTATGGATAAAATAATTCAGAATAGACACAGGAAAGAAGGGAGGGAGGGGATAGAAGAGGGGTGAAGAGTTTTCTCTTCATTTAGCCCACTTCTGTTTTTTTTTAAATTTTATTGCCAGTTGGAATTATAGTAAAATAATTTTTTTATTTTTATTTTTAAAAAATTCTAAATACATTTAAACTTAAAACTCCCAACTCTGGTTTAACTGGACTGAATAATACTATATATATATATATATATATATATATATATATATATATATATACACATACATACATACACACACACACGTGTGATGGAAATAGAAAAACAAAGTATTTAATATTCATATATTTTTTTACTAAAAACACCCAACATTGTTCAAGCAATATTTTTCTCAAAGTCCTGATGAAAGTTTAATTAAACTGAAACATTTTAACATTGACTTTATCAATCATAAATAAATTCATCACATTTGGAATACTTTGTTTTTCTATTTTCTTTATATTGTTGGATTCATTTCCTATATATATCTTTTCTTAATAAAATACTCTAAATATAACTGGAAGAGAAAAGGATGTGGGTGGAGATTATTTTCATTGAATTCTTATTATTACATAATTGGAGAATAGCAGTTGTCACCCACACTGTGTTTGATAGAATAACAATTAAAATGTTAGATACGTAATTATAGATTTATTTGGTTTGGCTTTGATA
>OY757914.1:20486603-20854303 GCA_963585895.1 Sepioteuthis lessoniana
TCTATTTATATTCATAATAATCCCTAATAGAAGACTGAACAGTTCCATTTGACCTATAGATGGGACTCAAACAGGTACTATCACTCCAAATCAGAGTGGACCAGTAATGGTAAAGAAGGGGTACTCCACATTCCCCAAACTCATCAGATGCAGTATTTCATAACCGAGACACTAAATGATTTCTAGTATCTCTATCTAACACTATTAGTTCTATTCAACATTGATCATTCGTTTACACAAAGGTAAATAGTTTCAAGTGTAGTAAATGATTAAATAGTTCTATTGGACCCATAGTTGGGACCCTAACATTTACTACCACTCCAGGTCAGAGTGGACATGAAGTAATAATAAATAATAAGAGATACTTCACATTCCCCAAAGATCCGAGGCTGGAGCCTTATCAAGGTTTAGAGTCATATCCAGTAAACCTCTTCTGCAGAGATGAAATTGGTGTATTCTCCAGCTCCAGCCGACAGGACAGATACTTTTTTTGAATACACCTAGTACACTGTGTATATTCATGCTTTATGTTATTTTAGGAGGGGCACATACACACATGCATTTATCTATGTCTCTAAAATTGTCAGTGAACATGCAAAAGTATCCATTTCTTTCTATCCCTTTCAAACTGGCTTCTGTTCAGAACCCAGTCTCATGTTAGTGCATTGATTTTAACCCCACCCCAACCGTGACAGAAATGACGATCATGGCAAACTATTCTCTATTACAAGTTGCTACATTCTCTCCTTTCACTCATGATACCAGTTTAACTGACAGGCATTGTTCCCAGGAATCCAGTTCCTACAATGATCACTGTTTATGCCTATCATGCTTCATTGGAAGTGTGTGTGTGTGTGTATATATATATATATATATATATATACACACACATACACACATATATAAAATTTTTTCGTTGGTCCAATGAGAGAAAGAAGTAAATACTTTAAAATGAATAGGTCCACAAGGGGATTTACTTTTTAAGTTATTTATTTCTCTTCAACTCATGTTTCTAGTGTTTTACACTGTCTTCAGGAAGTCATAAGGGTTGATGATGGTGTTCCCTTTGATTTATATTGGTGGCGACTGTTTTGATAAGGTTGTGGTTCTTTTTAATTCCAGGATTTGTGTCTGAGAATTTTCAAATCAAGTTAATTGTCCATGACATTTTTTTGTCTCTGCAGGTATTGTTTCTCCCTTTTTCTTTTTTCTCTTCTTTTTATAAGAGTGTTTCCAGTGTGTTTGTGTGTCTGGGTGGGCACTAATGCCCATCAAGTATGTTTATACACTTTTGGGTATATATATATATATATATATATATATATATATATACACACACACACACACACACACACACAATGGTCATTCATTGAATAAGGGAATTTTTTTTTACAAGGGCAAAGTAATTTTTTTTTCAGAATTTGTGAGTGTTTATTATTTATACTGGTGTGTTGTTGTAGCGTTTTATTCATTTCTATAAGTAGTAGCAGTAGCTAACGACATTTAAGTACATTAATACTGGATTTGAAATTGATTCTATTGAGTTTAGTTGTTTCATTCTGGTAAGGAGTGCCTTGGGAATTTGTAATTTTTGTTTGTTATTTTATTGTTCTAATAACAAAGTAGTAATATACATGTAAATATCACATTGCTTTTGCAATATACACATCCCTGATGATGGCCCAAGATCAGGTAGAAAGTACTAGGGTAACAATTAGTTATGGGAGTTTCATCAACCGATTCCTGCCAGATACTATAAAATCAATTCAGCAACTGGAAAGGACATATACAAAAATATGTTGTCAAAACATGTCTATATTGTTCAATGAAATATGCATTAATGAAGAAATACTACACACACACACACGATTTGCAAGTGAATAGTTTGTTGGTAACTTTATTATTAAGTGTTTGTTTGCACACAGGTAAATGGTTTCAAGTATTGCTATCTAATACTAATAATTCTATTTAATGTTAATCATTTGGATGCACACTGTTAAAATTATCTTAAGTATTGCTATCTCAGTACAACTTACACTCTGCCACTACTTTCTAGCACCTTTAAGATTAGATAGGGTTGGGTACTAGTTTTCTACAAAAGCAATTTGAAGAATACAGTTGGGACAATCATATAGGTGCTAGGGCTTGACATAACCAGCTGATTCATATCATTTCAGTTTCTTCTGCCCATTCAATTAGGCCAGTAATTGTCAAAATGAAAAGTTGTAAGTCATTTGAACACTTTATTTGGAGTCATAGTTTATTCTTTTTTCATGTAAATTGTATCTGCTGAAGAAAGAGCAATTTTATATTTAGGTACAGAATTTTTTTATTTCTTAAAAAAAAGAAAGAAAAAGAAAAAAAATACATACCGGATTGAACAAATAGTCGAATAATGACATCATTGTGGAAGGAAAGCAAGAGTAAAGTGGCCTCCCGATTTTAAAGGAAAGATTTTGAAGTCATCAGAGGAGCTTAGCTCTGATTGGCTGTTGCAAAATTAAAAGTGATACCCATGGATAGAGCCATTTCTCTGGTCATTTGTCTTGTGTGGATGTGTAGGTTAGCTGTTGGAATGGGAGTTGGAATAAGATCAATGCCAACTGGGTCATTTGGGCAAGGGGGTCTGATGTTGCAAGACCCCCCCCTGAGCCCAAAGGAAACATCACTGATGACCCATTCCGATGCATCAATGAAGATGTATCATATAAGTAAGTATCAAAGACAGGTAGATTTTATGTTTTGTAATTTAATATTCAATTAATCTATTTGAAGGTCAATGGAAAATAAATTTGGAGACAAAAGGTGCATCAAGAAAAAAGTTTGAGAAGCCCTGAGTTAAACTCTTATCTCATCAAAGTAAATGTTCACATAATCTATGAAATAACTTAATAGAAGACATCATAGCTTCAGTGAGATTTGAACTCTGAAAACCTCTAAGCTATGAAGGCCTACAAGAATAATCACAGATACCTCAACTGTTGATTAAATTAGGCAAAGAAAGTACAAATAAACATTTATCTATCTTCCTGATTCAGTTCCTGATTCTAAAATGTACAATCCGAATTTTCTGGTGCCCAGAAACCAAATGCCAAGCTGACATTGCTTTTTTGAATGTAGATGATTCATAATAATCCAAGCCTCATTATCTTTGATGGGTGGCCTTCAAGAAAAGGCCTGAACAAGTATTCATTCTGGAAGTACAATCAGTGCATTGTGATGTCATGCTGATTTGAAAAATCCAATGTTCTGTTAAACGGTAGATGGAACAATATGCCTACATGTCATTCGGAGGGTACTTTATTGTATCTTCAAAGCTATTATCATCATCATTATAAATACCATGATCAAATTCAATATTTTCTATCCATTGCTTTTTTATGTATACACAACATATACCCAAGGAAGGGGTTTATGGTTTGGTTTGGTTATGTTTTTCTGGCATATCAACCATTGTAGGTTATTTAATGTCAAATTCTCTTTATACATATATATTCAATATATATGATTTGGTTTGGTTTGGTTTTATGGCATATCAACCATTGTAGGTTATTTAATGTCAAATCCTTTTTATACATATATATTCAATATATATATGACTTGTAAACACATCCTGTAGATGATATTCTTAAACAAGCCTGAGCACTTTTTGCACACAGTTAAATGGTTTCAAATATGTCTATATAAGAGTCAAAATTTAACATCAGTCATTGGGTTTACACACAGTTTGTTCCATTTGACCCATAGATAGGACCCTATCAGGTGTTACCACTCCGGATCAGAGTGGACCGGGGAGCAATTGCAAAGGAGGGGTACTCTACATTCCTTAAATCTCCAAGATTGTTTAATGTCATATCCAAAACATTTAAGGGGGGGATCTTACCCCCATGCAGAGAAGCAGTCAGTATATTCTACAGCCTCAATTGACTGTGCTGGAAGAGATTTATGGTATGATAGTTATTGTTTAGGAAGCTGAATCAACGATCCAAGTTCAAATCCTCGATGAAGCTGTTTGCATCTCACATAATGCTAATACCTTTGGGAAAGGCATGAATCTATTTGTTCTTCCTCCAGCTAAGGGTAAATAGTAGGGTAGATTAGACTCTCTAGCCTTGGTATGGCAACCAGTCTAGGAGAAGGAAAATTTAAACTGAACCTGGTGAGAGACTGGCTGCCAGGTTATTCCTACCTAAGACTACATGAATAGCAGTCCAACGTCCAAACCAGGTTATGGGATAAATCTAAGTCTATAGAGCCAAGTTCAAATCTTAGATGAGGCTATTCACATTTTTACTTCACACTAATACCCTTGGGAAAGGCATGAATCTATCTGTTCTTTCTGTAGCTATGCGTAAATAGTAGGACAGACTGTGTTCTTTAGTTTTGGTTAGATAACCAATCTAGAAGAAACCCTCTGCCAAGAAACAGTATAACAATCACATGTTCTTTTAAATTCCTGGACTGCTGACTTAGTGGATATATCTCAAGCCTGCTTACTATCAGGGTAGGATTCATTTATCTTATCCCTCTGTTTGCTTTAATCAAAATGAAACAAGAAACAAAGAAACATATGAAAGAAATCATACTCTTCATTAATATATATAATAGCTTGTAATTTTCTTAATTCCCTTTAGTTATTCTTGAATATTATGAGTTAATCTCAGCAGATTAATATAATCATGACATTATATCTTTTTACAATATGAGCATAGTTGCCATACAAAATGATATGAATGAAAATATATATATATATATATATATACACACATATATCTCAGTGATGAATCTAGGTTATCAATGTAACTTAGACTCGTATCTTTAACATAATTTACTATATGAATAATTCTTGACGTTAACTGCTCAATGTCTGGGTCAGTGAAACAAGTCACAGACACGCAAAACTCAGATGGGCCACAAATCTTTTGGGTTGATGTCATATTAAATCTCCCTAGAGATTATATAATGATCAACAGAAAAAAAAATTATCAAAATCTAACTGTTAAATTGAAACAAAAATATACTCTTTGAAAAACAAGGAAGAAAACACATCTGAGGTTTTTAAAGATTATCTTTTATTATTTCAGCCTGAAATTTATGGTATTAGAAGGGTTTTGTTTTTTTAGTACTAATTTTCATGGGCCCAAAATAATTAGCCACATTATTAATTTTTTTTTTCTCTATGTGTAACATTATTATGAACATTGTCAACAAAATTTATCAATCAATATTTTACGGCATGAAAATAATACAAAACCTAAAAAGTTAGGGAGTTAAAACAATCATAGCATTTAATAGACTTCCCACCAAGTCAGCATATGATGCAAGGTTATTTTATAGTGAAGAGCCAAACACAAATCATATGCAGTTGATCCAAAAAAATGATTAGGTCTGTTGGAATTCCCCTACTGAGGTGCCTCAGGTACTGAGCAATAAACTCAACCCTGCAAAGCAGGTATAGCCTGGGGGTAAGGCCCTCTAAGACCAGCCAGTCAATTATTATACTTAAAAGCATGATCATTATTCATGAGGGTTCAAGTCAAAATGTTGAGTCCAACAAAAGCTAAGGACAAATGATTTTTCCTGGGAGAATTCTTAATTGTCTAGAAATAGACTCAAGACAATAGCTTTTGGGGAGTGACTCAAGGCAATAGCTTTTGGGGAGTGACTCAAGACAATAGCTTTTGGGGAGTGACTCAAGACAATAGCTTTTTGGGAGTGACTCTTAAAAGCCTGACCCCAGAAGTAACAACTGTGTTATACACACAACAAAATTTATAAACAGAGAAACAAAGAAATAAAGAAAAAGTCAATGTTTATTATTATTACATATGACTAGAGGATTTATGAATTCTTAGTAAAAATGGTCCATGATGATATTAATGCTTCTATTTAGGAAGAAGTGAAAGATTCTTAATCAGCATGTCATAGTTATCTTTGCGAAATCAAAAATTTGGATGATTAAAAAATAGCATTCAGCATAAATGCAGACCACACAAAATTATCATTCAGTTGTAAATTGAACTGGAAACTGCTTTATTCTCTAAGATTATTACTCTAATAAAAATCTTATTATGATGACCTGGTTTACTGAGTTACAGTTAAATGCATACCTGTATAAAGTGTTGCCCAAAATGAGTACTCAATTTCTTTTTTCTATATAAATATATCAACTTTCTTATAAACCAAAGATACCAAGATCTTATTATTTTTAATGGAACATTATACATATCAAAACGGATATTATTAGCTATTATTAATTACCAAACTCTACTTTTTCCAAATTTTTCTTTTTTAAATCTATACTTTTATTCTTATCAAATAATCTTTCCTTTCTAAAGATATATCATAACCTATTAAAAAAAGGGAAATTTTAGAATTCAGTATTTGAAGAAAATAGAAAAACAGAGAAATCCAAAAGTGATTATTATATTTGACTTGGTTGTTTTATGGCATATCAACCATTGTAGGTTATTTAATGCTAAATCCATTTTTACACAAACTGTTCTATTTCAAATGATTCAGTTTAGCATAAGTACACTGTTTAGTTCTATTTAACCCATAGATAGGACCCTATAAAATGCTACCACTCCAAACCAAAGTGGACCTAGAAGTAATGGCAATAAAGGGGTACTTCCCATTCCCCAAAGCTCCAGTATTACTGGAGCCTCACCATCAGATTGTTTAGTGTCATATCCAGGACACTCGTTGGGTAAGTCTTACACCACTGCAGAGATGCAGTCAGTGTATTCAGAATTTATTATAATAGTCGATGTTAAAATGTTTCGGTTTTGATAAACCTTCATCAGGACTTTAAGATGGTGAAAACATTTCAACAGACATTCCATTGTAATAGATTCATCACTTGTGAATTACTTTTACAATTTTCTTTATAATGTGCAATTTATTTCCCTTATTTACTTCCAAATTAGTATTTTTATAAGATTATTCATTTAAAATATAATTGTTTGAAATGTTTTCTCATGTAAAAAAAAAAAACATGATTATACGTGTTGCTAATAGAGATGGGCAGTTTAACTGAAAAACTGACTTTTTCAGTTTCATCTTCACACTATGAAACCGCACTGAAATATTTTACGAAACCAAAATTATTTAGTGCTATCACTACTGAGTGACCATATCCAAGGAAACATTGTTGAAAAAAACTTTCAGATTTTAATAAAACTAAATTCTCTCAGTATTTATACATATATAAGAGGAAAAGATTAAACAAAATTATGATAAAAACACTTAATTGGCTGGTTTCTGGAAATAAATATGAAACATATTTGTTTACAAAAGAAATGAAGAAGAGAAAAAAAGGAAATATAACAGATATGAGACTTGGAAATACATCAATGTCTGAAATCTATTTGTTTCAGTTTTCAAAAAAATACTTTTTATGGTTTAAATTAAATTAACAACTAAAAATATAAAAATAGTTGCCAGTTTGACCTAAATGTTAGATTTTATTTTATTTAGAAAGATTATTTTCTTTCCAGCCATAGAAATATTTTTAAGATTGGACCAGATATACATGATAAATTGCGAGTTGAACAGACTAAGTTGCTAATTTGTCAATCTAAAACGGAATTAGATATCGACTGGAAATGCTATCATTACATAAAAAAATGAACGGTGTCCTTAGAAAGTAGAAATACTAAATCAAAAACCGCATTATCAAGGAAAAAACCAAAACCAGTAACGAAAGACGGATTGCCAAACTGCCCAACTCTAGTTGCTAACAATGCTGAAAAGATCCCGATCTTTTCTTTCAAAGGGAGATCATTTGTTCCTTTAAATGACCTATATGTTTTGAAGGGGATGTTTGGTTTGGTTTTATGGCATATCAACCATTGTAGGTTATTTAACGCCAAATCCATTTTTATGTAACTAATCAGATCTATTTAAAACAATTCAGTTTAGCATGAGTACACAATTTAATTGTCAAAAACCTTTCTATTTCAACTATTCAAGCAGTTATATATAACAATTCTGTTTAGTGTAAGTACAGTTTCAATTTAAAATAATTCAGTTTAGCAAAAGCACGCAGTTTAAATGTAAGTACAGTTTAATTGTAAAAATCATTTTTATTTTGAGCTATTCAGTTTAGTCAAGCAATTCTACTTCAGCTAATTCAGTTTAGTAAAAGTACAGATTTTGTTTACACACAGTTACATGTCCGAACAGTTCTATGTTAAACAATTTAGTTTAGTGTAAATACAGTTTCAATGTCAAAAAACAGTTTTATTTGAAATAATTCAGTTTAGCACAAGCACGGTGTTCAAATGTAAGCACGGTTCAATTGTCAAAAAACATTTCTATTTCAAGATATTCAGTTTAGCATAAGTATGCCGTTAGTTCTATTTAACCCATAGATATGGCCCTTATCAGGTGCTACCATTCCGGGCCAGAGTGAACCTGGGAGCAATGGCAATGAAGGGGTGCTTCGCATTCCCCAAAGCCCCAGTATTCCTGGAACCTCACCATCAGATTGTTTAGTGTCATATCCAGGACACTTGTTAGGGGAGTCTTACCCGTCTGCAGAGCTGCAGTTAGTGTATTCTACAGCCCCAGCTGACTGGGCAAGAAGGGGATGTTATGTGAATGACATATCACTAGTGGCCATCACACCCAATCAGGCATTCTGCAAGGAGTATGATATCTGGCAACTAGTCTACATGGTCCTGGGATTTTTTTTATCATGTGATAAAGGGATTTATATATGCTAACTAGTAGATTTAGGCCATGTGGACACCAATGCTTTTATCCATCAGGCCGAAATTTTATTTACCACCAAGGATCTATATGGGCCACTTTGAATAACCTTGTTTTAAAGGGTTTGAATAAAATTACCTAAAACAAAGTTATTTGTAATGTTACATTACGACTGACTAAAATGTGGGACTTATTTACAAAACAACACTCTTAGTAACTAACATAAAGAATAAAACAGTATATATATATATATATATATATATGTATAAAAGGAAACATATTTGACCAACAACTTCCTGTCGCCATGTCTAAGAAGCTCTTCAGTCAAGAGAGAGAGAAGTAGCTAGATTATATGACCTTCCTGAAGGTAGACTTAAAAAAAAAAAATGAAATAGACCTCCACCTCCCATTCTGTTGGAATTTTTACAATACACAAACATGCAGGACTGCTATTTCTATTCTTGAATTGCTCAATCTGACTAGACTGCAAAATCAAAATGATATCCCAAACTGTATTTCACATATTGGTTATTTTTTGATGAGAGTGAGAAGAGATTCTTTTCAATGCTGTGGTAATATTAATTTATCTTCAGTATTTTGAGACATACTATTGTCATGAATCCAGTGTCATCTGAACTTGAATAAGGCATACATTCAACGACAAGATAATATAAATGGAAGGGGTAAGTATGAGGGGAGAGAGAACGAGAGAGAGGTATAGTTAGAGCTAGAGATTGATAGAGAGTTAGAGCTGGATGTAGTGAGGTAGAGCTAGAGCTAGAACTAGCACTAGATAGACAGAGCTAGAGCTGAAACTAGAGTGAGAAAGCTGGAACTAGAGATTGATAGAGCAAAAACTAGAGAGATTGAGGGAGAATTAAAGAGAGAGCTAGAATGAGAGAGAGAGAGAGAGGGAGCTAGAATGAGAGAGAGAGAGAGAGAGAGCTAGAATTAAAGATAGGGAGAGAGAGATAGAGCTGGAACTAGAGAGAGAGAGAGAGATAGCAAAGTAGAGTTAGACAAAGAGAGAGAGAGAGAAGTAGAGCAAGAGAGAGAGAGAGAAGTAAAGCTAGACAGAGAGAGTGGAAGGTAGGGCTAGAAAGAGAGTGAAGTAGAACTAATGAGAGAGGTAGAGCTAGAGAAAGAGAGAGAGAGAGTGCTATGTAGAGGTAGACAAAGAGGAGGAGGAAAACAGAGCAAGACAAACAGAGAGAAAAGGTGGAGCTAGGCAGAAAGAGTGAAGTAGAGAGATAGGGAGGTAGAGCTAGGTAGAGAGAAAGGGAGAGAGCTAGAGTTAGTGTGAGATAAAGAGAGTGCTAGGTAGAGCTAAACAAAGAGAGAAAAACAGAGTAAGACAAATAGAGAGAGAAGGTAGATATAGAAAGAGAGAAGGTAGACATAGAAAGAGAGAAGGTAGAGCTAGACAAGTGAGAGAAAGAGTGAAATAGAGACAGTAAGAAGGGTAGAGCTAGGCACACAGATAGAAATAGAGATAAAGAGAGAAGTGGGTAAAGAAAAGCAGAGTTTGGTTTATTTAATGCCATATCAACTCCTTATGGATAATTTAATGCTGACATTTATTTCATTTGTAAATGTTATAGTATAATAATAACTATGCATCCATCTTTATCACACAAGAAATTATGACATTAAATAAATTTTAGGAAACACACCAAAATTCTTCTAAGACCTTTAAACCTTTGATATTTAGAATATCTGACTCCCTTCTTTACTTTGGACAAAACCTAATGCCTCAGACATTCAAAAACCATATTTTTTTTTTTTTTTTGGTTTTGACATAAGGATTTAATTTATGTCAAAAGTGATTGCATCAATACTATTCTCATTTCTCATACTTGGAATTAATTCTATTGTGCTGCACTGAAGCTGAAAAACCAGCATCAAACGACCAAGTTATGAGAAATGGAAGTAAAATCTTCACCATTTCACTACTCTTGTTGTCTCAATGACCCCACCTTTGAAAACAATGGCTATAAATTAAGGTCCAAGTGAGCTGGAATCACCAAAGGCAAAAAAAAAAAAAAGGCCAGCATTTATTTCTATGACACTCTACAATGAAAAATGATCAGTTTTCAAAAAAATAAATTTATATTTCCATTAAAGTATTTATTCAAGTCAATCAGAAAGATAGTTAAGGTTGGTTGATTTTACAGCATCTCTGGTTTGGTTTGGTTTTATGGCATATCAACCATTGTAGGTTATTTAATGCCAAATCCTCTTTATACATTTATATTATATATATGATTTGTAAACATAAGTCAACAAAGTTAATAGTTCCAAGTATTGCTATGTATAATTAAAAATTCAATTAAACATCAGTCATTTGTTAACACAGTTAAATGATCAAACAGTTCTATTTCTAACAATTCAATTTCACATAAGTCATTTGTTTGCACTCAGTTTGAATGTCAAACGGTTCGATCTGACTCATAGATAGGACCCATACAAGTGCTACCACTCCAGGCCAGAGTGGACCTAGGAGTGATGGCAATGAAGGGGTACTCTGCATTTCCCTAAGCTCCAGCATTACTGAAGCCTCAACATCAGATTATTCTATATCATATTCAGAACACTCAGTGGAGGGGGAGGGCTTACACCCCTGAGAGATGCAGTCGGGGAATTTTACAGCCCCCCCCGCCCGAACCTGCCGACTGGGCTGTCAACTCTTGTTAGGTTATTTAATTTTTTTTTCAAGCAATTATATGGTTTGATTGATTGACTGAAATGGCATATCAACCTGTCTAGGGTTATTTTATGTCTAGAGGTTAGAGGCATATTCATTGTACATTCATATTTACATTTTTTGTATACAGTTATGATATCAAGTATTCTTATTGATTAGGTTGTTTGTAAAATACTGTTATGTAAGAAAAATGTGCTGATACCGGCTCGTGTGGTTGAACACGGATCTCCAGGCGAAAAACACAACTGTTGAAATGGATTGTGCTACTGGGGTCACATGATTCGAAATAGTAAATATATAAATCAGTCAGACAGAAAACTATACGGCCACCTGCATCCCATCACAAAAACTATCCAAGTTAGATGAACCAGACATGCAGGACACTGCTGGAGAAGCAGGGACGTGCTTATAAGTGATGTACTCCTATGGACCCCCACATATGGCCGGGCAAAAGCAGGATGACCAGCATGAACATACATTCAGCAGCTATGTGAGGATACGGGATGTAGCCCTGAAGACCAGCCAGAGGCGATGAATGATAGGGAAAAGTGGCAAGAGAGGGTCAGGGATATCCGTGCTAGTGGCACGACATGATGATTGTGTCAGCATTCCATACTCAGAAATCGGCATTGTACAAGAGTAAAGATATTATAAAGAGTCGACCAAAATTACCACCTGAATGAACATTTATAAAACTATCCAAATTTAGTAAAAAAATTTTGTTTAAATTCTGTTCTCACGTATTATTCTAATAGATGTTTTATAAAAAAAAATTTACATTCCCAATGGTTTGTCCTTTTTGTTAATTTTCTATCACTTCTTTCAGAATTTGATTTTGAAGGTTATATGTCCCAAACCAAGAACATGAAAAAAAGAAATGTGTTTACTTTTCTCACTGTTGAATAGTTACCAATATTAACAGAGAATGAGGTGAAGGATCCACTAGTGATTGGACAGTAGGGTGCTGGTTTCAGAAGTTCTGTTGTGAGAATATGAATCTTGAAGATCCAGCATCTGAAAACACTTGTTGAACAAAACCCACACCAAAGTGTTAGAGCAATAAGTGTCAGCATTTCAACAATGTCAGATCATCTCAAGTCAATTAGCAAGGTGAAGAAATTTGAAAAATGTGTTTGACATGAACTCAGTAAAAGTCAAAGAACTTGGTGTTTTGAAGTGTGTTCAATGCTGTTTCAGCAGAAGTTAAATGATCCATTTCTTAAATGAAGAGTGAAGAAAAATGGAACCATGATAAGAATCATAAATGATCAACTCAATGGTAATTTACAAAGCTCTTTCCTTCGATGTAGCACAAGGCCGAATGAGTGGGGCACCTAATGAGACTTGAACTCACTCATGTAGGTTTGGTAGTCAAGCTTGCTAACCATTACACCACTAAAGGTGCCCAATGATCAGCTCAATGGTTTGATCATGAGAAAGTGTCTAAACATTTTCCAAAATCAAAATTGCATGGACAGAAGGTTATGGTAACTGCTTGGTGGTCTGCCATTGGCATCGTCTATTACAGAATTCTGGAATCTAAACAGAGCATCACTGCAGAAGTTTACCATCAGCAACTGGATGAAATATATGTTCAGTTAAGCAAAATATGAACAGCATTTGTTAATCAACAAGAATACACTGACTGCATCTCTGCAGAGGGGTAAGACGCCCCTCCCCCAACATGTGTCCTGGATATAACTCTAAACAATCTGATGGTGAGGTTCCGGGAATGTGGAGTGTCCCTTCATTGCCATTGCTCACAGGTCCACTCTGGCCAGGAGTAGTAGCACCTGATAGGGTCAAACAGAACTAAACTGAACTTTTGTTAAATTGAATTGCTTAAGATAGGACTGTTTTGACATTTAAAATACCAACTTATGTTAAACTGAAATGTTTGAAGTCAAACTGTTTTTAAATAAAAGTAAACTATGTACTTATGCTAAACTGAATTGTTTGAAATAGAACTGTTTTTGACACTGAAACTGTGTACTTATGCTAAACTGAATTTTTAGAAATTGTTTGAAATTTAACTGTTTGTAAACAAAAACTATACTTGTACTAAACTTAATTGTTTAAAATTTAATTTGGTTTCAAATAACCTGAAAAGGGTTGATATGCCATAAATAAAAACCAACCAACCAACCAACAAATAATACTTGGCCAGATGTTGCCAGGATAATACTGACTGGGTATATGAGACTTTGCCACATCCATCATATTTTCCTGATCTCTCACCTAACAACTACTATTTTTCAAGCATCAAGATACTTTTTTTTTTTTTACACCCAAAAACATTCTGTTTCAAAGAAGTAGTAGAAATTGCATTTAAAGATTTCTTGGCATCAATAAATTTAAAGTTTTATTGTACAGGCATAAATAACCTTGTTAATTGATGCCAGAAATACATAGATGTTTTGAGATCATATTTTGACTGTTTAAATTCATTCAGGAATACAAGTTTATTTATTTTGCAAACAACCTAATATTACAAATAATTTGCATGCAGTTGTATGGTTTCAAGTATTCCTATCTAATACTCATAATTTATACACAATTATATGGTTTAAAGCAAGCATAGGCAGATTTTTTCAAGAAGTGGGTCACATGAGACATTGCTCGTCATCAGGTGGGGCACACTACAAAATTTTCCATGTAATTTTTCTTTGAATGTACTTCAACTCACTACAGAAGATCATATGCATAAGCATTTGCCTTAGAAATAGGGTAAAGTTGATTTTGTCTTTTTGGTAAAAAGATCTTTTCTATAAAAAAATTGAAGTCTTGGCATAATATTATCATGGATATCGATTAACACACATTGCTGCAGTAATAAATTATGAAATAATTAAAAGAAAAAAAATTAATACTTAAAAAAATCAATCCATTCAATATCAATATGATCCATTTTTTGAAGAGGAAAATGAATATTTTCATAATCCATTTTTGAATTAAAGTTTCATTAAACCTATTTTCTTTGAATTGCAGGTGCATATTTAACAATCTAACAAGTAATTTCATTTGTCACTTTTTAATTGAAAGATAACATTGCTATTAAAATACATAATAAAAATATACATAGAAATAGTAAAGTTAGTTTATAATTTATTCATTTGAAAACATCTATTTTTATTGTGAAATTAGCCGAGCCATTCAAAAAGCACCATTGGCTGCATACAGTTCAATTTGCTTCTGGCTGGTTTAAAATAAATAATAATATTCCTGAATAAACAATCATAGCTCCAACTATTCTAAATGCAAATAATTTAGTTATATGGCATCAAGTATTCCTATCTAATAATTCTCAAACAGATCTATTTGACCCATAGATGGGACCCTAACAGATATAACAACTCTAATTTGGAGGAGAGTGGACCTGGGAGTAATGGCAATGAAGGAATATCCAACATTTCCCAGAGTTCCAAAACTGGAGCCTCACCATCAGATGCAGTTTAGTGCCCTACCTTGAATATCGCTCTTACTTGGGGAGGCGTTTTACCCCTCAGCAAAGGGGGGGATACAGTCAGCATACTCTAAGCCCTTTTGACAGGGCTTATATGGTTTAAATTAACTAATGATAATAATCATTTGTAAGCAATTATATCTTTAAATATCCTTAAGACAAATGATATGCATACAGTTATATTTTAAGTATTTGTATTTAGTAATAATTTTCAAACGGATTTATTTTACCATTAGATGGGACCCCAAAGGGCACAGCCACTCTGGGTCAGAGTGAATCTGGGAGTAATGGCAATGAAGGGGTAACTCCCAACAGTTCAGAACTAAAGCCTCAATTCTGGGTACAATTTAATGTCACATGAAAGAGATCTCATATCTATAAAGGTAAATATCCTGAAATTTTTTTTACTAGTTCATGATCAATATTGTCAAATCCTTGTTTAAGACTAAGAAAATGTAAAAGTAATTATTTCAACCAGATAAAGATTATATTTTATAAATAGATTAAACAGATACAGTTTAATGTTCATTTCTAAGACAGTCTTTGGGGGGGGGGGTACCCTTCTGAAGGGGATACAGTCAGCATATTGGTTTGCTTTGATTTGGTTGGGTTTTGTGACATACCAACAATTGTAGGTTATTCAATGCCAAATCCTCTTTATACATTTTTATTAAATATATGATTTGTAAGCGCATAGTTTGTTGAGCTCATTTTATTTGCACACTGTTTAATGATTACAAGTATTGTTATATACTGTGTCGTTATTAACAACGAGGAACACGTATGTATATAAAAATATAAGATTATATTTTTATTTTTGATGATGATACTTGTGTGGAGCAGAAAATCAATCGCAGAGAGTTCGCGCACACGAAAGAGCTGTTGGTAGACGGAAGAGCCAGTGAACAACTGGCTTTAGCCGAAATTTGGGAACTTACAGAGTCTATAACTTTCACGGGACCTGCAGCAATTCCTCTTTTTCATTAACTACGGTTATGCCCACATCTCACTTCTTTGCTTTCCATTGGTTATGTTGTCTGCTTCCCATTGGCTACTTGCCCAAGCCCGGTTCTGTGGGCGTACGCATCTGTCACTATCACCGAATTCAACCACGCCCACAGTTCAGGTGATATTCCTATATCTTCGACCGGAAGCACCTGTTTTCAACATCAACCGTATTTATAGGACCTGTTGGCATGGTGACATTTCGGCAATCACCTTGTTGATATTATCCTTGAGCGGATGCTGCTGTCTCAACATCCTCTGATACACAACACCTGTGGACATGATGACATTTCAGTGATCACACTGGTCTTATCAATCTATCTGTCAACAACATCCACCGTATTCACACCCGCAGGTCACGTTAATATATTACAGTATTTCTATCTAATACAAAGGCTTCTATTTATCATTAATCATCTGTTTGCACACTGTTAAAGGGTTTCAAGTATTTCTATGTAACAGTAAAAATTTAACATTAGTCATTTGTTTGCATATTTCTAAATGGTTATTTCAATCATACATCTTAGATGCATCAGGGAGGTCTTCAGTGATGTGCTGTCTTCATTGCCGATTTCGGGTTATTTCTGCATCATATCAGCTTCGACAGTAACCCCGGCCTGACTCTGAAAGAGCCAAGCCGCCTCTGTGTTCGCGACGTGCTACGCTCGTGCCTCTACCAAAGCAAAGAAAAAAATTTTTTAAAAATAAATAGGATTTGTAAGTGAATGGTTTGTAGGTAATTTCATTTTTGAATGAGTTAGAACTAATTTGTTTGTACACGAGTATTGCTATCGTTTCTTCAGTTAAATGGTCAAACAGTTCTTTTTCTAACAATTCATTTTCACATAAGTCATTCATTTGCACACAGCTTAAATGTTAAAAAAGTCCTGTTTGATCTATAGATAGGACCCATCACTCTGGGTCAGAGCGGACCTGGTAGTAATGGCAATGTAGGGGTACTCCACATTCCCCAAAGCTTCAGGACATTTTTTGTAGGGGAGAGTCTAACCCCTTTGCAGAGATACAATCGGTGTATTCTACAGCCTCAGCCAAGTGGGCTGAGTTGTTTGTTTGCACATAGTTTAAATGTGAAACAGTTCTATTTAACCCATAGAGAGGACCCTATCAGGTGTTACCACTCCAGGTCAAAGTGGAACTGTAAGTAATGGCAAGGAAGGAGCACACCACATTTCCCAAAGCTCCAGGGTTGGAATCTAGCTACCAGATGGTTTAATGTCATATTCAGGACACTCAGTGGGGGAGTCTTACCCCTTTGCAGAGATGCAGTTGATGTTATTCTACAGCCCCAGCTAACTGGGCTAAGTCTGCATATTATAGGCCCCACCAACAGACTGAATTAGGATGGCACATTTTGGTATTAAGCTTGTGTGTGTGTGTGTATATATATATATATATATATATATATATATATATATATATATATATACCATAGGGTTGAGTTCTCTAGCGAAGAAGTAATCGTGTTGCCATTAGCGCCTTTGCAAGTCTCTTCGTATTTGAATTGAGATCTCGGCGGCCGTTGAACGGATGTATGTAAACAATAGTAATTGTGATTCATAACTGTTTAAAATATACTTCGTAGCTAATATCTCCTCGTGGCTAAATGGTTAGAAGCTTTGGCTTGGCGTATGAGTCAACTGGGTTTCGATTCCAGCTACGGGGAGATACTGTCTAGCCACACTGATGAGTTCTGATAGAACGAAACAGATCTGTCTGTGGATGACTATACATATATATATAACTAGTGCCTACTTTTTCATGTCTCATCCATACCAACAGTTGCTTGCAGCTTTTCTTATCAAACAGTTTCTAACAAAACACTAACTCCACTCAGAAATTTGCCTTCCATTAAAAAGTACTTAATTGTATTTTTATCTTTTTGTTGTGTTTATATAACAAAGAGCAAAATGTTGCACTGCTGTTTTTAATCTCAAACAGACATCAGAAAAACTGATATTGTTTATGAATACAAAAGGAATATATTTTTATTTGACAAATATGGATAATATCTTTTGTTATCAACCATATAAAAGATGAATTCAAATCAGTCACAGACTAAGGTGATAGGGATTGTTCTAAATTAGAGGTCACAGTAAACAAAGGATAAAAATTCTCCATCCAATTTAGAGTAATACCAATGGCTCGTACATTTATCAACTGCTGATGATGAGTTTGATCAAAATATCTTACTGTAAATTAGACTAAAGATTTTTTAAAATTAGAGTTTATGAGTGATTTTAAAAGCATGTCAACCTGTTGATTGGTTTGGTTTAGTTTTATGGCATATCAACCATTGTTTGTTATTTAATGACAAATCCTTTTTATACATGTAACCAATTCTATTTCAAACAATTCAGTTTAGTGTAAACACACAGTTTAGTTCTATTTGACCCATAGATAGGACCCTACCATATGCTACCACTCTGGACCAGAGTGGACCTGGCAGTGATGGCAATGAAATGGTACTCTGCATCTCCCAAAGCTCCAGCATTACTGGAGCCACACTATCAGATTGTTTAGTGTCATATCCAAGACACTCGTTGGCGGGGTTTTACCTCTCTGCAGAGATGCAGTCGGCATATTCTACAGCTCCTAGCTGACGGGGCCTTCGACCTGTTGAGGGTTAGGGCATTGCATACATTGTAAATTTATATTTTTTGTGTAGTTCAAGAGTATTTTTGCATAAATTTATAAGATATCAAGTATTCCAATCTAATACAAATAATTCAGCCAAAAAGTCAAAAGCAATCAATGAACAAATTTTAAATTTAGATTATATTTTTCCAAAGTTAAACAAGGTTGCAAGGTTTGGTTTTTCTAATGGCATATCGATTATCTAAAGCTGGAATTTGATTTATTTATAAAAGTTTGATTATATATATATATATACACACACACACCCACAGTGGAGTGATGTTTTGTTAGAAATTGTTTGTTGAACATAGGTTCCAAAATTATGTCCGAGTATCAATTTGTTTGAAAACCGAAACAATTCCAACTGATACTGCTTGGGTAGACTCAGCCAGCCATTTGGCTGTGTTTGATTTGCCTCAACAGTCGTTTGCATGCGTTGTTTTCATCAGCTCAATTTGTGTGTTCAAACTCTGAACATTCTTTTGATCACTGAGGCATTTTTTACTCAAATTTTTTGATCAAAACTATGAATTGTTTGTCTTGAGAGTCATTCAATAAGTGAGGTTCCACTTTATATATATCAGATGCAGTTTTGTGTCATACCCAGGACATTCCTCAGCCTTCTACATGGGATATGATATCTTCTAAGCCCTGCTGACAGAGTTTTCTAATTGTTGTGGTCTGTTAGGAGTCAGAAAGAAGACATGGAAGAAGAGAAAGTAGGTGGAACAAGTGTATTGAATAAACAGAATATATATACAAAATAAGAGTGTATGTACAGCAGGTAGAAGTGCCCGTCCAAAACTGCTGGGAGGAAGTCTCTCCAAGAGTAAATAGGGTTAGTATTTATGAATGAGAAAGAGTTCATTATCGTGTAGATAGGTCACCAAAACACTAATATAATTCATATATAATTATAAGGTTTAAAAGTAACTATTCCTATTTTATAATAATCATTTGTTTGCACACAGTTATATGGTTTCAAGTATTCTTATCTAATGTTGGAATTTTGTTGTAAGGCTCAGTAGCAATGAGTCAGTGTGTAATGAATTACGAGTTGAAGTGAGATTATATGGACATTGGGATGTTCCACTATTTGAAGGTGGCCAAGTCCATTTCCTGGACAGTGATTAGTTGCTGGCTCAGAGAGTGGGCATATTAGTGTATATATACACTGGCTTGCTTCAGTCATGTTTCAGGTGTTACAGGTTCAGTATTGAGTTACAGCCTGTTCTACATTTTGTCTGCCAGCCAGGTGCTAGCTGGGGCCACTGAGCTGGTAAGTGTTGTTATCCTTGTTTATTTTGCATGTTAGAGCAGTGACTTCTATAATATAACAACAATAATTTGTAAGCAGTTTCATAATAATACTCTTTAAGTTTCAAGTCTTCCTAACATTAATTATTCTATTTTTTAATAGTTATATGGTTTCAGGTCTTCCTACCTAATACAAATAATTTTCACAAAGATCAATTTGATCTGCATATGAAACCCTAAATCCTACATATTCATATTAGAGTGCATCTGGGAGGTAATAACAAGAAAGAGAATTCCTATTAAATAATAATTTTCAAACAGATCTATTTGACCCTGAAATGGGACTTTACCACATTGAATCAGTGAACCAGGGAGTAATGTAATAAAAGAGTACTATAGTCAGGAGAGTTCTACCATTGAATGCAGTTTAGTGTCAAACCAAGGACATCTCATTTTTTTTTTAAAGGGGTGTCTTACCCCTCTGCAGAGGGATACAGTCAGCATAATTCAAACCCCAATGACAAGGTATAATTTCATGCCCAATTAATAGAAGTGTTTTGATGACTTGTTCATTGTATGCCTTCATATTTTTACTCGATAGGCAATTTATAATTTAAAAATGAAGACAAGGATGAGAGATGATTGGAGGGTTTAGGTCAATTTGTGGGTAGGTAAGTGTTGCCCAAGATTGTAAATTCTGGTCTGCTATGTAATAAACAATAATAAATCTCTGCAGATGAATAAAACTCCCTGTGCTGACAACAGTGGTTGCATAAAACCTGAAGATCTTATGGAAATGAATGATTAGATCTACAGCAGACAATCCCTATATAATTGGCAAAAGGAAGAGAAAGAAAATATGGTGAATAATATCTAAAGACTCAATTTTTTCTTTCTACCGCAACCACTGCCTTGTGTGTGTCATGATTGATTTTAATGGCATGTCAAACAGTCTAGGGATATTTCATGCATAGATTCTATGTTTTGTGATTGTTTCCTGGGTATTTTTTCTTTTTTGCACACAGCCATATCAAATATGTGAAATTTTTAAATGGATCAATTTGATGGGACCCTAACAGGTACTACCACTCTATTAGATAGTGGACTTGAAAGTAATGACACCAATAAAGAGGTGATTTTATACTGCCCAGATCTCTAGGAGTAGAGCCTCACCATCAGATGAAGTTTAGTGTCATAGCCAGGACATCACCTTTTTTGAGGGGGTGTGGCTCTTACCTCTCTGCGGGGGATACAGTAGTGTTTCTCATGGTAACTTCAACATAAGCTTCATTTCAAAATAACAAGCTCATGTCTCACAGAAATTGAAAACTTTGCCTTAAGACTTGAAAAAGAATGAAAAATTCTCTTAAAGTCAAAAATAAAATCTTGATCACATTATTTTGTACTGTATGTTTCATTATTATTATTTTATTTCTTTTTCTGCAACTATAGAAGGAACTTGATGATATACAACAAGAATACTTCCTAACGTGGACCACTTCTGGTTTGGTTTGATTGTATATCAACCATTGAATGTTATTTAATGCCAAATCCTATTTAAACATATATATTAAATATATGATTGATTAACACCTCAATCACATTTTTAAATAAATCCAAGTTCATTTTTTTTGCACACAGTTAAATGGTTTCAAGTATTTCAATTTAATACAAATAATTCTACAAACTATTAATCATTTATTTGTACAAAGTTAAATGGTTTCAAGTATTGTTATGTAACAGTAACAATTTAATATAAGTCATTTGTTTGCACACATTTAAATGGATATTTGTAAGTGAAAGTTTTAAAGTAATTTCATTTTAAATGAGTTACAACTGATTTGTTCGTACATTTGTATTGCTATTGTTTCTGCACAGTTTAATGGTTTCAATTATTACTATTTAACACTAGTTATTCTATTCAATACTATTCACTCATTTGCATATAGTTAAATGGTTCCAACGATTGCAATGTGATAGCAATAATTCAATTTAGACGCACAGTTAAAGAGTTTCAAGTATTGCTATTCAACACTAATAATTCTATTCAACATTACCCATTTGTTTACAAACTATTCAATGGTTTCAAGTATTGTTATGCATCACTAACAATTCAATTAAACATCAGTTATTTGTTTACACATAGTTAAATGATCAAACAGTTTTATTTCTAACAATCTAATTTAGCAAAAGTCATTTGTTTGCACTCAGTTTAGATGGCAAACAGTTCTATTTGACCCATAAATAGGACCCTATTAGGTGCTATCATTCCAGGTCAGGGTGGACCTAGGAGTAATGATAATGAAGGGGTTACTGGAGCCTTGCCATCAGATGGTTTAATGTCATATCCAAGACCCTTGTGGGAGGTGTCTTACCCATCTGCAGAGATGCAGTCAGTGCATTCTACAACCCCAGCCAACTGGGCTGGGCCCTTTTGGGTTATTTTATGCCAAAACCAGTTTAACAATTATGGTCTTCAGTTATATGCAGGACAAAACATATCTTTGCAATCTTTTTAAACAGGTAAACACTTCATATTTAGTTACAATATCAATATTTTTGTCCTTTGAGCACTGACATTCTGTGCCAAAATTCACCCTCTTTAAGTCAATGCGTAATTTCCATACCAGCAAACCGGTGCTATGGTGTAGAGGAAAATAAAAATACCACTGGCATAACAGGCTCAAAAGGGTTAACAGCCATTTTCAAGTCTTTCATAGTGTTTTTATCTTTTTTATTCCGCAAGATACGAACCTGTCTTTTCAGATAAAGCTGACGTTGGTACACAGAAGAGTAGTTGGGATAAAAAAAAAAAATCTGTCTTTAGATATTTGCAACCCTATTTTCTTGTGTTCTCTTTCTTCTACCCTAATACTGTGTACATTGTGTGTGCAAAAGTCTACATATAGATAAGCTTATATAAATTTACATACAAACATGGCGATACATTGATATGTGTTGTGTGTAAAAATATACATTTACGTGTGTGTGTGTGTGTGTGTATGTTGTGTAAAAACCTACTTTTATATGTGTTAGTACAGATTTACATGCAAATTTGCCTATACATTGATGTTGGTGGGTTGTGTGTTAAAACATACATGTCAAATAATTTTACGTGCAAACAAGCCTACACAACAATTTGTGTGAGTGAAAACATATATAAATGTTCATATAAATCTATATGTAAACATACCTATACATTGATGTCTTTTTTGTTTTGGTTTGATGGCACATCAAACATTGTAGATTATTTAATGCCAAATCCATTTTTATACATATAAACAGTTCTATTTCAAACAATTCAGTTTAGCATAGGTACACAGTTTACTTCTATTTGACCCATAGATAGGACATGTGTTACCACTTCAGGCCAGAGTGAACCTGAGAGCAATGGCAATGAGGGGGTACACTGCATTCCTCAAAGCTCCAGCATTACAGGAACCTCACCATCAGATTGTTTAGTGTCATGTCCAGAACACTCGTTGGGAAGGAAAGGGTCTTACCTCTCAGCAGAAAAGCAGTTTGTGCATTCTACAGCCTCAGCCAATTGGGCAAATACATTGATGTGTGTTCCTCATCCTCCACCAACTATGTGTGTTTGCAAGTGGGTGTTTTGGGTGTAAAAACCTACATGTGTTCAAATAAATTTACATGCAAACATGCCTACACAACAATGTGTGTGTGTGTGTGTGTGTGTGAAAACATATATACATAGATGTTCATATAAATTTATATGCAAACAAAACTATCCCTTGACGAGTGAGTGTTCCTTGCACGCGCCCCACCAATCAGATTTGTTAACATTCACAGATGATGAAATGGATGTGATTTAAATTTTAATTACATTACCATTGAGTGAATTATTCAGTTTAATCTTGTGCTTTAGGGTTACAACAGGCAAAGCACACATATCCTGTTTATGGGCATATGGTAACCATTTGTTATAACCTTTAGTAGAATGAATATAAACCATTGCTAAAGAGCTCCATTTCCATAAGATTATTTACTTCTGATCAATGTACACAAATGCAAACAATTACTAGTATAAGATCTAATATTTGTGGTTGATTTGGTTGGTTTTCAAACATGTCAGATCTTGCTAGGTTACTTTATGCCAAAGTCAGGTCTACCCACGAACACCAATTAGATGATTTCAAGTAACAATTTTTGTATAGTAATAATCTGCAAACAATTACAGCTTGATTTAGTTTAGTTTAATGATATATCAACCATTGTAGAGTTTTTAATGCCAAATCCACTTTATACATATATATTAAATATATGTGATTTGTAAACATTTTATTGATAGCATTTTTAAACAAGCCTAAGCTCATTCTTTTACATACAGTTAAATGGTTCAAAGTGTTACTATGTATCACCAACAATTCAATTAAAACATCAGTCTTTTGTTTGTATACAGTTAAATGATCAAACAGTTCTATTTCAAACAAAACAGTTTAACATGTCATTTGTTCGCACTCAGTTTAAATTTGAAACAGTTCTATTTGATCTACTGATAAGACCCTATCAGGTGCTAACACTCGGGGCTACAGTGGACCTGGGAGAAATAGCAATGAAGGGGTACTCTGTATTTCCCAAAGCTCCAGCATTACTGGAGCCTTACCATTAGAGGGTTTAATGTCATATAAGGAGACTTGGTGGTGGTGGGGTTCTTACCCACTCTGCAGAAATGCAATCGGTGTATTCTACAGCCCCAGCCAACTAGGCTGTACAGCTTTGAGTATCTATTCTTAATACAAATAATTTGCACAGTTATATGGTTTCAATTATTCCTATTCAAATAACTTGCACACAGTTAAATGGCTTCAAGTATTCCTATCTAATACAAATAATTTGCAAGCAATATCATCATCTCATGCCACCAGCACGGATATCCCTGACCCTCTCTCGCCACTTCTCCCTATCATTCATCGCCCCTGGCAGGTCTTCAGGGCTACATCTCGTATCCTCACAGAGCTACTGTATGTATGTTTGAGCAGGTCGTCCTGCTTTTGCTCGGCCATATGTGGGGGGTTCATTGGAGTACATCACTTATGAGCTCGTCCCTGCTTCTCCAGCAGTATCCTGCATGTCTGGTTTGTCTAACTTGGATAGTTTTCGTGATGGGAGGTAGGTGGCTGTATAGTTGATGCTTTGTGGGGTGTTGCCTCCAGGATTTGTTCAATATTGCTCACAACATTCTTGTGTAATTGCCGTCTAGCTTTTTCTCCAGCCATTTAGTTAGCGTCCAAGTAGTGCATCCATATAGCAGTATCGACATGACCGCTGCTTGGAAGAAACTGCATTTCATTCTATCGGTCAGGTCTGACTTCCATATGATCGATAGCTTATTGATAGCTGTCCATGTTCTTGTCAAATTGAAATATCAAAGTTTAAAGAATGAATTTAGTTTGACATTATTTTAAACAGTATCTTTTTAATTCATAGTTTGGACCCAAACAGATACTACTACTTTGAGTTAGAGTGGATATGAGTAATAGAAATGAAGAAATAACACTACACTCTCCAGAACTAGAGGTTTACTACTGGTTTGGTTTGTTTGGTTTTATGGCATATCAACCTTTGTAGGTTATTTAACGCCAAATCCATTTTTATGAAAATAATCTGTTCTATTGAAAACAGTTCAGTTTAGCATAAGTATACAGTTTAATTGTCAAAAACATTTCTATTTCAAACTATTCAAGCAGTTATATGTAATAATTCAGTTAAGTGTAAATACAGTTTTAATGTCAAAAAACAGTTCTATTTGAAATAATTCAGTTAAGCATAAGCACGCAGTTTAAGTGTAAGTACGGTTTAATTGTCAAAAACGTTTCTATTTCAAGCTATTCAGTTTACTCAATTCATTTTAGCATAAGTATGCTGTTAGTTCTATTTAACCCATAGATAGGGCCCTGTCAGGTGCTACCACTCCGGGCCAGAGTGGACCTGGGAACGATGGCAATGAAGGGGTACTCCACATTCCCCAAAGCTCCAGCACTGCTGGAACCTCACCATCAGATTGTTTAGTGTCATATCCAGGACACTCGCTAGGGGGGGGGTCTTACCCCTCTGCAGAGAAGCAGTCAGTGTATTCTACAGCCCCAGCCGACTGGGCAATTTACTACTGGGTGAAGTTAAATATCACATGAAAGACATCTAACATTTATAAAGTTAAGATAGTGAATCTCTTTAATGATCAATGCTGCCAATCCCTAAATAAGACTGACAAAACATGGTAAACATTATATTTTACCAGGAGTAGATTAAACCTGAAAGAAAGGGTTTACTAATTGATTATAACGGTATGTCAACAAATATAGGGTTATTTTATGTCCTAAGATTAGGGAATCATACATTGGCCACTGATCTGGGAATCATACATTGCCAATGATCTAGGAGACCTGGATTCAATCCCAGGTCGAGTCATACCAAAGACTTTTAAAATGGTACTTGATACTTCCTTGCTTAACACTCAGCATTATAAGGTATGTATCGAGGGTAAACTGGAGCAATCCAGGGAAAAGAGTAGCCCCCACCACCGCGGTGTAGTAGCTATTGAAAAGGGAGCCTTCTGGTCGCCCTTGACTAAGGTCGCCAACTTTACTTTTTCTTACATTATATGTTCTTATTCATATTTTTTGTATAGCTGTTAAATAGGTTTTTTGCATATAGTTATATGCTATCAAGTATTCCTATCAAATATAAATAATTTACTGTGAATTACTTGAGTCTTCAATCTCCTACATACTGTTGATTTCAATCTTCAGGTCTTTGTATTGAGATAGTTTCTCAGTCAATTAGCAGGTACTTCCTTTCTTTCCTCTCTTTAATAATCATATTAGGTTTATTGGTTCTGATTTCACTGTCAATGCACATGGATATGTCTCAGGGGATGGTGACATTGTTTTTGATTACTCTGATCGATTATTTTACTCTAAAAGTTTTTCACACTTTTAACTGGTGGTTTTTGTTCAAGTTTAGGTGACTGCAAGTTGCCCTAGTTCTCCAGGACTTTTCTCAGTATTCTCACCAATCTCAACAGTGCTGTGGTCTGGACATTTTCAATCCATCTCTGGATACCTAGTTTCCCCAGTCTATTTCTCAAGTATTTTTTTTCAATGACATATCAACCTTTGTGGGCTATTTAATGCCAAAGTGTAGAAGAACAACAGTGATACTATTTAACCCATAGTTTGGGGGATAAGTGGGGTTCAATACCTTTCCAGAAGATATTAGGACAAAAGTGAATGTAGTAACATGATTGGAATTCAAACTCATTCACTTTGGGGATACAGTCGAGCACTTTAGCCATTACACTAGAGGGACTGACTCCCAGGTATTTTGGGATTGTTACAAAAGGTTTGATGGTTATTTATATCATTGTTCCATAACTTTATCAGTTCTCAAGTAAGGTCCTGGCATTTATACTGTTTTTCACTTTTCTTCAAATTTACTTTGTAGTTGCCTATTAGATGAGCTGCACATCTGTCAATTTTATTATTTTACTCACTACTCGGGTAAGCAGAGTTTGAATTTGAGTTTTGTTTAATGGCATATCAACCTCTGTGGGTCATTTAATGCCAAAAAGGTTATTTTGAATTTCAGTCATTAAAGTGGGTAAGCAGAGATGGGTTCATGCCTTTCTAAGAAACATTAGTGTGACATAATCTAGCTGATATTTGATCTTGCCAATTCCTTTTACTGTGCCAATAACCATTATAACACACACACACACACACATATATATATATATATATATATATATATATGCATGAAAGGTTATTTTTACCAGATACGCTTGTTATACAATTATCTTTGTTGGATGGCAAAATCAATATCTCAGTAAATCATTGGCAATATGCAGAATATTTACCAGGGAAAAGTGGTCTGCTTCTTTCTTTTATCAATATTGATCAACAGTTTCTAAGAGCTTCTTTGTACTAACCTTACCAATAACTTTCTATCCTCCTCCAAACTTTTTTTTAAACTTCCAATTTTCAAAAAATATTCCTCTTTCAAATTTAATGATTATCTTCTAAATATTTCATCATCTTCAAATGACAGAGGGTGCATCAGAAATATCTCACAAATTTTAAACCTCTCACCTGTGTGTATCAAGTAAACTTAGGCAAGTGGCAATGGTAGCTCCATCTTTTTAATGCCAAACGATTCATCTATTTTTTTAGATATGATCATGGCTTGAAATTTTCAGCTCATGGCAGTATTGAATGTCTATCCAGAATGGCATCATTCTGACATAACATACAATGAGCATGAAAAGTTTTGTAGTAATTACAGATTAGTAAGACATTAGCTTGATGGAGCAACCATTACTACTTGCCTAAGTTCATTTGCACCACACAGGTGACAGTTTAAAATATGGGAGGTATTTCTGCTGCACTGTGTACAAGATGAAACTGATAAAAATGTTGTATCAGAACTGGTAATCAGGACAAGCTCAACTCCAAACATTGCGAAAATCCAGAAGCAAATTTCAGTAGACTTACTTTATTCCTTTGGTTTTATTTAAACAACAGGCACCATATTTATTATTCTTATTTAGACAAGTATTTCTTCAATCTTAAGTTGAATTTTCTGAAAATCCACATAGGGATAAGCTCTTAATAATAAGCTCTTTAATATCCACTTTTAAGAGAAGGCAGGTTATAATGAAAAGCAACTAAAGAGTAACACAAAAATCCTTATCAAGATTAATGATAATGGCTAACAATTCTTCATCTAAAAGTTAAGATATTGATAGTAGCTTTAACACAAACTAAGCAAGGTTGCCTCTTGAAGTTATTTGATTTTTGTATGCATAACAACTTGAGCTCAAATACAGACTGTGCAAAGTAGCAAACTTGCATAGTCTGTATTGGAGCTCCAATACAGACTATGCAAAGCTGCCTCCTGAAGTCATTTGAGGACACTGGAATTTATCAAATGGCAAAATATAGAGACTTTGATATGAAGTATCAAATTGTTGTTTCATCTCATAAATACTGAGTCAAATGAGATCAGATTCATGTTTTTCATATGGCCAGCATTATGTAAGATGTTCATGAGTAAATAGTCAAAAAGGATTCTACCCATTTGTAAAAGCTGGAAGAATAAGAAATATTGTGTACAAATAATCTCTTGGAACATCAGAATTTTTCTTTATCTTAAACTATTTATTCATGCTATGTTCATATTTCTGTGTTAAAGAAATCTCAATAAAATATACATTAGAATTATTTTTTCAAAATATTTGGTAAAATTCTACATGTGCCTCCATTTCAAGTTTACTGGGGTAAATTTTTTTCAAGAAATTTTAATTCACTCTAAAATGGTCACCAATTTCTGGAACAGTGTTGAAAAAGATGAATAACTAGACAGTTTAAATTTTTTTAGTCTTTTTTTTTCTGGTTAGGGATTCCTTTTTCTTTTTAAATTGTGGAAACAGGTGATCATTCTACACTGAATAAGAATGTAAAAGTGAACCTTCCTGATGAAATGTAAAATAATTTTTTTTGAAAAATAAAAAAATTGGAGTGAGTCTAATTAGTTAAACAAAAAAACTGACATTTTTTTCCCTGGTGATCTTAAAAAGGTGTACATTGGCCTAGCGGTTAGAGTGTTCACCAATGGCCCAGGAGACCTGGGTTCAATCCCAGGTCATGTCATACCAAAGACTCAAAAAAATGCTACTTGATGCCTCCTTGCTTAACACACAGCATTATAAGGTATGGATCAAGGGTAAAGTGGAGCAATCCAGGGAAAGGAGTAGCACCCTCCACTACACCTTGGAGTAGTAGCTGTCGAAAA
The DNA here is from genome assembly GCA_963585895.1 of Sepioteuthis lessoniana. NCBI lineage: Eukaryota > Metazoa > Mollusca > Cephalopoda > Myopsida > Loliginidae > Sepioteuthis > Sepioteuthis lessoniana. The sequence continues at coordinate 20,516,213 of OY757914.1, forward strand.
GGAGCCTTCGGGTCACCCTCGACTATGGTCGCCAACTTTACTACTTACTTACTACTTTTCCCACCAAGGAATATTAAGTTCTTCTCCTAGTAGAATGATGGCAAAGAAGAAAGATTTAATCAAACAGGAATTGTCATATTATTAAAGACCAGTGTGTAGTAAGATGACAAAGTAGAAGGAAACAAGGCTGATTAAGGATATAGAGTTATATTTATGTATTTAATAGGTAGCCAATAAGAAATCAGCAAATTTATCACAAAAGGTATTCTTACCTCACCAATGTCAGATAATCTTGCTAGTGTATTAATAGAGTATGGAAAAAAAATAAAACAAGAAAACCAACTTGGTAGAGTGTTCACATAATTCAGTTTCATGTTTTATTGTTGCAAGATTTTTTCAGATAATGATTTGAAGAAAAGTTTGTTTTTGTTTTAAGAAATAGATTGATATAAATAAAAGATAAAATGAATCATTACATCTTTTTTTATTGTTAAACAAATAAGAACAAAATTTTTTAGAGATTTGAGACAATCATAAGTATTAAGTTTCCTTTAGAAATAATTTTGGATCACCACCAGAAAAAAGGAGGCAATTTTGGTGCCAAGTTCTAAAACTATTACTCTAACTACATTCATAAACAATTTTGTTACTCGACAGAAATTGTCTGCTGTCTTCATCTATAAAGCATTGTATGCATTTACCAAATTCCCTTGCTACAGGCAGGGTGTGACACAAAGTCAACTTTTAAAGCTGGTTTGAATTCAGGGTTTTCCTCCTTCTAGACAGGTTGTCAAACCAAGGTTAAAGAACCCAGCCTGTCAGACTATTTTCCCTTAGCTGGGGATAGAAGAGATGGAATCATTCCTTTTTCTCAAGGAAATTATTGCAAAGTGAAATGCAAACAGTCTCACTCAGGATTTGAACCTGGTTCACTTATTCCATTTCTTATGATGATAATTGTTATCCTATGGGCATCTCTACACAGTATTGTAGTGTTGCAGACATCTTGAAGAAAATTGGTGAAAATGAAGAGACAAAGACGAGATGAAGGGATAATGAGATGAGTTTGTTCATATCAACAATTTAGGTTATTTTTCATTCTCTTGGTAACTGACTAGCTCTTTAAAAAAATCCTTAAGTCTTGTGTCTGACTGTTTTCTGCACCTACAGTGAGAGTTCTTAAGAGTGACTTTTTGTTGTTGGTCACGCAGCTAGGCAGATTAAGAGTTTAAATTTGGCTTCTCATGACATCTAGCTTTTCCTAAAGTTAAAAATAACAATGCCATGGATGAGATTAAGAAGAATGTAGTTAAGTGGTTAATGACAATCCCAAAAGACAACTTCACAGATTTAGGAAAGGGAGGAAAAGACACTGATTAAGTATATGAAGTTCCAAAGAGAGTACTTTGAAGGGAACTAAAGAGTCATTGCTCTAGGTAGGCTATTTTTTAAAAATCAATATTAAAAGACTGGATACTTTCTAGACAGATCTCAACACACACACACACACATCATATATATATATATATATATATATATATATATATATATATATATATATACACATGCATATATATATGTGTGTGTGTGTGTGGAGGTGATTGTTGTGTAATGGTTACCAACATAGGAAATGGACATGGCAACCAGAGTTCAAATCCTGGATGAGACTGTATTTCACGTAGCACTAATTCTCTTGGTATGGCAACTGGTCTACAAGTAATACCAGTTAATCTGTACTTAAAAAAAACAACCTTGTACAGAGGAACTCTGTGTGTGTGTACACAAAACTTGAGAGTTCAATTGAAACTGGGTACAACATGAAACCGAAGAAAATCATCACACAGTAACAATACACATAAACATACATTGACATACAATAATATTATATACTGACACACAGTAATATTGTACACAGACAAACATTTACATACAATGATATAACACAAAGAAACACAATAATATTGTACATAAGACACACACCGAACCAAAGATGACCAAAGGAAACTTGTAAAAATCATGAAGGAATCAGAATCTCTTTAACGATTTGGTGTGGAAGCCATTAGTTGCGTAATTTCCAGACATTCTTGATGATGAACACATCAATTCTGACAATAAAACCGGACACTTGCTAGGGTAATTTAATAAATCATTGCAGTATCCACTAAGTCTTTTTGTCAGGTTGCCAATACTGATGTCAGAAGATGCAAGGAATAATCATCACATCCAAAGATCTTTAGACAAGAGACAGACACTGTTACATAAAAGAATTTTTAACAGTCCATAAACATTCTTCAATACAATGGGTTTATTGTATATAGAAATAAAATCATGTACATAATATAGTTAGCTATATTTATGAATAAAGAGTGATCAATATTAGTGATAGACCATATAGATCTAAGTTAGGATAGTGTAGACAGAGAGTCAATGACACATTGCGACAGTCAGTTTCTTGTCTATGAAATCATCAGACCAAGAGGTACACCAGATGGTAGATATTCCTTTATATACTGTTGTGTGGTGATCTAGTTTGTGAGGGATTCTGGGAAGACCAGTCTACTTTCTACTCGGTGGTTAGTGGTTATATTTTGTGATTTGTTAATTTATTTACACTATTGGGTTTAATTTATTAGTATTTTTATATTATTTCTTTTATTATCTATTTATTTTGGTTATTATTTACTTACTTCTTATATTTATTAATCTTAGTCATTAGTTTTCAGGTGGCTTAGTAGAAATTTGTTTTCATGCCTATATTTAGATATCAGTTCTGATTGTTTATCTAAAAAATTTTTGTTCTCTTCTGGAAAGGGGATTATAGCTATTTTTTCTTCTTGGCAAAGACTACTGTTTTGAGATGTTGTAAGCTGATGCTTATATATATAGACTACATACAGACAGTATCATTGATAAATAAGTACACTACTAATAACTTTTTAAAGTTAATTTTCTTCTAAGATAAAGATCTCATGTTTTAATAAATTCAACTGGAATATTATACAATCAAAATGAATATTAGGTATTATTCATTACTAAATTCTATGGCATTCAAATTCTGTAAGCAAAATATCAATATAAAGCAATCTAAAAAAAAAAAAAAGTACACCTTGTGCATATATATATATATATATATATATATATGAGAGAGAGGACTAGTGATTTCATTTTGGTTACAGAGGAGTTGCAGTTTCATTGTTGGTTGGTTGGGTTTTATGGCATATCAACCATTGTAGGTTATTGAATACTAAATCCATCTTCATATACATATAAATAGTTCTATTCTAAACAATTAAGTTTAGCATAAGTACAGTTTAATTTTTAAAAAACAGTTCTATTTCAAACAATTCAATTTAGCATAAGTACAGTTTAGTTCTATTTAACCCATAGATAGAACTCTCTCAGATGCTACCACTCCGGGCCAAGGTGGAGCTGGGAGCAATGATAATGAATGGGTACTCCACATTCCCCAAAACTCTGGCATTGCTGGTGTCTCACAATCAGATTGTTTAGTGGCATATCCAAGACACTTGTTGGGAGAGTCTTAGTGATGCAGTCAGGGTATTCTGCAGCCCCAGCTGACTGGGCCATTCATTTTTCATAACAGCTGCTGTAAGATTTGATAATAAATAATACCTGAATAATTTTATACATGAAATCATAATATCCTGTATTCTTTGGTTTAGAAGAATATTAACGTTTCATAAAAAAATTGGTTGTAGTGTACTTATTTATGGATGATACTGTAATACTTAATGATATTCATTTTGCTTGTGTAATGTTCTATGAGAAATAATAAAATCCTGGTATCTTTGGTTTAAAAGAAAATTAACTTTCTATAGTGTGATAGGGTGTGTGTATATATATATATATATATATATATAAATTTAAATATTTACCCAATCCCTCCTCCATCATGAGTAGTATGAAACACAAGGCCAATTTTTAAGCAGAGTACATCTGGTTGGAAATCATAATTGTCCTTCACTTAGACTGGTTGCCATAGCAAGGTTAAAGCCTAGTTTCCCCGACTATTTACGAAGGCGGGGGGCAGTTGAATAGAAGAATTCATGGCTTTTCTAAAGGCATTTATGTGATGTGAAATGTAAACTGTCTTGGCCGGGATTTGAACTTGGCTTGCTACGTCCGTTTATTATAAGGATAATAGCCATGCCATGAGCCCCTACTACTGAATTATTTGTGTGTGCATGTGTAACAGTTTTTTCACTGCTGATCAAATATATAAAGTTTCAAGTTGACCCCAAAATAATTCTTGCTTAAAGGTTACTTTTGGCAGCCATTAATATTTGTACTGTACAATATACAGTTCAAGAGAGAAATTGTGTCAATCTGACTAAACACACATGTATTTGTATCAATTTTGGTTGGGTTTTATAGCATATCAACCCTTGTAGGTTATTTAATGCCAAATCCTGTTTCTATATATAAAATATATATGATTAGTAAGCATTTTGTAGATAACATTTTAAAACAAGCCTGAACTTTTGCACACAGTTAAATGGCTTAAATGTTTGCGATGTAACACAAACAATTTAATTTAACATCAATAATTTGTTTGCCCACAATTAAATGGTTATACATATATTATTTGTAAGAGAATAGTTTGTAGGTAATTCATTTTTAAATGAGTTAGAATTAATTTATTTGCACACAAGTATTGCAATTGTTTCTACAGTTAAATGTCTTTATATATTGCCATCTAACACAGATATTTTTATTTTATAGTGATCATTTGTTTGCACACAGTGAAGTGGTTTTAATGTTGCTATTTAACACTAATTATTCTATTTGATATGATTCACTCATTTGCATGCAGTTAAATGGTTCCAAGTAATGCTATGTAATACCAACAAATCTATTTTGCATACAGGTAAACAGTTTTAAGTATTCCACACTAATAGTTTTATTTGCACATAGTTAAATGGTTCCAAGTATTGCTATGTATCACAAGCAATTCAATTAAACATAAGACATTGGTTTACACAGTTTAAATGTCAAACAGTTCTATTTGACCCATAGATAGGAGCTGATCAGGTGCGACTACTCTAGGTCAGAGTGGACCTGCGAATAATGGTAAAGAAGGGTTACTCCACATTCCCCAAAATTCCAGGACAAGAACCTCACCCTCAGATGATTTAGTGTCATGTCCAGTACACTTGTTGAGATGCAGTTGGTGTATTCCACAGCCCCAGTCAACTGGGCTACACATGCATTGTAAGAACACAGTGATAGGGAAAATAGTTCAGAAGACACAAATATAGCAGTAAACAAAGAGTATTAGTGTTTTGCCTGATGGGTGAAATTAATACCTACCGAGAAACTTGCATTATAAAGAACACTTGTTGCATAGCATATCATATAGAGAAATACACTATTACTCATTAATAATACCTAATAACATCCATTTCGATTATATAATGTTCAAATGAAAATCTGTGAGATATATATATATATATATATATATATACACACACACACACACACACACACACACAGAGGAGTTTCCAGACTTTTTTTTGTATAGGCACTTTTATTGATAGTACACACATGAAACTCTAGTTCCCTTCGAAGTAATCTCCTCCGGCTGCAATGCACTTGTTGTACCATTTTAACAACTTCTGGAAGGCCCCATGGGTGTCCTCTTGTGTGAGCATGTTAATGACCTTCATTACAGCCTCTTTCATCTCCTCAATTGTCTCATAACAACAGCCTCTGAGCTTCGAGAATAACCAAAAGTCACAGGGAGCAAGGTCTGGACTATAGGGAGGCTGAGGAACTGTTATGATGCCCATCTTGGTCAGATAGTTTGTGACAAGGATGGAGTTGTGGACTGGTGTATTGTCCTGGTGCAAATGCCACTGACCCGATTAGAAGAGTGCTGGCCTCTTCTGACAGAATCTCTTCCTAAACTCCCTTAAAACCTCAACATAGTAACCCTAAGCCTAAACCATTTGACCAATCAACTCTGGTGTATTGACTTCCTTACTCCTCCCACACCTCTCATCACCCCTCACAGACTCCCTGCCTTCCTTGAATCTCTTATGCCACTCAAAAACTCATTCTCGATTCATGCAAGATGCTCCAAAAGCAGTCTGAAGCATTCCATACATTTCTGTGGCATCATTTTTTCCAAGTTTAAAACAGAATTTTATTGCATATCGTTCTTCTAAAGTGTCAGATTGCATTTTTGAAATTCACCAGCTGTGACAATCAGGCTTTAGTAGGGTGTATTCCAATTGTTGCTGTAGCTGAAATCATAGAAATTGGTCAGTCATCTCATAAGATGTATAGCAATAACATATTGAATTTTCAAGATTCTACAATAATTTTAAATGCCCAGACTAAAAAAGTCTGGAAACTTATCGTATGCACCTCGTATATATATATATATAAAGTCGTCAACTCCCATTCACTGGAGAAGATCATAAAAAGGTCAGTAGTGGGTATTCAGATGGTTTACAAGACTAATTGTTGTGTAGAAACACTAGTAACAGTGTGACACAAGATCCGGTGGTGAGACTCCAATTCTAGAGTGTAGAGTCACCTCTTCATTGTCAGAGTAGACCTGGGAGTAATAGTAAAGAAGGAGTTCTCCACACTTCCCCAGAACTATGGAATAGAAGCCTCACCTCTGGATATGGTTAAGCATCATATGCAGAACATTATAAGTAATTACTTTATTCAGTAAATTAAGGATAGCTACTAATGCAAAACATCAACCTATCTAGTGTTATTCAAAGCATAAAGGTTAAATAATGACATTCAATGTATATTCATATCTATATTTTCTTGTGTAACCATTTTTTTTCACGTGTTTTATTATACACAGTCCTATCAAATACAAATAATTGTTAATCAGATGTTTTTCACCCATAGATAGGACCCTAACAGGTATAACTACTCCCAGTCAGAGTCGAAGCACTGAGAGTAATGGCAGTGAAGGAATACTTACCACTTCCTAGATCTCCATCAGATGCAGTTTAATGTCATACCTAGGAAAACTCTTTTATTAGCGGGGATCTTACACCTCTGCAGGAAGTAAGTGAGAAGCAGACTTTTTCCTCTTAGATGTAGAAAAATCTCTCTGTTTTGTATTTAAGTTTAAAAGAAAATCCCAATCCATATAAAGTAAAAAACAGGATCAAAATATTTAAAGCTTTTTTTAGTCACTAAAAACAGTCTTAAGGTATTAATAGGTAACTCTCTATGCTTGGTTTCAATATATAAAAATCAATTATTCTTTGCATAATTTTAAATGAATAAAAGAATAAATATGTATGAAATTTTTTTAACCTCAATTACAATTTCTGTACATTATTTATATTTTTCGGACAATTGTCCTCATCTTTGTTGCCATGTTTATCACAACATTTTGGCTGTTGTACGCTCCACACTCTTTGGGTATCCAGTGACATACCCAAAGAGTGTGAGTTCAATACCCAGTGAAGGCAGTGGAGAACTTTCAGAGGGGAAATTAACAGGAAATAACTGATAACTGACATCCATTAAACATGGTTCGTGGAACTAGAACAGTCTACCCTGTTAATTGAAATAAAAGGTTAAGTCCGACATTCCAACCACCTGAAGAAGGCCGGAGCGTACAACGGCTGAAACGTTGTGATAAACATGGCGACAAAGATGAGGACAATAGTCCGAAAAATGTAAATAATGTACATAATACCTCATCTCAGAAATATAGGCAGATATACAATTTCTGTGTTTAATCATGAAAAGTAAACTTCTAAATTCTGTTCCAAAGTTATCAAATTGTTTGCTTACAATAGGTTTGGTTTTGGTTGGGTTCTTTCTTTAATAGCATATCAACCATAGTGGGTTATTTAATGCCAAAGCCATCTTTGTAGAAGAACAGTAGTGATACTGTTTAACCCATAGCAGGGGCTCAAAATGGGAATAATTTCTTTTATGCTGGTTTTGCATATAAATTTTCATGGTATATATAGCTATATATCAAGATGTGTTACTACCCCATGTAGCGTTGTTAGGAAGTCACTCTCCAAATGTGCCATGGAGCATTGTTATGGGGGCACTGTCCTAATGTGCCATGAGGCACTGTTACAGAGTAACTCTTCTAATGTGTTATGGGGCACTGCCAAAGAGTCAGTGTCCCAACATGCCATAGGGCACTGCCAAAGAGTCAGTGTCCCAACATGCCATAGGGCACTGCCAAAGAGTCAGTGTCCCAACATGCCATAGGGCACTGCCAAAGAGTCAGTGTCCCAACATGCCATAGGGCACTGCCAAAGAGTCAGTGTCCCAACATGCCATAGGGCACTGCCAAAGAGTCAGTGTCCCAACATGCCATAGGGCACTGTCAAAGAGTCAGTGTCCCAACATGCCATAGGGCACTGTCAAAGAGTCAGTGTCCCAACATGCCATAGGGCACTGTCAAAGAGTCAGTATCCCAACATGTGATAGGGCACTGTCAAAGAGTCACTGTCCCAACATGCCCTGTGGCATTGTTAGAGAGTCACTTAGAGAGATGCTCATGAAACAAATTAAATTAATCTCTGAGAGTAACAATTTACTTTAGACAAGTTTTTCTCTACTCCAGATTATCTGTATATTTCTTTTAACACCGCAACACACATTTGCATATTTGTGAGCTGCTTATTGCATTCTGATAATTCTCACAAGAATTGACTCTTTTCCAGACACTTAAGTTGAAGCCAATTATTTCCATGTGCTAATAACAAACCGAACCAATTACAATCACCAACTGCTGCTGCTGCTGCTGCTTGTTTAGTAAATTAACTTAACTTTCCCTCCTTTCCGTTTAAGACTTGATTTGCATACTGAAAGCCAGTACATGACTTCCAGCTGTAGTGCTAAATAATATATACATATATAAAATTTCCTCATATTTTAATAATTACCTGTTTGGTATTACTTTTCAATCTAATCATACCTAAATTAATTCGTATGCTACAAACTAAAAATATCATTTAAGACAGAAACTACAATTTTTTTTTAAACCAGACTTTTTTCCCATCTGTGAACAGCAAATTCAAAGCAGACAAAAAAGAACAAACTCCAAAGTACCCATCCCCAAACAAATATGACTTAATTGAAGAAGACCACAAAAACAATTGATGCTACCAACAAGTGGCACACAACTCAAAAGAAATTAACATAAATTTAGAGTTGGACCTTATTTGTTATTATCAAATGGTAAGTGTAGTTTTTTTTCTTCTAATCTTGACAGAATCATTTACAGGTCAGTGGATAGTAGGGTAGCATGTCACAGATGAGTCAATGTGTTTTAGAAAGCATAGTGAACACATGATACAAATATATGAATAAAATAATGCTTTTTTCCTGAACTTACAGGGCATAAATTGAATATCTTTTCAAATTCTTCTGGTCAATTTAAAGCAGGGGGGAAAAAAGCAAGTCTGAATGACTTGATAAACTCCATAAAAAAAGCAGGCTACTACAAAAAAAGAAGAAAAAAAACTACTGATAGGAGTATGACAATGAAATCTGGTTGCTATACTGACTGATGTATGAAAGCCAATAATGTATAATACACACAACTTTATATTTTAGTTTAAGTGTTATAGAGAATAAATTTTAAGAAAAAGGTTGATAAAATATTTTGCTTTAAAAAAATCAATTATCATACAACAATGTGACAGCATTGTTTTACTACTTCTTGTGGTGCATAGGTTAGCAAGCTAATCTAGCAGACTATAGTAATTTTGATTCTGACTGGGTGACTTGTACTTCTGGCGTCATGCCAAACTAAGATTAGCAAATGAAAACCTGACAGCATTAATTTGGTACTTTTTATAGTGCATAGTTTAGCAAGCTAAACTAACAGACCATTGTGGGTAAGTTTCCTTCTGATTGGATGCTCTATACATTTGGCCTTGTGCCAAACTAAGATAAGATTAGTAAATAACAAAATGACAGCACTGATTTGGTATTTTTTGTGATGTATTGATTAGCAAGCTAAGCTAGCAGACCATTGTTTATAAGTTTGATTCTGATTGGGCATCCTATTAGTAAATAAAATGACAGCATTAATTTGGTACTTTGTCTGAACTCATTTATAATGAAGTCACAGTCCAGCACATTATCCAATATGTAATGGAAACTCCTCCTATCAAAGTTGTCATTTATTCCTTATAAGGTGCTGAAACATCATCTCAATGTATATCCCATACAGAACTTAATCCCAGTAGATATCCCATACACATCTTTATCCCAATGAATATCCCATACGCAACTTCATCCCAATGAATATCCCATATGCAACTTCATCCCAATGAATATCCCACACACAACTTCATCCCAATGGATATCCCATACATAACTCCATCTCAATGGATATCCCATACACATCTTTATCCCAATGAATATCCCATACGCAATTTCATCCTGATGGATATCCCATATGCAACTTCATCCCGATGGATATCCCATACAAAACTTCATCCCAATGAATATCCTTTACAATCTTTATTCCAATAGATAAACCATACACAACTTCATCTCAATGGATATTCCATAAAGAACTTGTCTAAACTAATAGTTCAACTGCAGACAACTAATGGAAAACAATGGCACTGGATTGGAGTGAATTGGCAATCTCCAACAAAACATTAATACACCCTAATTATTGTCTGCATTATATTGATGTCAAATAGTTGTCATTTTTTGATGAAGCTGCAGTCAAGAAAAACCTAAAGCTGCCAAACAGTTTTCATTTTTTCTGAGAATCAAATAGAAATCCTGGAGATTGGATAAAATAACAGTTGTTAGTTCATACAACTGTCAAGCACACTGACAACAGTATAGGTGGTATAAAGTGAAATATTTTTCCTATTGGTACAAAAAAAAAAAAATGAATTTATCAAGGGCTCCTCAGATGGTATATTGGTTAGGAACCCTCTCTATTGCAATTTTTAATAGGTGCTCCATACTACTGGTCTTGTATTTGTTTAAAATAACTGAAAGAACTGGAGTCCATGAAAGTTAAATAACAAAGTAAGTTGGCGACCAGAAGGCTCCCTTTTCAATATCTTCTACACTGAGGCATAGGGGAGGGCCACTACTCCTTTCCATGGATTGCTCCACTTTATCCTTGATACATACCTTATATCACTGAGTGTTAAGCAAGGAGACATCAACTATCATGTTTTTTAAAGTCTTTGGTATGACACGACCTGGGATTGAATCCAAGTCTCCTGGACCATTGGCGAACACTCTACCCACTAGGCCAACAAGCTGGTAAAATAACAATGTACTTAGTAGTTAATTCATTGGTTTTACAGCATGTCAATCCATGTCAACTAATTATATGATTTTAGATAACTAGGTTGGGTTTTATGGCATATCAACCATTGTAGGTTATTTCATGCCAAATCCACTTTAAACATATATATCAAATATATAGGATTTGGTTTGGTTGGGTTTTATGGCATATCAACCATTGTAGGTTATTTAATGCCAAATCCACTTTATACATATATATCAAATATATAGGATTTGGTTTGGTTCGGTTTTATGTCATATCAACCATTGTAGGCTATTTAATGCCAAATCCACTTTATACATAATATCAAATATATAGGATTTGGTTTGGTTGGGTTTTATGGCATATCAACCATTGTAGGTTATTTAATGCCAAATCCTGTTAAACATATGATTTGTTGAATATTTTGCTGATAACATTTTCTAACAAGCCTGAACTGATTTTTTTCTCACAGTTAAATGTTTCAAGTATTGTTATGTAACAGTAACAATTTAACATCAGTCATTTGCATTTAAATAGATATACATAATATCTAAGAGATTAATTTGTTGTAATTTCATTTTTACTTTTTTAGTGGATGTTTAGATTCTTCAGTTTATAGCATATCAACGCTTGGTTATTTAATGCCATATATATATGATTTGTAATTGAATAGTTTGTAATTTTATTTTAAAATTTGTTAGTGCTAATTTATTTGCACACAGTTAAATTGTCTTAATCATTCCTAACACTAATGAATCTTTTTAATAGTTTGTTTGCACACAGTGGTATTGCTCAAACTAATAGTTTTACTTACACACAGATGGTGAAACTACTAAAGATGGGACTATCAGGTACTAGCACTCCTGGTCAGAGTGGACCTGGGAGTAATGGCAATGAAGGGGTACTCATATTCCACAAAACTTCAGCATTACTGGAGCCTTATCATTAGATGATTCAATGTCATATCCAGGACACTTGTTGGAAAGGGGATCTTACTCCTCAGCAGAAGTACAGTCAGTGTATTCTACAGCCCCAGCTGACGGGCTAACAGATAACTATGATAATCATTTGTAAAGAATTATAACTTCAAGTATCTATTCTTAATACAAATGATTAACACACAGTTACATGGTTTCAAGTATTTCTATGTAATACTAATAATTTTCAAATCATTTTATTTCACCAGTATATCTTAACAGGTACCACCACTCAGGATCAAAGTGGAATTGGAAGTAATGGAGTATTCCACACTTATCTCTCTGCACCACAGGTTAGAGTCGACCAGGGAGTAATGGCAATCAAGGGGTGACTCTATATTCTATTGAGCTCCAAAACTGGAGCCTCATGACTAGATACAGTTCAGTGTCATACCTCTTTTGGGGAGCAGTTTTGTTGAGGATGCCGACAGGGCAGGAGAAACATTGGTGAATAAGATAACTGAAGGAGTTGTTCACATAATGTAGTTGTTTGATTTCATCAACAGAGCATCGATATAGACAGCATTTGGGGACTTTTATTTAAAAAAAAAAAGATCTTTTTGTGAAAACAATTGCCTGTTAATGTGATTTATTGTTATGAAGAATAACTAGAATCCAGTTTAACAATTTTTAAATGATAAAAAAATTGTATTTGAATTCTAATGAACACCAGTTGCTATCAGAAGAACAAATCCAATACCTGAAGAAGGTTGGAGAGTAGACAACTTAAATGTTGTCAATAAGAATATAAACAAAGGAAGTAATCTAATTACAAGAAAGGAAAAAAAACAAACATATAACCATTCTCACAAACAGGATATTTTGTATTAGATTGAATGTTTATTGTAAAATAATTCTAAGTAAAATAAGGTAATTTTTAGTCATGATTGTATGTGCGAATATCTGTGGCTCATGCACCTTTGTCGGCACAATATCTCCTTATTGCTGCTTAGTATTTTTCTGCTGGTTTGGAACAAAGAGCACGAGCCCAAGACAGGTTTGCAAAGGAAGAAAAAGGCAAAAACAAAAAGCTTAGAGGTTTGGTTTGGTTGGTTTTATGGCATATCAACCTTTGTAGGTTATTTAACGCCAAATCCATTTTTATGTAAATAATCTGTTCTATTGAAAACAGTTCAGTTTAGCATAAGTATACAGTTTGTCAAAAACATTTCCATTTCAAACTATTCAAGCAGTAATATGTAATAATTAAGTTAAGTGTAAATACAGTTTTAGTGTCGAAAAACAGCTCTATTTGAAATAATTCAGTTAAACATAAGCACGCAGTTTAAGTGTAAGTACGGTTTAATAGTCAAAAACGTTTCTATTTCAAGCTGTTCAGTTTACTCAATTCATTTTAGCATAAGTATGCTGTTAGTTCTATTTAACCCATCAATAGGGCCCTATCAGGTGCTACCACTCCGGGCCAGAGTGGACCTAAAAAAAAAAAAGCTTAGAGATATGTCACTTAATAGAGGAGGAGTTGAGTGACAATTCGCCAAAAAACTGTGTGTATGGAGTTCTCACTATCATGACATGGATGGCTTGCAAAATTTCCTTAACTAAACCGACTGTTATGTTTTCAAGATTGGCATGACTTTCCTTGTCTATAAACGGATTTTTTCTAGCAGAATGACTCACACTCATGCTTCATGTATCTTGGACGAAACCTGTATATATACAGGGGTTAATATTTCCTACTTCTTGGGTTTGGGTCACCCATAGACTGGATATAAAAATATTACCAGACTGTAGGTCTCCAGGACACACTAAAAAATGTGACAATAAAATTGAAGTTGTGGCTCAGCCTTATCTGACCATGTCCACTTTGATTGGGTGAAGTGGATAAGTGGTTTCTGCACAAAATACATATGGCCACACTTGCATTCAACACACCCATGAAGATATGTCCAGACTCCTATATATATACACACACCAATGGTCAAATTGCAACCATACACATGGGCACACAAACATGTACCCACCCCTTATATATCTACTTTGATGTGCTCACACAGATACATATTGTTGTAACCTAACAAAAAAGTTACTGTATGAGAAATAACCAAAACGGAGGTTAGAAATGAAATGGAAATCTTTATAGCAAAATACAATACTTGCCAGCAGAGTGAAGAAGATAACTGCTGTTAGTGTTAGTCTATTTTCTCCCCCTCACAATTGTGTCAAACATATATATGAGGAGTGGGAAATACCCATAAATGTTCATAGGTACGGTATATAACACATATGCGCACACATATCTGACTCGATATACTACCACACTTCAAGTCCATTGTGTCACAGTAGGTTGTAATCTAAAAATCCTCTCTTTCTCTTGGAGGAGTCCCAATGACATAGTGGCAAGAGGGAGTCCCCTTGGTGTAGTGGCTGACATGCTGAACAGTAACATCATAGTAGTATCTCTCTCTCTCATTCATTCATTCTCCTATTCACCCTTATTCATTTTTCTATTCTCTCATTTTTCACTTTTTTCTATTTTCCATTCTTTCTCTTGTTTTCTTTCATTGCTTCATTTAACTCTTTCTTGTTCATTCTGTCATATTCTTCTAAATCAAAGATAATAGGATTATTTCTAGTCAAACATTATACAATCAAAATGGATATTATTAAGTACTATTTATTATAAAAATAACTAAATACCAGAAATGACTCACTCCTACTCAAAATCCTATTTCTCGGCTTCTAAACCAAACTGTGTAGGAGCCTCACAAAACTAGCAACTCCACATAATAAAATCTGCTACTGATGTTGAAAAATTTTTACTTTCAATGACAAATATTACCATGTTGCAATACATGAGTTCTTTCAGTTCAATTACTGATCAGTGAGTTTGATCCTTACTAGGTGCCATATGCTTGTGCTACGTCTAAGTTACACTTAGTAAATAACAATACTCTTGATAGGCAAAATCTTTTTAATTAGATGTAATAATAATTCAACTCTCCTCCCCCATACAATGTGACTTATTTGTGGGAAGTGTGGTCTCTTAGTATTTATGGTGCAGGAAAAATGATTGTCAAGTTCAAATTCTAAGAGACTGATGGTATTCATTTTACATTAATTTGCTTGGGAAATGAATGAATTCATTTCTCCTCCAAGCTATGGGTAAAATAGCAAGCCAATTTGGACTCTCTGTCCTTGCTTTTGAGCAATTAGTTTAGGAAAAGGAAAACTAAATTTAAAACAATAGAGAAAGGGAAGATAAACTACTTTATCATTTCATCCAAGTGTAACACTATAAACTTGTTTGTCTCTGGGTGCACATATTTACATGCAATGATGTCTATATGAGTATGTATGTGCATAGACAGAAAATATGTTTGTTTAAGCATTTGGGGGTGAGCATATCTGTATAAGTATGTATGAACATTACCAGTACATGAATGTGTGTATATTAGTATCAAAAGGATACTTAAACAAATTGGAGTGGTCAGCAGATTTAAATAGAAGAGAAGGATTTCTCAATGAGGATGAAAAGGTTATTCTTTTTTTTAGAATGTCTGTCATAAACCTAAGTCCTAGGTATGAGTATAATCAGAGGTCAATAGACAAGAGTATCATTTTCCAAAATAGTTTAGTTCTTGGCGGTCCATGTGAGAGGTGTAAGGATACTTTTCCAGATGTCAGGACTGCATATATTCAAAGGAAACAATCAAATGAGCAGAAAGGGTGTTAGTGTAGGGCAGTGACAGTTAAGTTGATCTTTGGACTAGGATCCTACCTACCCACCATAGTTGGTCACATAGACAGCAGAGTTAGCAGTTAAACAGAATGGGTTATCACAATAGTGAAGGATCAGCTCCCAAGTCCATATTGCAATGTGTTACCCCCGAGTAAAAAATCAAGTGAATTCTTTGAATTTGTTTTTTCTTTTAGAGCAGATTTATAAGCTTGTATGGTTTCCACCAAAAGCTGCTAATCTTGTCTAAAAAGAATTTACACAGTGTGTGTTTGAGTCATTTAGCCACACAATACTAATCATGGTAATGTGCAGTTTACTGAAAAAAGAAGCTGGAGAGAGCCATAATTGCTCAGGGTCCAGGAAAAATTTATGAAGAGGAATGTTTTTGAAAATACAAATGGACATTTTTATCAAATACATACCAATTTGTTTATGCATACAACACAGTTTAAAATTGGGGAACTCAAATAGTATAATGATTATGATTGATTTTAATGGCATATCAATCCATTTGGGGTTATTTTATACTATAGGTTCAGGAATTGTATACACTGTATGTTTATATTTACATTTTTTGCTTGGTCTTCCAATTTTTTTGCACAGTTTATGATATCAAATATTCCTCTCTCATTGAAATAATTTGCAAACAGATCTATTTAACCCATAGATGAGACCCTAATAGGTACCACCACTGTGTGTTTGAGTGGATCTGGCAGTAATGTAATCTAGAACTCATGCCTCACCATTAGATATAGTTTAGTGTCATACCTTAGACACTCTTTTGTTTAGTGGAGGCCTTATCCCTTTACAGGAGATACAGTCAGCATATTCTAAGCCTCTTGAACAGGGTAAGGTATAATGGTTAGTAAGCTAGGCTAATTACCATTGTTAGTAAGTTTAACTCAATGGATGATCCATACTTAGGGCTTTGTGCCAAATTAAACTAAGCTTAATTAATGATGATGACACTCATTAAAACTGAATTAAAAAAAAGAAATTTTTCATTTTAATAAAATAAAAAATTCTTCCAAGCAGTGGTCGTGTCGATACTGCTATATGGATCCACCTCATGGATGCTAACTAAGTGTATAGCGAAAAAGTTTGACAGTAACTACACAAGAATGCTGCGGGCAACATTGAATAAGTCTTGGAGGCAGCACCCCACAAAGGAACAGCTGTACAACCACCTACCAACTATCACGAAAACTATCAAAGACGAACTAGACATATGGGACACTGCTGGAGAAGTAGGGATGAGCTCATAAGTGATGTACTCCTGTGGACCCCTTCACATGGCCGAGCAAAGGCAGGATGACCAGCTTGAACCTACATACAGCAGCTCTGTGTCGATATACGATGTAGCTCTGAAGACCTGCTGGAAGCTACGGACAATAGGGAGGGGTGGCAAGAGAGGGTCAGAGGTATCCGTGCTGAAGGTGTAACATGATGATGAGTTTTCAAATACTGCAAAAATTCCATCAGTCTCACTAATAAAGCCAAAGAACCAGCTACTAGCTATTTATATTAGAGTTGTGATTAGCCTAATGCTTATTCGTGTTGGAAATGGAGTTGGTAATCAGAGTTCAAATCCTGGATGAGACTGTGTGCATTTCGCTTCATGCTAATGCCTTTGGGAAAGGCATGACTCCATCTGTTTTCCTTCCAGCAATGGAAAAATACAAGGGCAAAATGGTTTCTTTTGCCTTGATTAAGCAACCATTCTAGAAGGAAAACTGAATCTTAACAAGCATGATGCAGCTTAAAAATTGACCTTGTGTCAAATCCTTCCAGTGGTGGAGGGGCTGAGTAAATACCTACAAGCTAAATATAACAACCGATGTAGAAAACAGCAATTGAATATTCTCAGTAACCCACCTCCACTCCCTTTACAATGCTATGTTTAGACAAGAGTGAAAATAGAGAAACTGAATTCTTCATGACAGAAGCACGTTCATGCAGAGTAAAACAAAATTGGATGTAGGGAGCCATCAATTGTGAAGAACAGTTGGACAATAGCCAATATAGAAAGAAATCAAACATGAGGAGGAGGAGGAAAAAAAACTGAGGTTTGGTCTTGATAAGAGAACTGACCCAAACCTTACTGCATATATGGAAAGGCTAAAACAGAGAATTTTTAAAGATATAATGGACAGAAACGAAATGACCTTTAAATGCGTGTTATGCCGACTCAAATTTCAGAAAGAAAGAGAAACATAACAAAAGCTGTTGGATTATGATTCTCTATACATTGCAGACTGCTCTACTCATGTTTTGACCACTATACTCTCTGACCTTCTTCAGGCACCTTTTATTAAGTAAAATATCTCAGCAGACTATCATCTGGAAAGTTGTGAGTTCAATCTTAGGTCTCAGTTTCAATAGCTGTGGAAAAGGCAAAAAGTAGCTGACACAAGATTCAAATAAAGGGTTAAGTTCAGAATTCCAAGAAAGTTACAAAGTGCAAAAAAAAGGCACCTTCAGAAGGTTGGAGAGTATAGCGGCTGAAACATGGTATAGCAACCAAGATGATTGGTTGGTTGTCTGGGTTTTCTGGCATATCAACCTTTGTAGGTTATTTAATGCCAAATCCATTTTTATACAAACAATTCAGTTTAGCATGAGTACACAGTTTGATTGTCAAAAACATTTCGATTTTAAGATATTCAGTTTATTCAAACAATTCATTGTAGTATAAGTATAGATTTTGTTTACACACAGTTAAATGTCAAAACAATATTATACAATTCAGTTTAGTATAGATACAGTTTCAATGTCAAAAACAGTTCCATTTCAGACAATTCAGTTTAGCATAAGTACGCAGTTTAAATCAAAGTACACAGTTTAATTGTCAAAAACATTTCTTTTTCAAGCTATTCGGTTTAGTCAAACAGTTCTAATTCATATAATTCAGTTTAGTATAAGTATGCAGTTTAGTTCTATTTAACCTATAGATAGGGCCCTATCAGGTGCTACCATTCTGAGCAAGAGTGGACCTGGGAGCAATGGCAATGCAGGGGTGCTCCACATTCCCCAAAGCTCCAGCGTCACTGGAACCTCACCATCAGATTGTTTAGTGTCATATCCAGGACACTTGTTGGGAGAGTCTTACCCCTCTGCAGAGGTGCAGTCAGTGTATTCTACAGTCCCAGACGACTGGGCAACAACCAAGATGAATATAGCAGTCTGCTAAGTGTAGAGAATAACAACAATGACTATTCTCAAAAATATAAACAAATTTGTTGGATGTTTTCAATACTTTACACTATCCTATTTCTTTTGTATGAAGAACAACTTATAAAATTATATTATGAATCTCCTTTTACTTTTTTAATAGAAAAAGAAACAAATACAGGGTGTTTAAAAATTTTTTTTATAACATTTCATATTCTAAAAACTCGACCAATTCTTATTCAAATGATCTAAAATTTTAGCAGCACTTAGAAAAACAACTTAAAAGTTTAATGACTTTTTTTTTCTTTTTATCTATAGAAATGACATTCACTTGAAAAGAAAAAGTATTCAAACATTAAACACATGTTGTTAAAATTTAAGATCCTTTGAACGAGAATTGGTCAAGTTTTCAGGTTTTGAAATGTATTGATTTTTCTAAAACATCAGTACATTTCAAATAAGATTTTTTTTTCTTTTTAAACACCCTATACATTAAAAGAAATGTTTTTCAAATTAGATGTAAACATGATCAGACCAAACAAAATTGATTAATTTTAATGGCATGTCAACCTGTCAAGGGTCAATTTATGTCTTTAGTTTATAGAATAGCATTCATTATACATTGATATTTACATTTTTGCAGCTGTTTTTTTGGCAAACAGTTATGATATCAAGTATTCCTATCTAATACAAATAATTTGCATGCAGTTCTATGGTTTCAAGTATGCCTATCTAATACTAATAATTATATATTTTCATGTAATTATATCTATTTAACAATAGTCATTTGTTAGTACAGTGTTATATTGTTTGGTTGTTTATTTTGGTGTATTCTAAACAGTAAGGTAGATTGTGCTTACTTAGCAGGTAACCAATCTAGGAAGAAGGACAACCAAATGACTTTAGGAGTTATTAATCTTTCTGATGCTTTATCAGATCATATTCCATTATATAATGTCACTTGTTATTCCAAATCAAGTGATGTGATTTTCAAAACCAAAGGCCGATATTGATCTCAACTCCTGAGGAGGGCTGGAAGTGCAGTGAAGTTAAAACCCCTCTGCAAACCCCTCCCCGCAAAAAAATGAACAATGCAAGCAATCAAGAAAGAGTGATGGCATAACTCAAAGACATGATAATGATACAAGGATGGGTTGAAAAGTTCATATGATGATGTCAAAACTGCTCTTTTCAACAAATACTTAGTTAAAGCATTTTATGGAAACAATAGCAGTTAAATTGTAATTTTATTATATATCATCATTTAGAGACAGATATGTAGGTGGCTAAAAATTTCATATGATGACATCATATCTGCTGTTGATGACTTTTTTGACCAATGGGATCCAAGTACTGCAACACCAACAGAAGAAGTGTGTAGACCATAATGGGGACCACGCTAAAGAATAACCCTCATTTGGTCAAATTCCATGAGAGTATCTTTGTCAGCCTATGAACTTTTCAACAGATACTCGTATAAAATAAATTTTTGTTTAAATTTAAAAGAAAAGAAAAAATAAAAAGATAAATAAAAACAGTAATTTTCGGCCACAGCAAGGGCTGTTTCTCCATCAACATAGAGCAAGCTATGAGAAAGGATTAATATGCAAATTATTTTTAAGTAAAAAATAAATAAATAAATAAATAAATAGATAAATAAATCTATCTTTTCTTTTTAGAAGAAAATCTCGAATACTTAAGGGGAATCGATATCTACAAAATGCTTGCAGATTTATCTTGCTAGGTTTAAAACTAATCCAGCAACAAAAGGTGGGAAGGAAAAGAGAAGAAAAGTGAGAAGAAAGAAAAAAAAAAAATCTTAAGCATTGAGCAAAGGAAGAATTGTGCGAAAATTTGTTTCCCATTCTAATAGTTTTTTTTGTTTTTTTTTGCACAATGATATCAGCTCTTTTCTTAGTTGTTGTCAAACTGAAAACCTACACTTACAGAAACATAATATCTGAAAATGTTGAATTGCACATTTATTAATCTAAACACAAAAAATAACCTTTCACAAACTATTAAGTCACTTAAGGTTACAGCAAAATAATATGTTCTCATAGTTTCAACAATAAAAAAAAAAAAAAAAAAGAAAGATAAAATATTTAAAACACTCACTCATTATATGTATGTGTGTGTATGCATTGAAAGTTTCCAAGAGTTTTTATTTAAAGAAAAAAAAATCAAATAGTAATAAAGCAAAGGTTTATTGAAAGATACAAAAAATTCAATGAAAGTATTTAGATAGCTACATTTTGTGCATGTATCGATATTTTCTGGGAATTTGAGACTCTTCAGGAACATCTGTTTCCTGGTTACTTACATTTACACACACTAAAGAATTATATATGCCACCCCTAACACATTACAGTCAAGCAATGCTGGCAAGAATTTTTGGAACACTAGACCATATTTATATATTTGAGCTCCATCTTTTTTTTTTCAGAACTTTTTACTCTTCTCCTTTGGAAGATTAGTGCAACAGAATCTTTCAGCTTCATACCAAGTTTGCCCTGTGCTGAACTAGAGTAAGCCTATATAAATACTGAATAGCTTACAATAGAAATGTTTTCGACTATTAAATGTTTACTCATGTTAAATTGAATTGTTTGAAATAGAACTATTTGCATGAAAATAGATTTGGCGTTAAATAACCTACAAAGGTTGATATGCCATAAAACCCAAACAACCAATGAACCAACCTATATAGATATAATATATAAATAAAATGTGACCTCCTTCTCTAAGGTAGGGAGGTTGGTTTTAAGACCGCCCCCCCCACCTATGATGAAATCTGTGCTAATCACATATAATATATAGTAGTGGTCCAAATATTTTCAGAGAAATGTATAAGCTTCCTGTTTTATTTTAAAAATTCATAAGATGTTTTTTTTTTAATTCTTAGTTTTTTTAAAAAAGGAAAAACCTGAATTTTTAAAAAAATTCTTAATTATACCCACAATGTCACAAAGATATTGGAATTTAAAAATGAATTTTCAGTCATCAATAAATTTGTCTGACTTATGATTGGTTGAGTCAGACTTAATAACTTTGAAGACATTCTTATTCATTAATAATTTTTTATAGAAATAGTTTCAAGACACATACTATATATATATATATATATATATATATAATCTATGATATAATTGGAAGAAAAACTTAATAGACCATCTTTTGCCATTATAAATTTATTTCAACCAGCCTCTTCAAATAGCAGTACCCACTCCCACACACGAGCAAGATGCCACACAAGGTCAATTTTTTTGTGGAGTTTAACAGGTTTGAGTTCAGTTTTCCTTCTCCTCAAACAGTTGTCATTCTAAGGTTGAAGAGCCCAGTCTACCCTACTATTTACCCATAGCTGGAGGGAAAATAATTGAATTCATACCTTTCTCAAGGGTATTTGTGCTATGTGAAATGTAAACAATCTCATCCAGGATTTGAACTTGTGTCACCATGTTCATTTCCTACAATAGTATCCATATTTACCAACCCCTCTGCTCGGGCAGGATATGACACAAGGTCAATTTTTAAGCAGAGTTTAACAGGTTTGAATTCAGAGTTTTCCTTCTCCTAGACTAGTTGCCTCACCAAGGCTGAAGAACCCAGTCTGCCCTACTATTTACCCATAGCTGGAGGGAGAATAATCAGATTCATACCTTTCCCAAGGGTATTAGCGCTATGTGAAATGCAATTAGTCATGTCCAGGATTTGAACTTGTGTTGCCGTGTCTATTTCCTACGTCGATAACCATTACACCACGGGCACCTCCGTTTTCCTACAATAGTATCCATTACACCATAATTCCTCCATATATATGTGCATTGTATAGCCTTTCTTCTATAATTGTGTGATATCATTTCAGCCTTGCTTCAATGATTTGGCAGCTCCCATCTCACTTTACCTCTCTCTTTCACTTTGTCTCTTCTCCAGTCACCTCATATCATTCTGTTATATTTTGTGTAGCCATCTTTATTATTTGAGGAATGACAAAGCTAGCACAACTTTATGAGCACATTTTACTTTTATTTATTGGTGCTTTTTAATTATTACCTGCTCAGCCTAAACAGAGAATCAGAGAGAGAAAGACAGAACGCTCGACTGCTCACTTTGAGTGTTTCTCACTAATTCATTTCTAACTCTAGGACCATTTTTGTCACTTGACTGAAACCATCCAATGGGAGCAATGATCTTAGATTGACCTCAAGTTCAATGGTTGTTGATCATACTGGTTGAACTTACTGTGTTTCTCCACTCAGGACTTAATTGCAATGCTAAACTACATGTCAGAAATATATCTCACCAATCTATTAGATAACACACTTGCTATTTTTCAAGTATCCAAAAGGTAATAATGAAACAGGATAAAATCTTATGTCTCAGAGTTTCATGCTGTTCATCTTCAAGTGAGTGTGCAATCAAATTGTGTTTTGAACAAACATTACCAAAATGCACAGGAAACTTCCGGGAATTACTTTGATATATA
The DNA here is from genome assembly GCA_963585895.1 of Sepioteuthis lessoniana. Lineage (NCBI taxonomy): Eukaryota > Metazoa > Mollusca > Cephalopoda > Myopsida > Loliginidae > Sepioteuthis > Sepioteuthis lessoniana. The sequence continues at coordinate 20,539,828 of OY757914.1, forward strand.
TATATATATATATATATATATATATATATATATATTTCTTTTTTACTTGCTTGCTTTTTCTTTTCTTTCTTTATTTCTCTTGTATATATTCAAAGATGCCTACATTAAGTTCCTGAAGGAGGTAGTGATACCCTGGATCAAGAAGGCGACTGCTAGAAGACCCTATGTCTGGCAACAAGATTCTTCACCATACTACACAAGGAAGAGAGCAGTCTTAGCAGTCAGGTTAAATATTATCACCCCAATATCAGATTGCAATTCGCTTTATTGTGTGTAGGATGCAAATAAACAAGAGATTAAGAAAACTGTGTAATATAAAAGATGAACTGAAAGCATGAATAATGGCAACATTTACAAATTTGAACAAAGAGAACATTGGAAAGGTTTGTAAGAGATTCCAAAGTTGTATGGAGGCTGTGGTTGAAGCCAACAATTTCTTTGAATAAATTTAATCTATAGTATTTCAAGATACATTAATCAAAATTACATGAAAGTATCTGGTAAAGTGAGATGTCAGTGCTATTTTCATTTCAGCATAAGATAACTGACCCATTGGACCATATATATATATATATATATTTCACAATAGTGTATGGTTGTCACTATCTCACTAAGTGGGTTTGTAGCAGACCAAATACGGTATAATTTGGACAGTGCTCAATATCTGTGATAGAGCTATTATATATATATATATATATATATATATATATATATATATATATATATATATTTACACACACACACAAGAATCATTCAATCAAGGGAATTTTCAAAAAATTAAAAATCTTTTCTTTTAGACATTTTCCATTAATGTAAATTCTATATTGTTTGGAATTGGTTTATAGCAAAAATTATTTCAATTTTATAAAAAGTATTTGTTTTGAGGCTATCCAAAATAACAGCAAATCCAACTGATTTTGTGGAAGCCATGTGAAATTTACAGAAGAATGTGACATATACAAAGAATAATATTTTAGTAAAAAAAAAAAAAATAAATCAATAAAAATGTTTACAAATAGGTTTAACGTGGGTTTGCCATTACAAGCTCGAGTCGAAAGACAGTCTATAGAGTGAAAACACACCGACTCTTGGTGAAGAAAAAGTTCCAGGTATAACAGTCAGTAAAGAAGGTCATGCTGACAGTCTTCTGGTACATGAAAATACCCATCACTATTGATTTCCTTGAAAAGGGTGCAACTGTAAACATGCTTCATATTGCCATCTCCTTAGACAAAATTCACCTTATTTGTTGAATGACCCATATTTATATATATATATATATATATATATATATATATATATATATATATACACACACACACGCACACGCACGCAGCAGATGATTTTTTTTTTATTTACAGTTTATCTAAAAGCAACTTAAGTAAACTGAATTTAAGCCTTCCACAAATCAGCTACAGACATTAAATTAACTTTCCCATCTCAAAATGCCAATTCAACCAAATTAGCATTAGTGATGATCTTGCCTTCCACCTTTCAAAGTTCCAGTCCAATATTCTATGTGCTTAAACTCAATCAATGAATTGCAAAGCGTAGCTTTCTTCCATGGAAACATAAATCAAAAAACTATGTAAGCATCTGCAAATGAACAGTCAAAGAAAGGAAACAATTACTTCAGCTTTTAGTCAAGTAAATTCCACATCAAAATCAATAAAAAAAAAAAGTATATTTACAACAACATGATGAGGATAGAGATAGCTTTGCTGTATGTAAATGTAGAGAAGGAGGAAGTCAGCTTCAGTCTCTTCCTTTCTTATTCATTCATACACAGTAGCTTATTGAAGAAAATAGCAAAATGCAAATACTAAATGAACTCTCCAAGAAAAGACCATGTTTAACAACAATATCAGGATGCTTCTTCTCAACAAACACCACAACAACATTTCTATCCTTATCAAATAACATCTTTTTTTATATATAAAACACAACAGCTTACAGAATGATTTAAATAGATCACTTTTACAATATACAGAGTGACTGAAAAGTAACTCTTTATTTTAAAATACTTATAATCATAAAAATTATAACTTTATAGCTAAATAAATAATGAATTTTTTAAAATAGTTACTTTTTCATCACCCTGTATGTTTCATAAACAATTAACAAAAAGTAACTTAGATTTATTCTTTGAAAACATTATTCATATATTTTGGTACATTGATGTGTGTGTATCTATGTATATATATATATACACACACATACACATGATTTAATGACATGTCAACTCATCTAGTGTTATTTTTATACCCCGGGGTGGGGAGTCCCCATGATGTAATAGTCAAAGTGATTGACTGCAGCCTTGAAGTGAGTGAGTTTGAACTCCAGTTGAACTATCATGCTCACTTTCAGACTTGGCTTTGGAGAAGGTATTAAACCCACTTATAGCTCAGCTATGGGTTAAATATTATCACTGCTCTTCTACAAGGATGGCTTTGGCATTAAATAACTAATGAAGGTTGAGAAACTAAACTATATTCAAAAGTTAGGGAATTGTGTACATTGTATGTTTATATTTGCCTTTTTTGTGAAGTTTCTTGAGAAATTTTACATATGCTTACTTAATATCAACTATTCTTATTCTTAGCTCATACAAATAATTTGCAAACAGATCTATTTTATCCATTTATGAGACCCTAATAAGTAATACCACCTGGGATCAGAGTGGATCCGGGAGTAATGGCATTGAAGAAGCTACTCCACACTCCCCAGATTTCCAGAACTGGAGCATCACTATTAGATGTAATTTAATGTTATATCAATAACACCCAATTTTTGTATAGTAGTGGGAATCCTACGCCTTTAAAGGGGATACAGTCAATGTATTCTAAGCCCCATCAACAAAGAGGAATTTATTTGGGGGTGAATGGACGTTAGATTTGGTTATGGGTGGGGGCATCAAGTATATATGCTTCATGGCTCTAAGTTACTCTCTTCTTAATCTGAAACCTTTTCTGCAGTTTAACTGTAGGTTTATTTTTTGTTAATCAAATATTAGAAATAATATTTTGAGTGAAATATTTTCTGTAAAAATCAGCAAAAACTAGATAGTTTTAGTGCCTGTTTTACTTTTTTTTTTTTAAACAAGTTATCTCAGAACCAATGAGAATGTGGTGAGAGTTAAAGATCTTAAACTGACATAAATAACGTTGGTTGATAGAGTCTTGTTAGTCATGATGGCCCATAATTTTAAATTTTGTACCAATCAAAATATATACAAGTCAAGAAAAACAAATGACAGACTAACATTAAGCAACAGCTGTTATACAATATTAGAGCAGAGTGTAAAACAATCATTAGAATATTTTTATATGTGACACAGTGGACCTTGGGTGTGTTAGTATATATGGTTAGAGGTGTATGTACATGTGCATAGTTATGTATATATGTGGGTATCCATATAGTGGCCTAGACATATCTGTGTGTGTATGTGTGGGGTGTAAGTATATGTTGAGTATGTGTGTTGTGTGTGTGTGGACTATTCATTCACTTCTCCCAGTCTAAGTGGAGATGGTCAGATAAAACTGAGAACACTCAGGCCATGACTTACGAGTCAAATTTAATAGTCACACTTTTTAGGGTATCCTCGAGATATATAGCCTGGCAATATTTTTATGTTCAGTCAGTAGGTGGCTTAAGCTCCGGAGGGAAAGATTCACCTTTGAATATATACAGATGCAGTCAGTTGGTTAGGACAGATATGCCTGGGACTGTGAATGTGACACAAGGACATGTGTTAAGTCAAGTCCGAAAACTTAGCAGTCAGTTTAGTTAAGAGAATTTTGCCGGTTGTCCACATAGCAATAGTGAGATCTCTTTACAGGCAACTGTTTTATGAAGTGTCATACATCCCTCTTCTGTTAAGCGATATATACTTAAGCTTTTATTTTCACCTTTTTCTTCTGTTGGGAACCTGTCTCAGGCTTGGGCACTTTGATCCAAACCTACAGATAAATACTGAACAGCATAGGGCTGACAGCATTATGCAGACAAAGGCACATGAGCTGCAAACAGATACTTCCACACTAACCTCCCCCCAATAAAAATCGTAATTCTTCAAGAAGCACCTAGAATAATTAACAGGTTAGTTTCAGGAAGCTTTCTCACACAGGCAGCACTAGCTCCCTTTCTTAAAAGAGATTAGGGTTGAGTTTATTGCCGGGTACCTGAAATGCCATTGAAGAGGAATGTCAACAGAATCTAAGCAATTTTTACAACTGCACTGCGGGAGGGTTGCTTGTTGTAGAGACCCAACATTAAATCAACTTTGTGTCACATTTAGGCCTCATGGTGGGGTCAGATAAAAAGGTCCTCTATTTGATTCTATTTTTGTAAAGTCTTGCCTGTATAAGAATCAAAGATGTTAATGGTTAAATACTGACTAGATGAAGTATATTATAACCTGGTCAAAGGGGTTTTGGCATCGGATCTTATTGTCATTAATAGCATAAACAATTTTTTTCCATCTAAGAAATAAGATAAAAATTGTAACAGATGCCTGGAAATACCAGTGGTAAAAACAAACAAACAAAAAGGAAGGGGTTCTCATGACATAGTGGCTAAGATTCTGGACTGTAACATTGTTGCGAATGAGTTTAAACTCCAGTCATGCTATTATGTTCAATTTTGGACTAATACTCTTGGGAAAGGCATGAACTCCATTATCCTCCCCTGGGTTAAATAGTACCACTACTGTTCTTCTACAAGGATGTCTTTAGCATTAAATAACCCATGAAGGTTGATATGCCATCAAACCAAACCAACGCAGGTAAAAAGACAATGTTTTGATAAAATCCTTTTCATAGGAAATGGACATGGCGACACAAGTTCAAATCCTGGATGAGGCTGATTGCATTTCACATAGCACTAATACCCTTGGGAAAGGTATGAATTCAATTATTCTCCCTCCACCTATGGGTAAATAGTTCTTAGAAACTGGAAATACCAATTCTGCCATTATATAAGAAAAACAAAAGTACTGGTTCGACCATTGTTATTTATCAATAAAAGGTGGTAAGGTTCTCTCTCAGGAGCTAACAATTTCACAAGAGTCTTGTTTTGAATTCATTGCAGTTACCCTTCTTAAGTAATTGTGACAGATTGGTTTGCATTGGAAATTCCTAAAATAGTTGGTTGGTGTTTTATGGCATATCAACCCTTTTAGGTTATTTAATGCCAAATCCTATATATGATTTGTAAGAATAGGTTGCAGGTAACTTTATTCTTAGACAAAATGTTAGAGCTCATTTGTTTGCATACAGTTAAATGGTTTTAAGTATAATTTGTTTGTATGCAGTTAAACGGTTTCAAGTATTGCTATTTAGAATTAGTAATTGTATCTATCAAGTATTCCGATCAAATACAAACAATTTGCACACAGATGTACAATTTCAAATAGCTAATAATAATAATAATAATCCTTAGTAAATGATTGAACAATTCTATTTGATTCATAGATGGAACCCTAACAGGTACTTCCAATCTGGGTTCTAGTGGACTTGGGAGTTGTGGCAATGAAGGCGTACTCCACGTTCATCAAAACTCTAGGACTGGAGCCTCACTATCAGACACAGTTTAGTGTCATATCCAAGACATCCTTTCACAGGAAAATTCCAAGAAGGTTACTAACAACAATAAACACTTGAAGAAGACCTGATAGCATTAGAGCCAAAACATTGTGACTATTTAAAAAAAAAAAAAAAAAAATAAAAAAAACCAAGAGGAGGACACTAGCTCAAATATGTCAGAGTATAATAATAAATCTCTGTATCTGTTTGCAACTGAATTATAGAGAAAACGAGACATTTTAGCATAAACTTTTCTGTAATAAAGTACCTGTATACTTGCCAAGCGATAAAAGTGAAATAGGTTTTGAGTAGATTAAGGTATCAGAAGCCAAGTTACAGGTATGTTTTGGATATACAAACTCTGAAAATTTTCAGATCTCACACAAATCCTCTATAATTATCTCCCTTATCTTTCACTCTTTCAAAATCAAATCAAGACCAAAAACATTTCTCTATGGGGAAAATATTCATATTTCTTACAAAAGATAAGTTCTCAGAGAATTTAATTTGTTAAAAAGACTTTGCAAAATGCTTCCTATCTTGGAGAAAATGTGCCCTTTATCATAAAAATGAAAAATACATTAAAACTAATTTCTTTAATTTGGAAAGATTTACATTTTCACTTAAAAAAAAAAAAGAACTAAGTAGAAAAGGTTATCTACCACTTCATTTAATTTTTTGAATTTTCTCCAAAAACATTTTGGTGTGGGAAAATATTTATATTTCTCATTTAAGATTCTGTTCATTTCATAACAAGACAAAACTCTGTTTTGATATAGATTTTTTTACTAAGATTCACTGCTAAGTAAAAATAAGAAAATAAAATGAATAAACCACCCGAGCAACAACAGGTAACCCTTCTAGTCATATTATTATTATCATTATAAAAATTGCAAGAAGTAAAATATTAATAATAATAATAATTTGAGATGTAAACAAAGCACCCAATCCAGGTCAGAAGATCATACCTCGTCTTAATTGACAAGAAAAAAACTTGTCATCTTGTAGATTTTGAAGGTCCAGTGGACCATAGAGGAAAGATAAAAGAAAGCAAAACGACAGACAATACTTGGATCTTGCCAGAGAGTTGAAAAAGCTATGGAAGGCAACGGTGATAACAATTGTAGTTGGTGCCCTTGGAATGGTCCCCAAGGTCTTAAAAAAGAGATTGGGGTAACTGGAAATCAGAGGAAGAATAGAGAGCATCCAGACCACAGCACTGTCAAAATCAGCAAAAATACCCAGAAGAGTATTGGAGACTTGCTGACACATGGACTTCAGTTAAAACTGGTGTAAAAAAAACAAAAAAACTTGCAGAGTGTGAAAATAATAATACTTTTTGAAATTTAGATAAAACATTCAATTTTTTTGTAATTAGATTTTAGCTCTAGAATTTAATATGCTGATTTTTAAGGCAGAAAAAGACTGGCAGATTTTCAGCCTCAAATCTCTAATAACCACAGTGTATGAATATCTGTCTGGTGTTTGAATCATATCTTACACATCAATATAAGAGAACAATGGTTTTAATTCTAACAGGGGAATAAAGAAAAGAAAATTGTGTTTTCAACTCACCTTTTGCACTTTCTCTGGATTTTCATCAGTTAATGCAACTAATCTGTAAAATAAAATAAAAATATTTTAAGATTATAATCACACATTATTCAAAATAGAATACAAATTCTAAGCCAAGATAAGCAATCATTTCAAATCTAATACTTACATAAAATCTATATATTGAATATGTGACTCATTTGCACAGTAACCATCTGTCTAAAATGAACATGACCATATATATTATAAAAAAATATATAATCGAAAAAAGCTATATATTGAATATGAGGCTCATTTGCACAGTAAGTAAAGTAAGCAAAGTTGGCGACCTTAGTTGAGAGTGACCCGAAGGCTCTCTTTTAAATAGCTACTACACCGAGGTGTAGGGGAGGGCACTACTCCATTCCCTGGATTGCTCCACTTTACCCTTGATCCTTACCTTATAGTGCTGAGTCTTAAGCAAGGAGTATCAAGTACCATTTTTTGAGTCTTTGGTATTACTCTACCTGGGATTGAACCCCGGTCTCCTGGACCATCACAGTAACTATCTAAAACTAATATGACCATATGTGTTATAGAAAAAAGCTATATATTGAATGTATGACTCATTTGCACAGTAACCATCTGTTTAAAATGAACATGACAACATATAGAAAAAAAACTATATATTGCAACTCATTTGCACAATAATCATCTATCTAAAACTTAATATGACTATATATATTACAGAAAAAACCTAATTTCAAAGTATTCATCCACTGTGTTGAAGTGACAGCATACCTTGCAGAGAGGTAAAACTATCCTCCCTTGGGTATGTTGGCTATGACACTAAACTGTATTTAATGGTGAGGCTCTGGCTTCGGAGTTCTGAGGAATGTGGAGTACCACTTCATTATCATTACTCCTAGGTCCACTCTGACCTGGAATGGTAATACCTCTTAGGGTTCCATTTATGAGTCAAACAGATTTGTTTGAAAATTATTTGTATTAGATAAGAATACTTGATATCATAAATGTGAATAAATTGTTTGTATTAAGAATACTTATTTGATTCTATAATTGTTTATAAGGATTATTAATAATATTATCATTAGTTACTAAAAACCATATAACTGAGTGCAAAGAAATTATTATTATTTAATAGAAATAACTACTAGAAACTATATGAGTGTGGATAAATTATTAGTATTAGATAAGAGTACTTGAATTTGCACAGCTGCCTGCAGACTACTTGTATTAGGAATACTTGATATCTTATAGCTGTGAGCAAAACTCAAGAAACAACTTGACAAAGAAATTTAGATATAAATTTATGAGATTCCCCAACCTTTAGGCATAAAATAATCCCAAATGGGTTGATATGCCATTAAAAACAAACTATTTGTCATCACCATTTTCTTTAATCAACATCCTAGTGGGTAGAGTGTTCGCCAATGGTCCGAGAGACCTGGGTGCAATCCCAGGTCGAGTCATACCAAAGACTTTAAAAAATGGTACTTGATACCGCCTTGCTTAACACTCAGCAATATAAGATACATATCAAGGATAATGTGGAGCAATCCAGGGAAAGGAGTAGTGCCTTCCCCTACACCTCGGTGTAGTAGCTATTGAAAAAGGAGCCTTCTGGTCGCCCTCTACTACGGTTGCCAACTTTACTTTTTACTTTATATTAGTGTTACCAGGCTATTGGCCTGATGTGTAGAATGTTTGCCAATGGTCCGGGAGACTGGAGTTCAATCCCAGGTCGAGTCATACCAAAGACTCAAAAAATGGTACTTGATTCTGCCTTGCTTAACACTCAGCATTATAAGATAAGGATCAAGGGTAAAGAGGAGCAACCCAGAGAATGGAGTAGTGCCCCCCCCCACACCTTGGTGTGGTAGCTATTGAAATAGGAACCTTCGGGTCACTCTCGACTCAGGTCGCCAACTTTGCTTTACTTATATTAGTGCCCATAAAAAAATAAATATACATATATTAATGAACATTTTGCAATTATAGTGGATTCCACTTAATGGGAACAGACCAGGATTGTATATTTCTGGATTCAATAAGCATTTTGTCTCTTTTAAAAAGAGTTGTATAAAAAGGTAATTTGGTTCTTGTATAGTTAATCCTACAAAAATCAGCTGATGTCCTATGTAACCAAAATCTAGTTTGGTTTCTTTGCTTAATGGCATATCAACCTTTGTGGGTTACATTATGTGTGTATACCATGAAATTTCCTCTGGTTTAGCAGTTACTATTTAGTACTGATGTAATATAAACAGGATGGACATTGGCTACTGATCTTATCTTATACAAAACTACATGTTGTTCTATGATTGATAACAGCTTTCACTTTTAGAATGGAGAAAGAAAGAAAAAGAGCAACAATGTGGATTGTTGCGGACTGCTTAGAAGAAGAATAGAAGTGGTACTATTTAACCCATAACAAGAGGAAACAGGGTTTCATAACTTTCCCAAAGGTACTATTTACCAACCCCTCCGCTCGGGCAGGATATGACACAAGGTCAATTTTTAAGCGGAGTTTAACAGGTTTGAATTCAGAGTTTTCCTTCTCCTACACTAGTTGCCTCACCAAGGCTGAAGAACCTAGTCTGTCCTACTATTTACCCATAGCTGGAGGGAGAATAATTGGATTCATACCTTTCCCAAGGGTATTAGTGCAATGTGAAATGCAATCAGTCTCGTCCAAGATTTGAACTCGTATCGCTGTGTTCATTTCCTACGGCGATAACGACTACACCACGGGCACCTCCAAAAGGTAGTAGTCTAAAAGTGAACATAGTAGTGTGATTAAAGTCTGAACTGGCTTACTATGATGTAGCAGTCCAACACATTAGCCACTATGCCACAGGGATTTCACACCAAACTAGAATCTATTATCTTGATAAAGAGTTTAGATGAGAAACTTTTTTAAAAAATATTTTCTGTAAATGATAACCTTTTAATGTACACATTTCTTGTTGAACAACCTTTTAATATACAAAAATTTTTTTTCCAGAGACTCATATTTCGATGTTATTTTGCAAAAACCATAGTCGAAAACATAATTCTGATCAAGCAAAGGCATCTGGGGCAGAGTGACTGCAAATTAATATAGTAAGTTTAATCCATACTGTGGCCCACATGACCTTAAATTCTATTAGTCTAAACTGAATTGAAGAAGTATTTCTTCCTTATTAAGTCTTTCATAAAAAATCTTATTTACTCTGATTCTTATTTTAAGTAACTGACCTGATTCATATCAGTATTTATTTGGGAAGATTGAGACATATATATATATATATATATATATATATATAAATTTGAATACAATAAGCTCTCAACATGACCCATTATAGTGAAAACCACAAAAAATCATTTAAAAATATTAAGAACCTTTTATATAAGCCAGATGATTACATAGGTGAAAAATTGACAGTCACCAAGTACCACTGTCTATAATATTTAAACTTAGATCTTCATATACTCTATCACCAATATTGAGCACCCTTTATAACTATACTAAATTATATATATATATATATATATATTACATGGTGGTGTCTGTGACTTTGGTTTTCAATCTTTACATATTCGTCAGACAAGGGTGATGAGTGTGTGTGTGGATGGGTATATATATATTCCTATATGTATAAAAGCTCTATCATTGATATTGAGCACTAATAATACTGCAAAATTTGGTCTACCATTAACTCACCAAGTGAGCATCATAAACCTCTACTATATATATATATATATATATATATATATATATATATATATATATATATAGAGAGAGAGAGAGAGAGAGAGAGAGAGCAATAAAAAAAAAAAGACTGACTGCCTAGCATTTCACAGACATAATTAATTAAAAGAAATTGCTGACTTTAAAAATCCTAAAATGTACAACCTTTCATTTAGAGGCGTACAGTAAAAGCTTTCTCTTTCTCTCTCTCACGTAAACACACATACAATAACACTGTTTCTAATTGTTCTTTCAAGACTTCCTTGAGGATAAAATAATTTACCAAAACACACAGAGATAAAAAGCCCACTGTGATATATTAAACAATATGACTGGTATACTTAAAGAATAAATCTCACTAAGTAAAATGATTTGATAAAACTAGGATATGACATTATGAATCATATGACCAATAAAGAACATATCACTAGTTGCAGATGTAGATTTGGCCAAGGAATATATATATATATATATATATATATATATATATTAAGCAATCAGTAAGCATTCATACATTTTTCCCCTGTTTTTAAAGTACTCAGTGCACAGACTAAGCAGTCTACCACAATCCACATTCTTGCTCTCTTTCTTTCTCTGTTCTAAAAGTGAAAGCTGCTATCAATCATAGAACATGTAGTTTTGTATAAGATAAGATCAGTAGCCAATGTCCAACCTGTTTATATTACATCAGTACTAAATAGTAACTGCTAAACCAGAGGAAATTCCATGATATACATACATAATTGAATAAATTCTGCTTTATTACCAAGTTAAGATTAGGTGCATCTTACTCTACAAAAACATATAAAACTATAAAATAGAAATAACTCAATCAGTAAGGATTTTAAAACTATTTTCTACAACTTTATTAACTTAATATCCAATGCAAAAAAAAAAAGGAAAGAAATATATAATCATAAACCATGTATATAGATTCTTATATTCAAAGCTCTGTTAGGATCTGACATAACATATAACCTGTTTTCTTATTTGCAGAAAGCCTGTAATCTTTTATTCATTTGTGCCGAAAGTAGAATATCCTCAGACTCCCACCAATTGGTGAGAAAGAAATCAATGGCAAACCATTTTTTTCGAATGAAAATTAATTAGATCAACAGTTACCTGAACATATGGATATCCTAAGCGTTATTGCTTTCATCCAAATAAAAAACATTAAATCTTATATGTAAATAAGCCATTTTGATCACATAACAATATTAGTTTTAGTGAATGCTGGTTTAAATTGGGATATCAGAATTTAAAAGACTAGAAATATTAACTGACTGAACTAACCCAAGGGATATAATTTTAGACTCTTTGTTGTTTTAAATGGCATATCAATCTTCATGTGTTAAGTAATGCCAAAATCATCCTTGTAGAAGAATAGTAGTGCTCCAATTTTAAACTATAGCTGGCCAGGGGTGGGGTTGATAAGAAAGAGTTCATAGTGTTCTGAAGGGTAGTAAACTGAAAGTCAACATAATAGTGTGACTGGAGTTTGAAGTCATTCAATACAATGTCTCAGATATAATTTTAGGTTTGGTATTATGGCATATCAACCATTGTAGATTATTTAATGCCAAATCCTCTATATGCATATATATTAAATATATATGATTTGGTTTGGTTGGGTTTTATGGCATATCAACCATTGTAGGTTATTTAATGCCAAATTCTGTTTATACATATATATCAAACATATATGGTTTGGTTTGGGTTATTGCATATCAACTATTGTAGGTTATTTAATTCCAAATATCTTTATACATATATATTGGATTTACAAGATTTATCCAAGTATTGCTATCTATCACTAACAATTCAATTTGTTTACACACCATTTAGATTTTCTATTTGACTCATAGATAGGACCCTATTGGATGCAACCACTCTGGGTTAAAGAGGACCGAGGAGCAATGGCAACTAAGGGGCACTCCACATTCCCCAAAACTTCAACATTACTGGAACCTCACCATCAGATTGTTTAACATCATATCCAGGGCACCCGTTGGAGAAGTCGAACACTCTCTGCAGAGATGCGGTTGGTGTATTCTATAGCCCCAGCTGACTGGGCCAAGATATAATTTTAAGGAAACAACATTAGGATTGAAGCTCTGGGTTTAAACTAGGTATATTGATGGATTGTTTCATTCATTTTAATGGTATGTCAACATGTCTAGGGTTATTTTGTGCCTAGAGATTAGGGAATCATGTTCACTGTACATTTTGTGTGTAGTTTCAATTTTTTTTTTTTTTGCACATGGTCTTATCAAATATGAATGATTTTTAAGCAGATCTATTTGACCTCTAAATAGGACCCTAAAAGGTATTACCACTCTGGGTCAGAGTGGACCTGAAAGTAATAAAGGAGTACACCACACTACCCAGAGCTTTAAAACTGAAACCTTACCACCAGGTGCAGTTTAGTGTTATGCCAGGACACCCCTTTTTTGGTTGTATCCCTCTACAATCAGGGTATTCTAAGTACAGTGGACAGGGTGATATATTGTTACTTTGCTGATAAAGTGTGAGTGTATCCAAATTCCTATCAACGTAGTAAAGATGTACCCCCCTCTCACCTGGAATCAAAGGGTGGGAGTTAAAAAAAATCCAAGTTGGATCAGTTCTTTACACTTGCTTGCTTTTATTACTGACAAAAGCAAAAATCCAGCATGATATATCAGTGATGTGTCTGAGAGCATAAAAAACAATCAGAATTTATTGGGGAATAAGGAATATAGTGTGTGTCTGTGTGTGCATCTGTTAGTTGGTTGGTTGGGTTTTATGGAATATCAACCTTTGTAGGTTATTTAACACCAAATCCATTTTTATGTAAATAGTCAGTTCTATTTCAAACAATTCAGTTTAGCTTGAGTACACAGTTTGTCAAAAACATTTCTATTTCAAGCAATTCAGTTTAGCATAAGTATGCTGTTAGTTCTATTTAACCCATAGATAGGACCCTATCAGGTGCTACCACGCTGGGCCAGAGTTGTCCTGGGAGCGATAGTAATAAAGGGGTACTCCACATTCCCCCAAAGCTCCAGCAACACCGGAACCTCATCATCAGATTGTTTAGTGTCATAACCAGGACACTCATTGGAGGTGAGGGGGTCTTACTCCTCTGCAGAGAAGCAGTCAGTGTATTCTACAGCCCCAGCCAACTGGGCAAGTGTGTGTGTGTGTGTGTGTGTGTGAGAGGAAATATGAGGTAAGGAGAATCAAAAGATTGGTTGTTGGTTGGTTTGATTGGTTTCTTTGTTTAATGGCATATCAACCTTTGTAGGTTATTTAATACCAAAGCCATTCTCCTAGAATAACAGTAGTGGTGCTATTTAACCCATAGCTGGGAGGATAAGGGGGTTCATACCTTTTCCAAGGGTATTTGCCTGAAAGTGAACATAATAGCGCGACTGGAGTACGAGCTCGCTTACTACGATTCCGCAGTCCATCGCTTGAACTATTACACCACAAGGACACCCCCAAAAAGGATTGGTTGTGTTTTATGGCATATCAACCCTTGTAGGTAATTTAATACCAAATCCTGTTTATATATATGATTTATAAATGAATAGTTTGTTGGTAACAATTTTCAAATGAAACAGATCTCATTTGTTTACACAGTTAAATGGTTTCAAGTATAGTAAATGATTAAATATTTCTATTTGACCCATAGATGAGACCCTAATAAATACTGCCATTTCAGGTTAGAGTGGACCAGGGAGTAATGGCAATGAAGGGGTACTCTACATCCCTCAAAGCTCCAGGATTGGAGCTTCACTATCTAATGGTTTAATATCATATCCAGGATAATCGTTAAGAGGAGAGGTCTTACCCCTCTGTAGAGATGTAGCCCCCACTCAGCCTGCCTGGAATCAAAGAGTGGGAGTAAAAAAATCCAAGTTGGATCAATTCTATACACCCACTTACTTTTATAACTGACAAAAGCAAAAATCCAACATGAAACATCAGTGATGTGTCTGAGAGCATAAAAAGCAATTTCTCCAAATATAGTTACAAGGTTTTTTTTGTTCAATTTCTAAAATAAATCACTTCTGAAAATAAATACCTATATGTGGATCTTAATGAATACATCATTGTAAGATGAAAATAATAAAGAAATACATTTATTAATCTTTCTCTTCTACTTAGTTATTTTTAGGTCCAGAAATGAATAAGCAATGTCCGACACAGAACTTGATTTATTCAATTTAAAAAAAAGTTGCACTGACACAATGAGTTGCTTATAACAAAGAATTTGACAACAATTTAAAAAAAAAATTCTTTTTATCATAAATAATAACACAAACAAAACCACAATATAGCACAAACAAATATGACTTTAAATATGGTACAGTAAAATCTTGGTTTTGAAAATTTTATGGGTTTTAAAGAGAAAAATTCAAGATGGCAGTGCTTGACTGATTGATTTATTTTAATGGTATGTCAATCTATCTAGGGTTATTCTATACCAAGAGGTTAGGGAATTGCATCGATTGTGTGTATATATATATATGTATATACATATATATGTGTGTGTGTATATATATATATATATATATATATATGTGTGTGTGTGTGTGTATATATATATATATATATATATATGTGTGTGTATGTGTATGTGTATATATATATATATATATATATATATATACACACATTTACATTTTTCATGTAGTTGTTTAAGAGTGTTTTGGCACAGTTATATGACATCAAATATTCCAAACATAAATATTTTGCAAACAGTCGTATGGTTTCAAGTATTTTTATCTAATACTAATAATTATATGGTTTGCACACAGTTACATGGTTTCATGTATTTGTATTGAACACAAATAGTTTTTAAGCAGATCTATTTGATTCACAGATGGAACCCTAAGAGGTACTATCACTCTAGGTCAGAGTGGACCTACAAGTAAGTGCAATGTAGGGGGTACCTCACACTCCCCACATCTCCAAAGCTGGAGTCTCACCATCAAATGCAGTTTAGTGTCATACCCAGGATACCCCCTTTCTTTGGAAGAAAAGGGTCTTATCCTTCAGCAGGGGACAAAATCAGTGTATTCTAACCATTGCCAACAGACAAGGTAACAGACAGAATGTTATAAAATTAGAAAATACCATATCTTTAAAGAAACCACAAAGGAAGATATTTGTTGTGATATTTTCAAAGCTACGAAAGTGTGCCATAACTTTTGTTCAAATGAAGGCTATCTATGAATAAAAGAAAATCCTTACAGGTTACCAAATATGACAAATAACTAAAGAAAACCAGAAGATACAATAGCCAAAATCTTCTAACTGTAATAAACATCAAGATGAGGGAGCCAGTTAGAATAAATCAGTGTATAACATGACACAGAGATGTCAAAATGAAATTTGTGATATCACTTTCTTTTAAGATGGATAGTTTATTCAAATCTTGGTATCTATCATAGTATGAGTGCGTCAGATGGTCACTGAACCTTCAAAGAAGGATCATCTACGCTTTGACAGTCCCATTTTTCCTTCTGTTGGGTGTCGAGCCATCTTCATTACCAGGTGAGCCTGGTGTGGGAAACAGTTTAGATGTCAGATCACTGATTGTAGTAAGTAGTACAGAATTACATTGTACTAGTAGCATGCTTGCAGTAACCAATACACACACACACACATTATATATATGAAGCACTAATGGTGTAATGGTTATTGTCATAGGAAATGAATGCAGTGAGTCAAGTCCAAAACCCTGGATAAGGCTGTTTGTATTTCACAAAGTGCTAATACCTCAGGAAAAGTATGAATACAACTATTCTCCCAACAGATATGAGTAAATAGTAGGGCAGACTGGGCTCTTTAACCATGGTATGGCAACTGGTCTAAGAGAAGGAAAACTCTGAATTCAAACTTGTTAAACTCTGTATGAAAAATATTGGCCTTGTATTGAATCCTGCTCATGTGTAGGTGTGTGTGTGTGTGTTTGTGTGTCTAAGTGTATATCTGAGTTTCTTTTTGATCTTATTGTAAGAACAAGAGGGAATCATCTCCCCTGTTCCAGACGAGCATAAATGTAGAACTGTTTGCTTAACGTAGGGCCTTAACCACATGAGGGGGAGAGTAAGGGAGACATAAGAATATAAGAGACTTGTCTCACTTATTGAAAATTTGCATGAATATAGAGTCAGCAGCATTTTCATAGAAGAACGAACAAGACTTCAAACACAGGTGACTGACATGCATTACCCAGACTGTACATACAAGTTTCAAGATCAATCATATCTTGCAATTACCTATATTCAATACTTATTTTCAAGTAAGCTTCCATTATAGATTTGCTGGTAAATACTTTGTGTGCGTGTGTGTGAGTATATAAGATTTACTATTAAAAGTATCTTAAGTCAGTAAAATAAAGTGTTCCATGTGCAAAAATATAGAGCAATATCACAGTATTTCAACAATAAAATAAAACAGTAAAACTCACAACTGGGTTTCACATGGCTGATCCTCAGGTGAGCTTGTCACAACATGTCTCACCTGAGAATTGGACACTTGAAATTCAGTAGTGAGTTTTTACCTTATCTTTTAATAATTGAAAGTATGTATACGTGTGTGTGTGGGTAAGTACATGCACTGAACCTAAAATAAATTGTTATCTCACCTCTGCATATCAGTTTCATTATTAGAAATTCCATGTATTTGAAAAAAAAAAACAAACAAAAATAAAACACTATCTTCAAATAAAAAAAATGCCTCATACATGTTTCCTCAAAGGATTATACTATGAGAATCTATTTTACATTTTATCTTGCTCTACTGGTAAGTATTTAAGCACTTTTTGATTTAAGAAAATCATTTAAAAAAACAAACTAGTTTATGCTCTCTCTCTCTCTCTCTATTATATATATATATATATATATATATATATATATATATATATATATATATATACACACACACACAATTTATCAGATCATACACCAGTTGATATTGACTTTTATACATAAGCAATGGCTGACAAAAAAAACCCCGAAAAACTTTTGTCAGCTTCTTTCAAAAAGAAGTTCAACTTTTTTACATAGAAAAAAAAATAAAAGGGAATCTCTTGAATATATATGTATTTCCACAAATAACCAATACTGTAATGTAATTCGGAAACAGCCATTGGCTTTACATCTGTCAGCAACAAATAAATTAAGGGTGAGGGTGAGGCTCAAATTAACATCCAGTGTTTTTGTTTTTATAAGGAAAAATAAGACATTGAGCAAAGTAAACAATCCCATCGAAAAAATAACATTGATTTGTTTTCTAATCATGAAAAAAAATGATACAATGAGCAGTGATTAGCATAGTTCAATGGTAGTTTAATTACTTCTGTTTAGACAGTCAATAAGATTATGGTTATTTTCAAGCAAATTAGTAGCTATCTAGAATTAACATCCTTTTTTTGAAGAAAATAAAAATGACTATAACCTCAATTGGAAAAAAAAATTCTGCTAGTACAGATGAGAGGCTGAACATCTTCTCAAGCAGTACACAGTTGCACATTATACATGATTAATTTTAATGACACGTCAACCTATTTGGGATTATTTTATGCTGAGAGGTTACAGAATTGCATTTATTATACATTTATGTTTTTTGTATATGGTTGTCATATGAAGTATTCATATTTGAAATAAATAATTTGCAAACACATTTATTTGACCCATAGATGGGACCCTTATAGATACTACCACTCTGGGTCAGAGTGGACCTTGGAGTAATGGCAATGAAGAGTTACAACATACTATCCAGACCTCCAGAACTGGAGACTCTCCGCAGATACAGTAGTGCCATACCATGGCCATCGCTATAATACCATTATAGCGATGGCCACGACCATACCCAGAACATCCCTTTTTTTGTGTGTGTGTGTGTGTGTGTGTGGTGAGGGTTTCATCCTTCTGCAGGAGATACAGTCAGTGTATTGTAAGTCTTGCCAACAGAGCATAGTGTCATAGAGGCTTCTAGTCTTAGCAGATTGCTTTTTTTTGTGGCATGTCAACCCTTGTTAAGTTATTAGTACTTCCCATACCAACCATATCACTGATTCGTAGACCTGTTGTTAAAACCCGACATGTATTAACTTCACACTTTCAAGAATGAGAATGCTTGAGCTTATTATGTTTACATACCATTTGTAAAGAAAAATTAAATCATGCCCCACCCTTAACAAGAAAACTAGGAGTTTCAGTGTGATTGGTGTGTTTTAGTGGTTGCAGTTTCAAAGATTTTAGAATAAATGAAATCTTATGTTAAAAAGAATAATAATGTTTGTGTTGGTGAATGAGACTTGGGTAAGTTACTTGGTTTAATGGCATATCAACCCTTCTAGGTTATTCATGTATTTACCAACCCCTCTGCATGGGCAGGATGTGACAAAGATCAATTTTTAAGTGGAGTTTAACAGGTTTGAATCCAGAGTTTCCTTTCCCCTAGGTTGGTTGCCTAACCAAGGCTAAAGAATTCAGTCTACTATTTACCCATAGCTGGAAGGAGAATAATTAGATTCATGCCTTTCCCAAGGGTATTAGTAATATGTGAAATGCAATCAGCCTCATCCAGGATTTGAACTCGTGTTGCTGTGTCCAGTTCCTACGATAAAAACCATTACACCATGGGCACAGTGTATATGTATGCAGATGTATATGTATGTGGTGCCTTCAATAGGTTTCCAGACTTTTTTGTACAGGCATTTAAAATTGTTGTAGACTCTTGAAAATTCACTATGTTATTGCTATACATCTTATGAGATGACTGACCAATTTTTATGATTTCAGTTTCAAATCAACAGCTACAGCAGCAATTGGAATACACCCTACTAAAGCCTGATTGTCACAGTTGGTGAATTTCAAAAATGCAATCTGGACGTGAGGACACTTTAGAAGAACAATATGCAATAAAATTCTGTTTTAAACTTGGAAAAAAGGCCACAGAAACGTATGGAATGCTTCAGACTGCTTTTTGACCATCTTGCATGAATCAAGCATCAGTTTTTGAGTGGCATAAGAGATTCAAGGAAAGCAGAGAGTCTGTGAGGGATGATGAAAGGTGTGGGAAGAGTAAGGAAGTCAATACACCACAGCTGATTGGCCAAAGGGTTAGGGTTACTATGTTGAGGTTTTAAAGGCGTTCAGGAAGAGATTTTGTCGGAAGAGGCCAACACTCTTCAAATCAGGTCAGTGGCATTTCCACCAGGACAATGCACCAGTCCACAACTCCATCCTTGTCACAGACTATTTGAGCAATATGGGCATCAAAACAGTTCCTCAGCCTCCCTATAGTCCAGACCTTGCTCCCTATGAGTTTTGGCTATTCCCTAAGCTCAGAGGCTGTTGTTATGAGACAATTGAATAGATGAAAGAGACTGTGACAAAGGTCATTAACATGCTCACACAAGAGGACTTTCATGGGACCTTCCAGAAGTTGTTGGAACGGTACAACAAGTGCATTGCAGCCAGAGGAGATTACTTCAAAGGAGACTAGTGTTTGATGTGTGTACTATCAATAAAAGTGCCCATACGAAAAAAGTCTGGAAACATATTTAATGATCCTCGTATGTATGTGTATATGTACATGGACGTATATGTATGTATGTGTATGTACATGGATGTATATGTATGTATGTATGCGTATATACATGGATGTATGTATGTGAATGTATATGTATGCGTATGTACATGGATGGATATGTATAATAGTATTAAAGATTAGTTAAACAATTTGGGAGGCTGGCAAATATTAAAAGATACAGTAGAAGAAAAAGGTTTTTTTGAATAAGAAAATAGAAGGGTTTCCCAACATTAAAAATATAGAAATGAAAGGAATATATTTTTTAATGTTTATAATAAACAGAAGTCTTAGTATTGTGAAAGGTCAACTGACAATGATATTTTTTTGCTTTAGTATTGGATGGTTCAAGTGGGAAAAGTGGGCAGGGGGTCCCAAAAGTCAAACCCCATATATTCAGCAGAACCAGTGATAGCAGGACTAGATGAAGTTGGCAGTTGAACACAGAAAGAGGGTTGCCAGACCAAGGTAGAGTCCTTCTTTTGGCCACTGTTCAGTGGTTGGGGTTAGCAGTTTGAGGCAAGTTGCTGGCAGTATTAGCAGTGAATCACAGCTAGGCACAAATTGCAGTAGAGAGCTTGGCTAGTGTCCAAGTTTCGTTCACCTTCTGTATTGCAATAGTTAAGGTCTGCTAAACTTTGAAGAGAACTTGTTGATAATAAAGATGGCTATACGACTTAACTCCTGGATCTGTTTTGTTTCTTCTTGCTTTGTGAACCTGACTTGTAACTTCTGCTGTTGGAAAAAAAAAAAAAAGTGGCAGCCATTAGTTGGCTGGGGCTATAGAATTACACTGATTACATCTCTCTAGAATCCCCCTTCCTCCAATGAGTGTCCTGAAAATATGATATTAAACCATCTGATAGTGAGGCTTTAGTCTTGATGTTGTGTTTATTAATGGTCTGGAGACCAGTGTTCCAACCCAGGCTGAGTTACCCCAAAGACTCAAAAAATGGTACTTGATGCCTCCTTGCTTATAAATTGTCAGCATTATAAGGTACAGATCAAGGATAAGTGGAACAATCCAGGGAAAGGAGTTGTGCCTTTTCCTACACCACCTTGATATAGTAGCTATTGAAAAGAAAACCATCGGGTTGCTCTTGAATAAAGTAGGCCAATAAAAATAAATACTAGATTTGGCATTAAATAACCTACAAGAGTTGACATGCCATAAAACCTAACCAAACAACCATAAACAAACAATATTGTTTCAAAGGGAAATAGTCATCAATCAAGATGATGATTTTATTCCCAGATTCATTTTGTTTCTTTTTGCTAGGCCAACTTGACCCATAGCTTTTACAGTTCTGACTAAAACTGGTGGCACACGCCTTTAAAAAACAAACATGACATGGTTGGTTAGCTGGTGAAACCAGGTGCTCTGCAGATTGGTACTACCACACCACATTTAATATCTACTTTTTTGTACAGTAAATACCAGTTTACCTTATGCTGAAGCGTGAAGATCAGAAGGCAGCAAATTTTAACATTTGGAGTGAATGAAGGACTGAAAATTTGAACAATATCTATTTAATCCTAATGTTCCTTTTAGATAAACAGGAGAAAATAAAACAAGATTGTCCTTATGCTGTCTCTTTTTGCAAATCTATGGACAGAACTAACTTCTTCCCACTTGCACGTTTGCTTATCAAGGATGGATAGTGAAAATAATCATTGTCCAACCATAATTACAGATTAACTTACCCCCCCCCCAAAGAGCACAAACTGATCAGTACAATTTAATGGCAGATCAATCATCCCAATTTAGATACAGTCAATAGGATTATAGTGTGACTAAAGTAATGATAAAAACAATAGTAGTATGATGCTAAATCAACAAGCTTGTTCTTTTGTTACATTTTATGACCCAGTAAAAGAAACTTATACTTGGTTGTATCCAGGAACAAATAAACTAAAACACAAATACTCAATAAGAAAAAGTTCCAAAGAGAGAAAGGATGTGGACCTAGAGCTAAAATTTTTGAAACATATTGAATTTCAAGGTTTGGTTTGGTTTGTTGGGTTTTATGGCATATCAACCTTTGTAGGTTATTTAACGCCAAATCCATTTCTATGTAAATAATCTGTTCTATTTAAAACAATTCAGTTTAGCATAAGTACACAGTTTAATGGTCAAAAATATTTCCATTTCTAACTATTCAAGCAGTTGTATGTAACAATTCGGTTAAGTGTAAATACAGTTTTAATGTCGAAAAACAGTTCTATTTGAAATAATTCAGTTAAGCATAAGCACGCAGTTTAAATGTAAGTATGGTTTAATTGTAAAAGTCATTTCTATTTCAAACTATTCAGTTTTACTCAAACAATTCATTTTAGCATAAGTATGCTGTTAATTCAATTTAACCCATAGATAGGACCCTTATCAGTTGCTACCACTCCGGGCCAGAGTGGACCTGGGAGCAATGGCAATGAAGGGGTGCTCCACATTCCCCTAAGCTCCAGCATTGCTGGAACCTCACCATCAGATTGTTTAGTGTCATATCCAGGACACTCGTTGGAGGGGAGGGCTTACCCCTCTGCAGAGGTGCAGTCAGTGTATTCTACAGCCCCAGCTGACTGGGCTAGAATTTCAAGTTAATGCAAATAAAATATTAGGATTGATACATAGACAATATAGATATATGGATGATTAGATGAGGAAAGATTTGTTCATTGCTTTGGTAAGACCCTCCAGCTAGAATTTGTTAATATTGTTTGGTCCCCAAGACTCATCAATGATAGAAAGCTCATCAATGGAGTACAAAAACAAGAGAGCCATTAACTTAATATCTGAATTGAGGAGCATATGATATAAAGGGAGACTGAGAAGGATCATTTTGCCAAGTCTGTATAATCATAGAGTTGTCAGAGATATGATTGAAGTCTATTCGGCAAATCCAAACCTACTACTCATTAATCAAAGAAGTATTACTAGAGGACACGAATTAAAACTTTTGAAAAAATAATGCATGATAACTAATAGAAAAACATTTATTTTTAGTAATAGGATGGCTGATTCTTGGAAGAGTGATGAGAAATGCCCCCCCCCCCCGCATCATTAAACATTTTAAAGTCTAGATTAGGGATCATTATAGTCACTTCTATTTTCTATATATCTTGAAGTGGAAGTAATAGTTGAATTTCTGTTAAGTATTTATGATTATTGCATATTTTATCCAATCTAGACAATTAGGAGTTTTCTAATTACTAGACTGACCACAAATGAAAGGGTCTTTTACCCAATTTTGAAATTTGTACTATCATTCCAAGTTTGCTAATCATAATATGTTGATTAAAAAAAAAAAAAAAAAAAAAAAAAAAAAAAAAAAAGGAGATAAAATTCTACATGTGCATCTATTCAAAAACACTTTTCTGGTACCTTTTTTTGTTCAGTAATTTGAACAAATTAGACCATCAAAGTTAAATTTTTATATTAAAAAAAGGTTATTTTACATTTTAAAGGGGGGTCACTTTTACATTTTAATTCAATGTAGAATGATCACCTATTTCTGGAACAGTTAGCATTGGAAAAGACAAGTAACCAGACAGGTTGAATTATTTCAACTTTTTCCCACTTCCAGGGTGAGTTTGCTATTTTTAATACTTGTCCTGAAAATGGGGGATCATTCTACGTTGAATTGGAATGTAAAAGTGACCCCCGCTTCAATAAAATGTAAATTTTTTTTGATAAAATGGTAGTGAGTTTGATGGTCTAATTAGATCAAATCAAAAAAAAAAAAAATTACTAGATATTCCCATCCTATGGCAAACTTGAATGGTTACATGTGTACATACCAAAAATGGAACCTAAAATCTGCTGTATTCCCACACATCACTTCAAATTGATTAAGGAAAATGTTAATTTCTATTTACTTATTTAGATAAGAGCAAACAAAAAACAACAATATTTTTAAAGAAAATAAAAGCAAGAGAACACTGAAAATAAGACAGTGGGGAAGAATAACCCTGAGTATAACCATTTTAAATACTATAAAATTGAAACATTTCCTTGTGCAAAATTTTTTTAAAATTTTATTTCCTACTGTGTCTTACATTGAAAAAAAATGTCTGCTTTTTCAATGTTACTTAAAAAAAAAAAAAAAAAAGAAGCTAAAAAATAATTATACAGAAAACACTAGGATAATTACATTATTTTTTAAATTTCAGTATTGCTTATATTATCAAGTTCATGAGACAAAACATTTTTATTTCCATAGGAATTTTCTTCTGCTGTATACTTGCGTGACTTTTGATTTATAGTCACTAAATCATAGTGAAATTAATTTTTGAAACCAAGTGTTGCTTCTAATCCTTTCCAATATATTCAAATTTCAACTTTATAAAATTACATATAATTCTTTTTTTTCCCTCAAAAATTAAGTCTTCAAAATACATAAATATATACAATAAGAATGATATTAGCTGATCTTTCTGCGTTTGCAAATATTATGCAATCATACATAGTTGTTCTTTGTTAAAATCAAAATGATTTTAAATAAGATGTATTTAACAACATCAGTAAAATAACTAAATAAATTTAAAAATAAATAAACCAACAGGTAAAAATAATGAACAAATGAAACAGTAAAAACAAAAAATATTGAAAATGATTTTGTTAAAGAACCATTTTTTTCTTTATTAATGAAAAAAATGGGTGAAAAGTCCTTTGAATATCAAATTACTAGTAGTTGGCAAGCTAGCAGAAAATTTAATGTTCTTGGTTAGGGTGAGATGCAGGTTGGGCGACTGAATGCAGAAGCCCATGTCAAAAGATTGGATAAAGAACTATATTTAAGCAACAACAACAAAAGAAGAAGAAGAAAAAAAAAAGAAGCTCACGAAAAAATTAAGTTGAACATTCAAAGAGTTTTTCTCTCCTATGAAAAATACAAATCCTAAAAAGATTATGACAGAAAAGATTAAAGAAGAAGAAAAAAATCCTCTTTTCCAAATTCAGCTCTTTCAAGGTTATGTGACATGCTTAAACATTTAGAAACAATAAGCATATGAATCAATGTCAGGGCATGTTGACATCTTCAGGAGTCACTAGATCAATTAAAGAAGCAGTAACTACAGATCAAAATTAATACAAGAGTTATTTACTACACTTAGTTTAGTTGGGAGCACAGGACCACATGCATGGTGCACCCAGTGAGAATTAAACTCACTAGCCCAGGTTGCTACCTATTACAAAAGTACTGTGTAGTTATTTGCTTAGTTGTGACACACGGCTAATGATAATTAAACACAAGAAATTATTTACTAGCCAAGATCAATATGTATCATACAAGGTACTTGGATATAATATTCATGCCATCAAACTAGGAATTTGTATATGTAAAATCATTTACTAAACTTAGTCTCATAAGCATTTGGTGTAGAGTTTAATGTCACTAAGAAATAGAATCAGAGACAAGAGTTCAAATCCTGGATGAGGCTGGTTTTATTCTATTTCATACTAGTGCTTTGTAAAAGGCATGAATCCAACTATTCTTCCCTCAGCTATGGGTAAATAGTAGGGCAGACTGATTTTTTTAGCCTTGTTAAAGTAACCAGTAAAAGATAAAGAAAACTGAATTCAAACCAACTTTATTCCCCTTAAAAACTGACCTTGTGTGATAGAGGGGTGAGGTAAATACATTAGGTTTAGCTGGTTATGTTTTATGGCATATCAACTCTTGTGGTGTATTTAATGCCAAATCCTGTTTATACACACATACATATATATAAGTTAATAGTTTGTAGATAACATTTTTAAAAAGAGCCATGCAGTTAAATGGTTTCAAGTATTGCTATCTAACACTAATAATTCTATTTAATGATACTCCCAAGTAAAATATTAAACAATTCTATTTGATGCATAGAGTAATGGTGATGAAAGGGTACTCCACATACCTCAAACTACAAGACCAAAGCTCCACTATCAGATGCAGAACACCTAAAAAGGGGGTCTCAAAAAAGATCCAATGTTTCATTACTGATCTAACCATTGAGTTAGTTGGAATTAATACAGTGGCCTAAGTATGATTACTAAACTTTACTTAGTAGCTTCAAATACTAACCTTAGTATGGAACAGTGTTATTATAGTAGCGCATTCAGTATGAACCAAGTTCACAATCCAAAGATATTGTCAGGGTTGGTTAGTTTCATGACATGTCAATGCTTGTTGGATTACATTATGCCAAAGTCAGTTTAATAATTATGCTGTCTAATTATATGTGGGACAAAAATCTATCTTCACAATCTTTTTAAATTATCTCAAACAGATCTATCTGGGCCATAAATGGAAATCTAACAGGTCCTATACTCTGAGTCAGGGCACCTTTGGTGGTGTAACAGTTAGCAAGCTTGACTAGCAAACCTACACGAGTGAGTTCGAGTCTCATTGGGTGCCCCATTCATTCGGCCTTGTGCCACATCGAAGCAAAGAGCTTTGTAAATTACTATACTCTGAGTCAGGGTGAATGTGGGAGTAATAGCAATGAAAAGGTGACTCCACACACTCTAAAACTCCAGAACTGGAGCCTCATCAATGGATGCAGTTTAGTATTATACTAAGGACATCCATCATTTTTTGGGGAGAGGGGGGGATCTTACTCTCTCTGTTAGGAATGCAGTTCGTGTATTCAAGGCATCCAATGACAGGGCATCAGAGAAGCTTGTTAACCATTACTATTTCATAGGTATCTAAAATAAGCATGTTTCTACTTTTTACATATTGATTATAAGGCAATTTTGTAATGGAAACATTGGATAATTATTTGGTTTAATGGCATATCAACTCTATATAGTTACTTAATACCAAATCCTGTATATATATATATATATATATATGATTTGTGAGTGAATAGTTTGTAGGTAATTTCATTTTTAAACGAGTAAGACTTTATGTGTTTGCACAGTTAAATAGTTTCAAGTTTTTCTATTAAATAATTCTATAATAATTTTATTCAATATTAATCATTTGTTTGTACACAGTCAAGTGGTTACAAGTATTGCTATGTATTATCAACAATTTATTTTAACATAAGTCATTTGTTTGCATACATGTTCAATGTCTAAACAGTTCCATTTGACCCATAGATAGGACCCTACCAGGTGCTACCAGTCCAGGTCAGAGTTGACCTGGAAGCAATTGTAATGAAGAGGCACTCCACATTCCCCAAAGCTCCAGGACTGGAGTCTCATCATCAGATCATTTAGTGTCATATCCAGGATACTCATTGAGGTGGGGTATCTCCCTCTGCAGAGATGCAGTCAGTGTATTCTATAACCCTAGCCAATTGGTCCACAAGACAAAACGAGCAAGAGAAAAACAATATATAGTATAAAAGACAAGACTGTGGCCAGATCAAAATGTTTATGAAACCCACAGGCATAAAAATAAAGCCAAGAATAATTTGAATTGTGTCTGCTATGAAGAAAGAAATGGGGGTGTATTTACCAAATATCTCATCCATGAGCAGGATGTGACACAAGGTAAAAATTTTTAAGTGAAGTTAAACTAGTTTGAATATCAAGTTTTCCTTCTCAATCAGTTGTCAAACCAAAGTGAAAGAACCCAGTTTGCCCCACTATTTGAATTTGGGTTGCCATTTTGTATGATGTTAAGCATGTCTCAACTAAATATAAAAGGTCAGAACTGTAAAGATTGGATTGAAATATGTAAACATTGCTATTTCCACATGCAAACATCTATGCATATATTGAACAACAACTAACAAAGGAATTAAAAAAAGTTTCTTCTCTTTTTCTTCTTATTGTGTCTGGCTGACAAGAGCCGAAGTCAATGGCTTAAGCTTCAACATTTCTGTAGAGAAAGGTTAAATATAAAAGAACGGTCACTGATTTAACCATCTACACTTTTACCTTGAACACTTGATTAAGATTTATGGATGTGTCAGTGTGTGGAGCCTCAACATTTTAAATCAATAGATAATCCAGCCGTTTCCTCTAAACAATTTATTCTTTTTCACAAACAAAATTGAGATTACAAAATAATAAGATTGATTTTAATGGTACAACAACCTGTCTCAGGTATTTTACAACTAGAGGTTAGGGAATTGCATTTATCATGTGTTCATATTTACATTTTTTGTGTAGTTGTTTCTTAAGAGGTTTGTTTTTTGTTTGCACACAGTTATATGATATCAAATATTCCTATTTAATACAAATACTTTGTACACAGTAGTTAGGTTTCTTTTGTTAAGAGGCATATCAATCTCTGTGGGTTATTTAATGCCAAAACCATCCTTGTAGAATGATAGCAGTGGTATTATTTAAACCATAGCCAGGGGAGGAGAATAAGGGAATTCATTCTTTTCCCAAGGGTATTAGTTCAAAAGTGAATGTAATAGTGCAACTGAAATTCTAATTCGCTTACTGAGATGTCGCAAACCCAGTATATTAGCTATTATGCCATGGGGACTCCCCTTTGCACATATTTGTATGGTTTCAAGTATTCCTATCTGATACTAATAATTATATAATTTTACGTAATTATTTCTATTTAATAATAGTCACCATTTTATGGTTTAAAGTAACTAATAATAACAATTCTAAGTAAACAATAATAGCTTCAAATAATTATTCTTAATACAAATAATTTAGTTACATAGTATCAAGTATTCCCATCAAATACAAATAATTTAGTTACATGGTATCAAGTATTCTCATCAAATACAAATAATTTTCAAACAGATCTGACATCAAGATAAGACCCTAACAAAGTGGGCATGGGAGTAATAATAATTAAGGGGTATTTCACATTCTCTAAAACTGAAGCCTTCCCCTTGACGAAATTCTGTTGTATCAGGTCTCTCTTAGTGACAGTGAGTCAGCACTCAGTTGTGTTATACGCCAAAGTAAGCTCTCAAGAACTCTGAGGAAAGGAAAAGGTTTTATGGTCACAGGGCCATTCCATTATGTGTACGTGGTTGAGTCCATTCCTTGGGCAGCTATTGACCACTAGCACAGGAGTGGCTATATCAGTGTAAATATATACTGGCCCATTCAGTGAGGTTGCAGGACCTGTATTGAGTTATGGTCCGTCTTATCTTTCGTCTGCCAGCTGGCCGCTAGACTGGGACTGCTGAGCCGGTAAGTGTTGTTATCATTGTTGTTTATTAGAGCTGTGACTTCTACCCCCCTCAGTTACAGTTTAGTGTTATACCTAGGATACCTCTTTTTGGTAGGGTCTTACCTCTCTGCAGGAGATACAGTCAGTGTATTTTAAGTCCAACCGACAATGTAGCATAGCCAAAATGTGGTTACGTAAAATATACAGATATGTGGATGCGTAAGATATACGGATCTGTAAAATGTTCATATGCATAGGAATCCCGAAATACTGACGACTTGCGGTAGTTCAGGTATGAAACTTATTACCTTCTTGACTTTTAGGTTTTCGACACGAGGAGAGAGAGACACAATTTTTACTATGCTGACTGTTCCATCTGACCCAACAACACGCGGCCTATCCCGTAGCACACAACTGGACTGGCCTCATCCAGATTTGAAAATCAACTCGCTTCCTCTAGGTTCAAATCTCAACTAACTCCTTTTTTTCAAAAATCACCCAAAATCCTCAGCCCATCGCTTCCAGGCATGACGTCATTCACATCCCCCAGTCCATTTCCTATCTGGGGTTTTTATTATGACATTTGTAATTGTCACATCCTCCCTGCACGAGCGTGAACACCTGTGCTCAATGTGTGTACCTGCATGTGCACTAAGCCGAATAGTTCTAAGCCTAACTAAACCGAATGATAAGATATAACCAACGAAAAATGATAATATAAAAAAAAATCATTCCGCAATTATATAACAACAATAGAAAATAAGAAAGGGTAAGAAATATCAACTCAATGAACTTTTGAGTTACTAACTTAATATTTTGCATACCAAAATTTGCATTATTATTAATACAAACATCAATTCTCAATAGATGGTGTTACTGCATTATAGTCTGGTGAAATCTTAAAAATTCTTTTTTTCCCCCTTTTCATAATTGGTCACTTGTGTCCATGTGCTTTTGTAAGATAATTGAAAAATTGCACAATGGATATTGACAGAGAAACAGAGTGAACAAAAGAAGTTTGAAGGCCATATTTTGTAGGTCGGGTCGGCAGGATTTGTGTTCCCATTGAAGAAATAAAATTAGAGTGGGTTTTTCTTTTTTTTTTTTTTTTTAAACTTACAAAACAATAAAATGTTCTCAGCATATAAAAAAAATATTAAAAAATTAACTACCACGAGCAAATAGGATAAAATTACTTAACCAAAAAGTAGCAAAAGTATTTGAAGTAAAAAGTCAGTTTTCTGGATTTGAGAGAGAGAAGTCTTCTGGAGGCTGCTGTACACATTCAATGTAAAGTATTTATATAAAAGTGTTAAATAACAATCAGGGCCAATTTAACATAAAAGTTCTAGTTAACCCAATATCATAGTGCATTTGTCCTTGCATTAATATATATGTGTGTGTGTATGTATACACATATACAACTGTTCAGTTCCCATTGTAACAGCAGTCTATAATGATATTGATGCTTCTATTTAGGTTGGTTGGTTGGTTGGTCATTTTACAGCGTATCAACCCTTTTTGGGTCATTTAACGCCAAATTAAATTTCAAATAATTCAGTTTAGTATAAGTATAGGTTTGGTTTCTTTGTTTAATGGCATATCAACCTTTGTAGGTTATTTAATGCCAAAGCCATTCTCCTAGAAGAACAGTACTGGTACTATTTAACCCATAGCTGAGAGGATAAGGGGATTCATACCTTTCCCAAGGGTATTTGCCTGAAAGTGAACGTAATAGCCCGACTGGAGTACGAACTCACTTACTTAAACCATTACACCAGTATAAGTATAGTCTTTGTTTACAAACAGTTAAATGTCAAAACAGTTTTATTTCAAACAATTCAGTTTAGAATAAGAACACAGATTAGTTCTATTTGACCCATAGATAGGACCCTATCAAGGGCTGCCACTACGGGTCAGACCTGGGAGCAATGGCAATGAAGGAGTACTCAGCATTCCCTAAAGCTCCAGCATTACTGGAACTATCAGGTCACTCATTGGGGGAGTTTTACTTCTCTACAGAGAAGCAGTTGGTGTATTCTACAGCCCTAGCCAACTGGGGAACTACTTAGGAAGGAGTGAAGGATTCTGGTTAGTATTTGATAGTTATTACCATTATATTAAAAAGATGATTAAAAATGATGTTCAACACAAATCTAGAATATCTTTCAGTTGCAAATTGCTTTATTCTCAAAGACTATTTTAAGTTCATTATTGAGATAAAATCATATGTGCCACTTTTGTTATTTGTTGGGTTATATATAAATTTGAATAGTATAAACACAGAGTCAATGGGGCTTGTTGACTGCAAGTTTCTCATCTATGCAATCAAGATTACTTTGGTTTGATGATAGCATAGGTGAGAAACAAACAGTCACCAAGCACTGTTGACTGTCTACTTTATTAAAACTTAGATCA
This sequence comes from Sepioteuthis lessoniana, assembly GCA_963585895.1. Taxonomy (NCBI): domain Eukaryota; kingdom Metazoa; phylum Mollusca; class Cephalopoda; order Myopsida; family Loliginidae; genus Sepioteuthis; species Sepioteuthis lessoniana. The sequence continues at coordinate 20,571,786 of OY757914.1, forward strand.
ACACATGCCCCATCACTGATATTGGGCACTCTTTATTTATAAATATAGCAAACCATATAATTAATAAAAAACATCTGCACAAAAATAATGAGTCAGAAATGTACTGAGAGATACATAGAAATTTAATTTAAAAAAAAGAGAAAGCTCTCTGCTAGAAACCTGATACCTAAAAGATGGTAAAAACTAGAAAGAAAAAAGTTAAATGTCCAAATAGAATTGGTATCAGTCCAAGAAGATAGAAGCCTGCTACAAACTTGGAACATTCTTGTCAGGAAGGGATTTGAGAGTAAAAAAAAAAAAAATTAGTCAGAAAATTCCTTCCTTTTACTTGGTGGCTTTGTCATCATGGCAGATTGTGGAACTAATCATAGGTTTAGGCTTGTATCTTTGGTTAATTCTTTAATTCTCTGAAAGTACCTTTGAATAAACAGTCACAGTTGTCCAACTCTTGTCACTCTGTATGTGTGTGTGTATATATATATATATACACACACACACACACACATTTTATTATATATATATATATATATATATATAATGAAATAATATATAATATGAATAAGTAAATATATAATAATTAATGCAAAATATAAATGAATAAATATATAACAAAATAATATATATTATGAATAGATAAATATTATAAAATAGTATATAATATACATATTTACCAACCCCTCTGCTTGGGCTGGGTATGACACAAGGTCAATTCTTAAGCGGAGTTTAACAGGTTTGAATTCAGAGTTTTCCTTCTCCTAGACTAGTTACCTCACCTAGGCTGAAGAACCCAGTCTGCCCTACTATTTACTCATAGCTGGAGGGAGAATAATTGGATTCATACCTTTCCCAATAGTATATAATATAAATAGATATAAATAAATGATAGAATGAAATAATATACACTATAAATAGATCAATAGATAAATATATATCATACTTGATAAATAACCATGTATTGAAACCTGCCAAGAGTGAGGAGACAAAGAGGATAATCTCTCTCTCTCAATGATGAAATTCCAATTTAAATGTTATGTTCCTTAAAAATACAAATTATTTTAACTTGTGCCTTAAATCATTAATATTAATCATTAAATATACTTGTTCCTTTGAGTAACTGAGTATAACAATTAAAAAATTCAACTTGAGGAAAAAAAACAGGATTCTTGATTTGGTAAATATTGATCTGTTAAATGTAAGTTCTTGAGATTTGCAAATATTCTTCCCAAAATTATGTTACTACTTTTAGTTCCTAGCATTGTAAAGCACTGGAACAGAAAAGTCTATACGTAGAAGAAACCTAATTCCACCTGACTTGTTTTTTTCTTTTTTTAATTTTTTTCTTTTTTTTTTCTAGGGGGAAAACCAGAAGCTCCAGGCATGACAGTATGAAGACCATTCCGAAGAATCTGGAATGGAAGGAAGCATTTAAATCTGTGAAATGGCACCAAGCCAGACTAGACAATAATTGAGGCAATATGTACTTTTATTTGCTCGAAGAATTTTCTGGCTTCCTTCTTTTAAAAGAACAAGGAAAAACACTTGCATTTGGGATAGTTTACAATTCTATTCCAATACCTTAACAAAAAAAAAATAATAAAATAAAACAAAATAAAAGGAATAAAAGAGGACATACCGATCTATAAAAGAGTCATGTAATGTTGAATAAGTTTTTATAAAAAATCCATCTTTAATAAAGTTTTTCACAGCCAAGGTGTTGTAAAATATACAAATCGACCTAAGTCACGGGAATTTCCGGCTCATTGGCCTAGTGGTAGAGTGTTTGCTAATGGTCCAGGAGACCTGAGTTCACAGTTTCAGGTTGCGTCATACCAAAGACTTTAAAAATGGTACTTGATACTTCCTTGCTTAACACTCAGCAATAAAAGGTATGTATCAAGGGTAAAGTGGAGCAATCCAGGGAAGGGAATAGCGCCCTCCCCACACCTCAGTGTAGTAGCTATAGGAAAGAGAGCCTTCTGGTCGCCCTCGACTACAGTTGCCAACTTATATTATGGCAGTTATTTGATCAAATACATTAAATGGAAAGTTATGATGGACCCTTTTATTTTAGTAGTTTGTGTACTCGACAGTTGAATGAGACTAGAATTTATTTTAAGTATTTTAACTAAACCTAACTGATGATACATAGAATAACACCCCACACAATGGTGATCTTGAATTGTTCAAAGTAGGAATATTTAAATTTCTCAAGTACAAGGGTAAGTCAAAAGTTTTGAAATATTTTGGTACATTCTAGTTTGCAGCACATATATGACATGGCTAAAGCAATCCAAGTTGTGGAATGTACCCACTGCGTGATTTGAATGTTGTCCAGATGAACGTGCAATGTAGACTAACTTGAGAACTTAGACTTTTACAATTTAAACAGGGCCCTCGACCAAGCTGTCAATCAAGAAACAGGTGCATCCAGTCGAAGATACCGGGGTATCACCTTGACCTGTGGACAGGTTGAATTCGGTGCAGACGCCCACAGGAAGCAGGTGGCCATCAAACAATTATATAACCAAGTGCCACAGATGGCTTGAGTTAGTTGGAGTGAGTTCAAGTTGGAGTTCAAGGCAGTGAGAACCAGCTCCAATCAGAGGGCTTGCAGCTATCAGTGACCCCCAGTTGAGCAGCCCAGCATAATGAGAAAGAAGTGCTGCTATAGTCAGAGGAACTTGGGGTCAATATGTTGTAGTCTGTTCAATCTCCAACTCACCTCTCACACGCAACCCTTTTGCAACCCTTTCGAGAATAAAGTGTGAGAGGTATATTTTTCTAAAGAAGTGTGTTTGTTCGCCATTATTGTTGATTATGTTTCCGCATATATATGTATACGTATAGTTGTATCACGGCTATACAACACATGGAAGTAAACAAAAACATTTGTGGTGCAAAATGTGTAGGTGCAGTTGATCACAGTATAGTAACCAGAAAAAAAATTTCACTCAGATTGCTAGAACTTTGATGATCAGGTAAGAACAGGTTGGTCTAAAGACTTAGATTCCGGGTCTGTGTTCTAAGGTATAGAGGTAAACCAAGAGAATATCAGGTAAGTTTGGCATTTCATAATACAGTGTGGTTTGTGTCCTTCATGATTTTAATAAAAGCATCCAGAGCTGCCAAATTGTGCTTTACATATCCGAAATATTGCAAAACTTTTGACTCACCCCAGTCTATATAAAGTTTATTTGCAATAACCGTTCTTTTAACATCCAAAGTTTTGAATTGTATGATTGCACCTTGCCCAATTGTGACCTTAAATTGTTTAACTTCTTGAAGTATTTTGTTGATAAAGTTATACATTTGCTATATTGTACAAACATTTAGGTCAGGCAGCTGATATGTTTCCGTGTAGTATGTGAGAGAAAAAAATACAAAAAGATGAATAGAATAAAAGAGGAGAGAGTAGAGGAATTAATGAAAAGATGAATAAAAATTAATTAAAAGGAATAATTAATGAAGAAAACAGAAAGGAAAAGTAAAAGAAGATTAGAGAGAGAGAGAGAAAGTGATTGAAGAGAAAAAGGAAAACAACTTGAGAGAAAGAGAAACAGAAAGGAGGAAGTAAAAAAAAGAAAAGTAGAGAAAATGACAAAGACGAGAGAGAAAGAAATCAATACTACGAAATACAGAGAGAGAGAGAGAGAGAGAGATAAAAAGAAAAGGCAAAAGAAACAACAAGGGTAGGTAAATGCTTTTTTTCCCCCCAATACAGAGCAAATGGCTTTTTTAAGTGGTTCACATATTTTTCATTTAAAAATGGAGAAATATGAAAAATGAAATGGTCCACCAAACAAGATTATGTAGCCAAACAAGTAATACTATTTTCACTTGTCTCATAAATACTAAAAATAGAAAATTAAAAGAAAATTACTTGTATGAAAATAAAGCAGAATGTTGAGTGTCCGATATGGTAAGATAGGATTTACTAAAAGAAATTGGATATTGTAAAAAATAAATAAATAAAATCTCAAAATTTTTAACCTTCTATCAAGAGGGATGCAGGTCAAATTCAAATTTCAATTTTCTTAAAAAGAAATAAAATAATCACTTTTTCTATTATTTTTGTTTTGTTTTTTCCAAGTTATCTTTGATAAACAATTCAGTAACAAAAAAAAAAATAACAATAACAATGAAATAAAAATCTCAAAATACTTAATTTTCTGTCAAAAGGAGTGCATGACAACCGCAAAATTCAATTTTCTTAAAATTAAAGAAAAAAAGAAGAAACAAAAAAAAAAAAAAAAAAAGACAGACATTTTTTTCAAGTCATCTTTGATAGATAAACAATTTAGTAAAAAAAAAAAAAAAATACAAATAGTACTTAAGAATGGAAACAAATTTTTATTTTGATCTTAATCTCAAGTGGTAAATTAAAAATATTGCTGATTATTTGAGGCAAGAGTTTTTTCAAGTCGTGGCCAGGTGTTGTGTAATATCAATAAGAAATAATTAACCTGGTTCACATGAACCTGTTGTATAGGAAATAATATATCTAATATTTTTATGAAAGTGATAATAGTTTAATAATAAAATTAAAAATGGATGCATCCTATTTCTCTTTATGAGTGTGTGTGTGTATATATATATATATATATATATATATATATATATATATATATATGTTATCCACAGACAGACTGTTTCGTTGTGTCACAACACATCAGTGTGGCTAGACACAAAAGATTCTTCAAGTTGAGATTGAAACCTGGCTGACTTTACATCAGTTGGATATCTTACCACAGCCATCAGCAATCTCAGCATAAGCAAAGGGATTTTAATGCATATGTATCATTTTCCTTTTGTTAATTGTTAGACTATGTGGATTACCAGCTCACCTGATGATAGTCGCCATAGTTGTGAATTCTTATGCAGCCTTAAATTTTTGTGCATTAAGTACTGTAAAGATTTTGATTTAGAGACACATTGAGCATTAAATTTGAAATATATATATTATACAGAAATAATAGCAGTTTATGGTTCTTATTAGCTCACTTGGTGAGTTAAAGGAGGACCAGATATTGCAGTATTATTAAATAGTGCTCAATATCAATTATATATATATATATATATATATATATATATATATATAGACTTTACCAAGGCTTTCGACTCCATTCACAGAGGAAAGATGGAACAAATCCTACTAGCGTACGGCATACCTAAAGAAACCGTAGCGGCAATAACGATTCTCTATAGAAACACTAAAGTAAAAGTACGATCACCGGATGGAGACACAGAATACTTTGATATTGTAGCAGGAGTACTACAAGGGGACACACTGGCCCCGTACCTCTTTATCATTTGTCTAGACTACGTACTTAGAACATCGATTGACAAAATCAAAGAGAATGGCTTCGAACTGACGAAGAGAAGAAGCAGAAGATACCCCGCAACAACAATTACCGACGCCGACTACGCCGATGACATAGCGATACTGGCAAATACACCTGACCAAGCCGAAACACTTCTGCATAGTTTGGAACGAGCAGCAGCAAGCATAGGCCTCCATGTTAATGCACACAAAACGGAATATATGTGCTATAATCAAACGGAGGACATCTCCACTCTAGAAGGAACCCCACTTAAACTAGTAGACAAATTCACGTACCTAGGAAGCAGCGTCGAATCAACCGAAAAGGACATTGAAACGAGGTTAACGAAAGCATGGACAGCTATCAATAGGCTATCGATTATATGGAAATCAGACCTAACCGACAAAATGAAACGCAGTTTCTTCCAGGCAGGGGTCACATCGATACTGCTATATGGATGCACTACATGGACGCTAACAAAACGGCTGGAGAAGAAACTAGATGGCAATTACACAAGAATGCTGCGTGCAATCCTGAACAAGTCCTGGCAGCAACACCCCACAAGACACCAACTGTACGGCCACCTGCCCCCTATCACGAAAACTATTCAAGTTAGACGAACCAGACATGCAGGACACTGCTGGAGAAGCAGAGATGAACTCATAAGAGATGTACTCTTATGGATCCCCACACATGGCCGCGCAAAAGCAGGATGACCAGCTCGAACGTACATTCAGCAGCTATGTCGGGATACAGGTTGTTGTCCTGAAGACCTACCTAGGGCGATGAACGATAGGGAGGAGTGGCGAGAGAGGGTCAGGGATATCCGTGCTGCCAGCACGATATGATGATGATGATGATGATGATGATATATATATATATATATCTCACGTTTACACCAGGCCATTGGCCTAATGAGTAGTGTGTTCGCCAATGGTCCAGTAGACTGGAGTTCAATCCCAGGTCGAGTTATACCAAACACTCAAAAAATGGTACTTGATGCAGCTTTGCTTAGTACTCAACAAGATAAGATAAGGGTAAAGTGGAGCAATCCAGGGAATGGAGTAGCACCCTCCCCTACACCTTGGTTTCGTAGCTATTAAAAAGGGAGCCTTTGGGTCACCCTCGACTAAGGTCACCAACTTTACTATATTACGTGTTAGTGTCTGTGACACTGGGTTTCATGTTTTATGTATTTGTTTGACAGAGTGAAGGTTTTTAACCCCACCCCAAGTTAATATGGTTAATTTTTTTTTTGAAAAAGAGGGGTTGTTTGTATGTATATGTGCCTAAGTTTATGCACCTTTGAATGTTAGTATGGTTGTCCATGTGCTGTTGCTCGTGCGTACATTTGCCTATATACTGGCATGCATCTTTACATACATTCCAACTGTCTGTTGTTGGGAAGGGGTGAGACGAGGGAAGGGTGGGGTGAGAAATAGATTGTTACAATTAGAATGATTTCTTTTTCCTTTAATCCTACCTAACTTTATGATAGCAAAAGGTTTATTTGATGTGAATATGAAATGTCTGTTTTGTGATGAATTTTGTTGAGTGATGATAATTAAAATCATCATCATGTTAAATTTCTTTTATATAATGATTGTGTTGGGTTATGTAGTATAGAATTTATGGGCAAGTAATAAAAATGTTAAGTTTTGGGTAGCTTTTGCATAAATAATAATAATGATCCTAATAATAAATGTAACAATTATGATTATAATGTCTTTTTTTGACAATACTGATAAGTGCATATAATGCAATAATGTGGAAAAATAGTGCTTATAATTATTGACAATACTAGAAATATTACATTTACAGGCAATACTTGTAGGGGCTCATAATGTGATAATTTGGGGAAAATGATGCTTATGGTCAGTGGTTCTGTTGTATAATTAGTATGGTGTTGGTAATGCCTGATGGATGGTGTGGCAATAAGAAAGGTCTTGGTGAAATAGGTGGGGTATGATGAAAGGACAAGGGGAGAAGTTTTAGTGAGTGATGTAAAGATCATCATCATCATCATCATATCGCGCTGGTAGCACGGATATCCCTGACGCACTCTCGCCACTCCTCCCTATCGTTCATCGCCCTGGGTAGGTCTTCAGGACGACATCCCGTATCCTCACATAGCTGCTGAATGTATGTTCGTGCTGGTCATCTTGCTTTTGCACAGCCATGTGTGTGGGTCCATAAGAGTACATCTCTTATGAATTCATCCCTGCTTCTCCAGCAGTGTCCTGCATGTCTGGTTCGTCTAACTTGAATAGTTTTCGTGATAGGGGGCAGGTGGCCGTACAGTTGGTGTCTTGTGGGGTGTTGCTGCCAGGACTTGTTTAAAATTGCACGTAGCATTCTTGTGTAATTGCCGTCTAGCTTCTCCAGCCGTTTTGTTAGCGTCCATGTAGTGCAGCCATATAGCAGTATCGATGTGACCCCTGCCTGGAAGAAACTGCATTTCATTTTATCGGTTAGGTCTGATTTCCATATAATCGATAGCCTATTGATAGCTGTCCATGCTTTCGCTAATCTCGTTTTGATGACCTTTTCGGTTGATTCGACGCTGCTTCCTAGGTAAGTGAATTTGTCTACTAGTTTAAGAGGTGTTCCTTCTAGAGTGGAGATGTCCCCCGTTTGATTATAGCACATATATTCCGTTTTGTGTGCATTAACATAGAGGCCTATGCTTGCTGCTGCTCATTCCAAACTATGCAGTAGTGTTTCGGCTTGGTCAGGTGTATTTGCCAGTATCGCTATGTCATCGGCGTAGTCGGCGTCGGTAATTGTTGTTGCGGGGTATCTTCTGCTTCTTTTCTTCGTCAGTTCGAAGCCATTCTCTCTGATTTTGTCAATCGATGTTCTAAGTACGTAGTCTAGACAAATGGTAAAGAGGTACGGAGCCAGTGTATCCCCTTGTAGTACTCCTGCTACAATGTCGAAGTATTCTGTGTCTCCATCTGGTGATCGTACTTTTACTTTGGTGTTTCTATAGAGAATCGTTATTGCCGCTACGGTTTCTTTAGGTATGCCGTACGCTAGTAGGATTTATTCCATCTTTCCTCTGTGAATGGAATCGAAAGCCTTGGTAAAGTCGACAAATATTAATGTCGCTTGTAGGTTTTTTGCCCGTACACCTTCAAGAATTCTACAGATGGTTAATATTTGTGAGGTCGTGGATCTATTTCTTCGGAAGCTATTTTGGTTTTTTCTAAGTATGTTGTTGATTTTGGGTTCTATGCGGTTTCGTAGTAGGGCATTGTAGATTTTGGCTGCTATGGATGTAAGTGTTATGCCTCGGTAGTTTTTGGCTAATCCGAGGTCCCCCTATTTAGGGAAGGGGAGTATGCATCCCTTCATCCATATGTCTATTGGATTTTGATTATAGACTGCGTTGCAGTGTCGGAGCAGTATGTCGTCGAATTGTCTGGTCTTCCATACTTCCGGGGGAATTTCGTCCAGCCCTGCAGCTTTCCTATTTTTAATTTTTCTGAGAACCGAGTCGAGTTCTTCTTGTGTGAACGGTCCTAGTTTAATGTCTAATTGTTTGCTAATTATTCTGGTGATTGGTTCATGTGTTATTTTCGGTGGGTTTCCTAGTAAGTTTTCGAAGTGCTGTTTCCACAGTTTTATTCTTTCTTGTTGGTTTGCTGCTTTCAGCTTTGCTTTGGCTGTGTTCTTTCTTCTGCTCACTTCGTTTATTGTTTGCCAGGCTATTCTAGATTGTCTATCTTCCACCGAGTCTCTAATCTTATCTATCTGATTTTGAATGTATTCTGTCTGTTCCTTTATATATATGCCTGCTAATTGATATTGTGCCATTTTTAGTTTTAAGGCATTTGTGTTTGTTGGGTTTTTCGATAGTTTTTGGAGGCTGTTTTCACTAGTGCACATTTTTCTCTCACCGCTAAAGTTTCCCACGGGACTCTATATTTAGTTTTGAGTTTTGTTGGAATGCATTTCGCTGCTGCCTCGAGGTGTGCATTGACGAAATTTTCCTATTCGTCGTTCGGTGTACTTTTTTCCGTCTTTTCTTGTAGTGTTTCGAATCTGTTTCTTAATTCTAATACGTATTTATCTCTTATATCTCTGTTGTTCAATAGGGCCCAGTCATAGTGTTTGGTGGTCGCTGTTCGTTTGGTGTTTTTTCGTAGGCTTAACCGTATTTTCGCCGTGACTATTCAGGGATCGGTGGACACACCCTCGAAAGAGGAGTATGCCTCGCAATTCATTGCACTATTTTTCCATTTCTTGTTTATAAGGATGTAGTCTATCTGAGCTTTAGTATTGTTTGCGTACGTGTATGTCCATAGTTTGCCCTCCCTTTTTTGGTAGTTTGTATTGAGGCGAAGATAGATGGTAGAAATATATATAAATATGGAAATAATAGTGGTGCTTAAAAAAATGAGAAGGAGAATGTTATTTAGTTTATGTTTTGGTTGAATTGGGATAGAAGATGTTTGTTTTTGTGTCAACATTTTGAGATTATCTTGGATTTGTGGTTTTAAAGAGTATATTGTAATGGGTGGGTGATTATTGCAACTTTTTCATCGAGGCAAATTAGGCATCTTCTTGATATTTTATTGTAGGCGGGGGCTGATTTTATAACTTCCCAAGTTATGCTCAGTGTAATGTTCCTGTTTTTTAATTTCCTAACATATGCTGATAGAGTTGTATTGTTTGAGTATTTTCTATTTGAGAACATGAGTTTGTGGGCATATGTTCTTTGTTTGGAGGTTGCCTCCGTTGTGCCTGTGTAGTATTTTGCTGAATTGTTTGTCTTTACCATGGACTTGTACACCACATTTTTTTAGGCAGTTTCCCTGTAGGGGGCCATGTTGATTTGTCCCTACAATTGCCCTGGTTGTTAGTTTCTGTTGTGTTGTTTTCTATTTTTTTGTTGTGGATTTTTATAATTTGGATCATGTTTTTTGTGTAGCTGTAGCTGATTTTTATGTTGTTTTTATTGAAGATAGGGAGAACGCTGTAAAGATTTTATGATTTAGAGACACTTTTAGCATTAAATTTTAACCATCACACAAATACATTTTTTCCCAATTTCTGCACAAGATGAGAATGTAAGTCTTGTGTGAAAATGAGAAAAAAATCAATTAAAATAATATTAAAAAAATAACTGTTTGTAGCTTTTAACAAAATATGAACTGGCTCATTGGCCTAGTGGGTAGAGTGTTCACCAATGGTCTGGGAGACCTGGGTTTAATCCCAGGTCACATCATACCAAAGACTTTAAAAATGGTACTTGATACCTCCTTGCTTAACACTCAGCAATATAAAGTATGTATCAAGGGTGAAGTGGAGCAATTCAGGGAAAGGAGTAGCGCCCTCCCCTACAACTCGGTGTAGTAGCTAACAAAAAGGAGCCTTCTGGTTGCCCTTGATTAAGGTCGCCAACTTTACTATATATATATATATATATATATATATATAATGAATGAATAAAAGAGTAGGGTTAATAAGCTTGATTGTTTTATAATGAAAAATAAAAAATGGTCAATATAAGAAAGGGGCACATAAAAAACTATGTTTATTTTTTTTAAATTTTAAAAAAATATTTCACTAAAAGATGACCTTAATTGCAACTAGATGCAGTTAGGTATCACATACTCAGGATAGCCCTTTTTTAGCGGAGGAGAGGTAGTCTTACCTTTCTGCAGGGGATCAAATCTAATACTAAGCATCTCTTATGGGTTAAAAAAATAACAAAACTTGTGGGAGGAGATTATTTGAGATCTGATAGTTTTTCAATAGGATTTACTACTATCAAATCAGGTATATCATATATCTGAACCAAATTGAGGGAAAAAACATAATATACAAAAAAACAAACCAAAACTTTCTCAAGACAATAATTAATATGATTTCAGAGAACATTAATTTTGTATAAAAATAATTAGGATATAATCAGCTTATCAATTATCCAAGGGTTTCAGTTTTTATAAAACCCTTGACATATGACAAGAGAAGATTACAAATCTGTAGTAGATATACCAATCCAAATTCAATATAAACATAATGGATTTTTTCAATGTGGCAAAATGTTCAGAAAAAAAAATATTGGTACACTAAATGTATATGTTTTGCTGTAACAGTGTTCCATAATTATATAGATACTTTTATTTAGGAAGGAGTGAAGGGTTTTAATAAGTATGTCATAGTTATCTCTGCTGTATCAAAAATTTGGATCATTAAAAAAAATAGTTTAATAGTTTGGTAGTGTTTTATGGCATATAAACCATTTGGGGTTATATCATCCTAGATTTTGTTTACATATATATTATATGATATGTAAGTAAATAGTTTATTGGTGACATTATTCTAAAATGCACCAGAGATCATTTGTTTGCACACAGTAACAGGGTTTTAGGTATTGCTACATATTGTTTTTGGTGGTTGGGTTTTATGGCATATCAACCTTTGTAGGTTATTCAATGCCAAATCCATTTTTATGCAAATAGTTAGCTCTATTTCAAACAATTCAGTTTAGCATGAGTACACAGTTTAATTGTCAAAACAGTTTGAATTCAGCTAATTCAGTCTAGTATAAGTACAGATTTTGTTTACACACAATTAAATGTCAAAACAGTTCTATATTAAACAATTCAGTTTAGTGTAAGTACAGTTTCAATTTCAAACAGTTCAGTTTAGCATAAGCACATTGATTAAATGTAAGTACGGTTTGTCAAAAACATTTTTATTTCAAGCTATTTAGTTTAGTCAAACAGTTCTAATTCAAACAATTCAGTTTAGCATAAGTATGCTTTTAGATCTATTTGATCCATAGATAGGGTCCTATCAGGTGCTACCATACCAGGCCAGAGTGGATCAGGGAAAATGGCAATGATGGGATGCTCTGCATTCCCCAAAGCTCCAGCATCACTGGAACCTCACCATCAGATTGTTAAGTGTCATATCCAGGATACTCATTGTGGAGAGGTTTTACTCCTCTGCAGAGAAGCAGCCAGTGTATTCTACAGCCCCAGACAATTGGGAAATATTGTTTTTGTAAACAGTTAAATGGTTTCAAGTAATACTATTCAACACTATTAATAACTCAAAAGATAGAACAGTTCTATTAGACCCATAATTAGGACTTATATATTCAGTATGAAGACAGACCTACACCAAATTATTCAATTTCAAATTGGACTGGAATTGCCTTAATTTTTAAGTTACAGTATATTGTTCTTATGAAAAATATACAGTATATTGTTCTTATGAAAAATCTCGGTATGAGAAGCTGTTTTTCTTGGGTTACAGTTTTATATGTAAACTAAAGAAAAATAATACACATACATTAAATCCTTTTGCTTATACCGAGATTGCTGATGGCTGAGTGGTAAGATATCTGACTGGTGTAAAATCAGCCAAGTTTTGATCCCAGCTTGAAGCATCTTGCGTGTCTAGCTACACTGATAAGCTGGGATACAACAAAACAGTTTATCTGTGGATGACTATATATCTAGCATAGGTGAGAAATTGAGTTACTAAGTGCCATTAACTATATCTACACTATCCTTAGATACATATGCCCTATCACTGATAGTTCTCTTTCTCTCTCTCTCTCTCTCTCTCTATATATATATATATATATATATATATATATATATATATATATATATGTGTTTGATTAAATAATAAAGACATATTTTGTCTATATAATTTTTTCAAGTTTCCTGATAAGTGTCTTGGTATCAGGTGAATGAATTTACCAAAATTGTCCCAAGTGCTTTTCGACCTTTCACAGGCCATCATTAGGGGTTACTTGCATGTATAAGGAATGTTTTTTTAGGTTTTTATAACATTGCAAAATTACATAAATGTAGAATTGGATAAAACTGAGATGCTGATCAATTTAAAAAACAAAAATTAAATATTTCATTAATAAAACTAAACAACATAACAAACAATACCCTAAACCATAAACAATTAATAAACCTTCACTACAAAAACCAATTTCATAGTAATTATAAGATAGAACATATTAAAAAACCTTATCCAAAAAAAATGTTCTCCCTTATTGATCCTACCAAAGAAAATAAGACTTATCATTTACTACAACAAATTTAAAACATCCAACCTAATTATTTCCAATAACTCATCCCCTTTTACTGAACTTCTCCATAGGACAAACATCATCCATCATATATATGTTCAAATGTCCCTTGGGGGACAGTGTCTCCAAAGAAAATAATACATATGTTGGTCTTACCATCACAACTCTTTCAAAACAGCTTAATGATAAATGCACCTTAATGATTCAAGATCTATTTGATGCATATCATCATCATCTTGTCGTGCCATCAGCACGGATATCCCTGACTCTCTCTCATCACTCCTCCCTATCGTTCATCGCTTCTGGTAGGTCCCCAGGACTACACCCCGTATCCTCACAGAGCTGCTGTATGTATGTATATATGTATGTTTGAGCTGGCCGCCCTGCTTTTGCACGGTCATGAGAAGGGGTCCATAGAAGTACATCACTTATGAGCTTGTCCCTACTTCTTCAGCAGTGTTTTGCCTGTCTGGTTCATCTAACTTGGATAGTTTTCGTGAGGGGTGGTAGGTGGCTGTACAGCTACTGCTTTGTGGGGGTGTTGCCTCCAGGACTTGTTTAATATTGCTCACTCCAGCCGTTTAGTTAGCGTCCATGTAGTGCATCCATATAACAGTATCGACACAATCACTGCTTGGAAGAAACTACATTTCATTTTATCGGTCAGGTCCGACTTCCATATGACCGATAGCCTATTGATAGCTGTCCATGCCTTAGCTAGTCGCGTGTTGATGCCTGTCTCGGTCAATGAGACACTGCTTCTTAGGTAGGTGAACTTGTCTACTAGTTTCAGAGAGCTACCGTTACTCCCATTCTGAATAAAAGAGCACCTGGGAGTAATGGCAATGAATGGGATGAGTCTATACTCCCCAACTCTCCAGAACTAATCTCACCATTGGTTGCAGTTTAGTGACATACAAATAAACTAGTGACTGTTTCATATTTTTAATAAAATCTGTCTTTTCTTTATAATACTGTACATAGTATATGTATTTACCCAACACTTCCACCCTGGGTAGGACGTGACACATGGTCAATCTTTAATTGAAGTGAATCTAGTTTGAACTCAGTTTTCCTTCTCCAAAACTGGCTGCTATAACAAGGTTACAGAACATAGTCTATCCAACTACTTAGTCATAACTGGGTAGAGAATACATGGATTCATGCCTTTCTCAAGTGTATTGGTGTAAAGTGAATGCAAACAGCTTTGTCCAGGATTTGAACTTGGGCCACCAATTCTATTTTCTACCACGGTCAGTGTTAGATTGGTTGGTTTGGTTTTTATAGTATATCAACCATTGTAAGTTATTTAATCCCAAATCCTGTTTACACACATATTAAATATATATCATTTGGTTAGGTTGGGTTTTATGGCATATCAGCTTTTGCAGGTTATTTAATGCCAAATCCTGTTTACACATATATATTAAATATATGATTTGGTTGGGTTGGTTTTTATGGCATATCAACCATTGTAGGTTATTTAATGCCAAATCCTGTTTACACATTAAATATATATGATTTAGTTTGGTTGGGTTTTATGGCATATCAGCTTTTGTAGGTTATTTAATGCCAAATCCTGTTTACACATATATATTAAATATATATGATTTGGTTGGGTTGTGTTTTATGGCATATCAACCATTGTAGGTTATTTAATTCCAAATCCTGTTTATACATATATATTAGATGTATATGATTTAATTTGGTTGGATTTTATGCCATATCAACCATTGTAGGTTATTTAATGCCAAATCCTCATTATACATATATGTTAAATATATAGATGATTTCTAAACACATTTTGTAGATAACATTCATTCATTTAATGAACCTGAGCTCTTTTTTTCACACAGTTAAATGGTTTCAAGTATTACTATATAACAGTCACAATTTAACATCAGTCATTTATTTGCACACAGTTTGTTCTATTTGAACCATAGGTAGGACCCTATCAGGTGCTACTACTCTAGGTCATAGTTAACTTGAGAGTAATGGCCATTAAGGGGTATTCCACTTTCCCTAAATCTCTAAGACTGGAGCCTCGCCATCTGATGGTCTAATATCATATCCAGAACACTTGTTGGGACAGGGGCTGGGGCTTACCTCTCAGCAGAGATTTATTCAGTTTATTCTACTGCTCCAGCTGACTGGACTACATGGTGTGTTTCCTGTGTAAAACTATGAATATGAGTTTGTCATGTTTCTTCCAACCTGTTTGGAAAAAATTGGATCAAGTGAATGATTGATCTTAATAGCATGTCACCCAATCTAAGGATTTTTATGGCTAGAGGTTAGGGAATCACATCCATTGTACATTGATATTTACATTTTTGTTTTGTTGTTGTTTTGTAAGAGTTTTTTTTTTTTGCACACTGTCCAATTGAATAAGAATAATTTTAAAATCTATTTGACCCTTAAATGGGGACCATAATAGATAACTCTCTGAAACAGAGTGGAACTGGTTATACTCAAAACACCCCATTTTTTGGAGGGGGGGTCAAAGTTCACTGGCTTTACAACATTCTCAGGAGGATTAGATTCATGCCTTCATGAAAATGACAGAATTCTAAACTGTTTGCTATTCTGTTTTCCAAATTATAATTATACATTCACAGCTGGATTTTAAAAAAAGTTGATAATATATTTTGGCTTTGAAAGACAGAGAGAGAGAGAAAAAAAAAGAGGAAGGAAGAAATTTCAAGTCATAAACTAGAAATTATATGTTACTATATATGTATAATAAAAAAGAAAATAAAAAAAAATTGCTCATAGATACAAAATTGATTTTATTTATAGATTCTTCTTTTCTTCCTTTGAGACACTGAAATAAAACCACTTTAATTATCAAGATAATGAATACATTTGCATGAAAGATAAAAGGGATTTTATTTTTCATACTATAGTTTTACATACATCAAGATTTCCCTCTTATCCAGTTAGCATCCACTTTTATCTCTATAATTGGAAAGAGCTTGTCAGTCAGTCCGCTTTAAATGGCCAAACAGTTTGATATAAAGCTACTAAGTTTGATATGCATGCTTATTGGATTCAAGGGAAGGTTCTAATATAAGAAAAAAATTTCCTTATGAGAAAGAGGTGTACTCTCATAACCAAACAATAACAAACAGAAAGCCATATTGCAGCAAGATGTAATACAGCATTTCTATTTCCAGAAAGGAAAACAAAATGAATGAATTATTCACATTTAGTGAAACATTATTGATTAAGATGATAGGTAGTTTTTCAAGCTGGAAATGTAATTTGGTTTTGGAGTTTTAAGAAAGTATGAAATCCACCACTGTGTAATGAAAACAGAAGTACTGCTTCTGCCATTGTTATTTGTCAATAAAAGGGTAGTAGGACTCTTTGTTGGGAGCTAACACCTGACTGAAGTTTTGTGTTGAATTTATTAGTTACCTTCTTAGGAGAGCTAACATCTGACAAGAGTTGAAGTTATCAGTTACCTTCTCAAGCAAATTAGGACAATGCATTATTGTCTAGTTAGGAGGAACAATCCATACAAAAAACAAAAATGTTTAAATCAATAAACTGCATTAAATAACCTAGAAGTTTTATGCAATTTGACTCTTATCAGCTTAATCAAAGGATTAAAAAATGTATAGGAGACTGGAAATAGAGAGTAGAGAGAAACAAGCTAATCTTGAAGATCAACCTGACAGATTTTTAATGAATGAAATTAAAATCAAATTACAAGGGTGAGTCAAAAGTTTTGCAATATTTTAATACATGCTAATTTGCAGTGCATATATCACATGACTGAAGCAATTGAAGAAAGTATCCATGATGTTCAGTAGTATTGTGCTAGTTGGTACACTGGCATATTGTGCACTGTTCACTGTGTCTGATTTAAAAGCCACATAGATGAATGTGCAATGTATTCTAATTTGGGAACTTATGCATTATGAGTCTGAATTGAGCTATAACGTTGCAGAAGCAACCAAAGACTTTTTTTTTCTGTAAAAGGCATAAGTGCAGTTGATCACAATACAAAAACCATATTGTTCAAGAAATTTTTCTCAGTTTGCAATAACCTCAACAATCAGGCAAGGTCAGGAAGGTCAAAAAGGATGGATTCTGAGGTCGTGCTTTAAGCCTAAGAGACAAATCAAGAGAGAATCAAGTGAACTTTGCATCTTACAATCCAGTATGGTTAGTCAACTACATGACCTTAGCAAAAGCATTCAAAGCTGCCAAATTGTGCTTCATGTTACCAAAATATTGCAAAACTTTTGACTCAGTATTATTAATGGTTTTTTGTGCTTTATGGTATATCAACCCTTGTGGGTTATTCCATGCCAAATCTTGTTTATGTATAGGATTTGTAAGCAAAAAGTTTGTCAGTAAGATTTTTAAACAAGTTCATTCATTTTCATATAGCTAAATGATTTCAAGTATTCCTATCTAACACTAATAATTCTATCGAATATTATTTATTTATTTGCCCACAGTTAAATGGTTATAAGTATTCCTATCTAATATCTATAATTCTACTTAATATTATTCATTTGTTTGCACACAGCTGACTGATTTCAAGTATTGCTGATACTAATGATTCTAAATGGTTTCAAGTACTACTATCTAATAATTCCATCTAATATTAATCATGTGTTTGTGCACAGTTTAAATGGTTTAAAATATTGCTAACTCAGCACAAATGACCCTTCGCCATTGCCTTTTAGCACCTTTAAGCTAAAAAGGTTGGGATATTTATTTGCCATGAGCAATTTGAAGAATACAGTTGGGACGATCATATAGATGCTAGGGCTTGACAAGACCAGCCAAATGATCAGTTCAGGCCTCTACAACCATCCATCAAGCCCAGTGAGGGCCTAAGTGGAGTATCGCAAGTCATCTGACCACTTTGGTTGCCAGGTAATGGACTGTTATGTTACCAGGATTCTGTCCTCACCCATGGCCAACAGCTAGCCTCGTTAGGAGGTCTTATCTTTCTGCAGAGATGCAGTTAGCATATTTTACTGCCCCAGCTGAAAGGGCCTGCTCAGACTGATGACATTCACATTTTCATTTGTAAAGTCAATTTCAGTATTGCCAGGTATGTTTTGGTATGGAGGTTATCATATGATTCAGTATTCCATTTATAATAACTTTTTGTATATTTTGTAAAAATTTTAATCTTGAAATATTTTTAAAAAATCAACCACTCTCATTATCGCATCCAGTGAGACTAAAAAAGAATTTGGTAATATTCAATTAATTTATTTGGGAGTGGAGTGCAATAAAGAAAAAAGTTTGAGAAGCTCTGATTTAGATTTTTTGAGTTTGTTTCAAGGCTGTATGCACAATATTTCTGATCTTGAGAGAACAGCTGGTTTTTTTTGGGTTTTTTTTTAAATATAACCTTTTGCTGAGGAGTGGTCAATATGACTTTGCCTAGGGTGAATCTTGATATTAAAAAAATAAACCTTTTCTCAAACTTAGACAATATTAGCTGTTGAATTGGCTGAACTGCAAGAGATTACTCTTCACACTTGAGGTATAACCTATATAAGCTACCATCCTTTAATGTTTGGTTTGGTTTATTTGTTCAATGGTATATATCAACCTTTGTAGATTAATTAATGCCAAAATTAACCTTGTAGTAGAACAGTGGTGGTACTATTTAACCCTTAGCTGAGTGGAATAAGGGGGTTCATAGATTTTGCAAAGATATTAGTCTAAAAGTGAATGTAATAACATGACTGGAGTTGAACTCGCTTACTTCAAGGCCACATTCCAAAACTTTAGCCATTATACCATGGAGACTTCCTTGTATGTCTGTAGATTATCACAAATAAGACCATCCTTTTATTGCCTTCAACTTAATAATGTACAGGGCAATCCTAAATATGCAACCTAAATCTAAAAGAATAGAATTTGCCTGTATGTACATTTTTTTGCAACATTAGTGGTCCTGTCTCACTACTGGACTGAAAGATAATAATATCTAGTAATTGAAATGATTGTCATGCACTAGCCTCATTCAAGCATCCATTCCTCTATGTTATAGTTGGCTTCTTTATTTTAATGGCATATCAACCTTCACAGCTTATTTAATGCCAAAGCCATCCTTGTAGAAGATTTATATTTAACCCATAGCTAGGAAAATAAGGTGGTTCATACCTTTCCAAAAGGGTATTAATAACAATAGACATTGCATTCACCTAATTCAAAACATCCAGAGTGCAGGGCATGCAAGGCAACTATTTGTAAGAGATTCGGGTCACTTGCTAAGTATTAATAATTGGTTTGTATGTGACATAAAGAGCCAGGATACTGGGAGTGCAAATTCATGCACCAGGATAGAGGATGACCCTCCATCTTAAAATGCGATATACCTTGAGGACTGGCAGAAAAGTCATTCAGCAGTTATTCTTTTTGAATGTAGCGTGGATTGAACTTGGTGATAAAAATGGACGAAGCAAAAGTCTAAAGTGATTGTGACAAGGTGAAGATCTATGATAGCGAGAGACATGACAGAACAAAGATCTACGATAATGAGACAACAAAACAAAGATCTACGATAATGAGACAACATGACAGAGTGAAGATCTACAATAACAAGGAGAGTGTAATGAAGTGAAAATCTACAACAGCTGTAGAATGATAACAATAACACTTACTGGCCTAGGGGTCCCAACTAGTATCCAGTTAGTAGACAAAAATAAAAGAGGCAGTAACTCAATACAGTCCCTGCAAAACTACTAAATTAAAAGCTGGTATATATATATATATATATATATATATATGGATGACAATATATATATATATATATATATATATATATATGCTCCCCTACCCCTGTAGGGTTGAGCTCTCTAGCAAATGAAGTAATTGTGTTGCCATTAGGGTATATGCAAGGCTCTTCATATGAATCGAGCTCTCGGTAGCCGTTAAGCGGATA
Organism: Sepioteuthis lessoniana; assembly: GCA_963585895.1. NCBI lineage: Eukaryota > Metazoa > Mollusca > Cephalopoda > Myopsida > Loliginidae > Sepioteuthis > Sepioteuthis lessoniana. Next base: position 20,592,103 of record OY757914.1, read on the forward strand.
TATGCAAACAATAACAATTGTGATTCATAACCATTTAAATTTCCCTCACTTGCACTGGTTTCCTCATGGCTGAGTGGTAGAATCTTGGATTGGCATTTGAGTCAACCAGGTTTCAATCCCAGCTTCGGGAATCTCGCCTGTCTAGCCATACTGATGAGTTCTGATAGAACAAAACAGATCTGTCTGTGGATGACTATATATATATATATACACACACACACACACACTAATATGCCCACGCATAGATCAGCAACCAATTGTAATCCAGGGAATGGATTTGACCATGAGTGAACAATAGAATGTTCCAACATGCCATAAATAACTCCTTCTTCAGACCTCATTCTGAAAATTGACTCGGCTTGCTATGCAACTGATTTCTGATTTTGATCACCTACCAAACTCAATAACAGCAAAAAGCCGAGTGTGACAACGAAACTATAGAAAAGTGAATGTAATAATGTGACTGGAGTTTGAACTTATGACAATGTCACAGTATTACACGTTAGCCATGACAAAACAGAGACTCCTTTCCTTTGGGTTATGTCAACATGTTGTTTTCCAAGGACAAATAAATCTCATAAACATATGAAATGATACTTTTGAAAATGTTCTCTTGATTAATATAAAACCTGGGCGACCATGTCAAAGGATTTACTGGTAAAACTCATTATCATAAACATTAGAATCATAAGCTTTGCTATCTGTATGAGTCTTGTGTTCTCTGACCTTATTTCCACCTTTGCTCTGAAGCCTTTATAACAAATTGGTTGACTTATTTTTTGAAAAAAAAGTCAAATTATATATTGTCATTCAGTAAACATTAACTCTAACCATACAGAAATGTAAAAAGAATGGCAATTAAAGACAGACATAGTAGAAAATATTGGTTCAATATCTGGCCGATTTTCTATAGTATAGATTCTATTTAAATCCAATGAAGAATTTGTAGTGTGTTAGTTTAAATGAGGATAAATTGAGATATCACACAAAGTGTGTTAAGTTATATATGTGGGTGGGGATGGTAAAGGAAGTAAAAAAAAAAGGTCTTTGATTGACATCAAATGAGATTACAGTTTTTTCTTTTCCTAATTTTTTAAATAAAGAAAAATCTTTTAAGTATTTTAGGAAAAGGAATGATTGATAAATATGAAATAAGTTAAAAACTACTTTTGATTTATTGAATGGCATGTCAACTCATCTAGAGTTATTTTAAGCTGAGAGGTTACAGAACTGCTGTCAGTGTACATATATATTTACATTTTTCTTGTAGTTGTTTCTTAAGATTGGTTTCATTTCTTTGTTTAATGGCATATCAAACTCCATAGGTTATTTAATGCCAAAGCCATCTTTGTAGAAGAACAATGGTGGTACTAGGGGGTGTCCTCGTGGTGTAATGGTTAAAGCGACGGACTGTGGAATCGTAGTACCTGAGTTCGTACTCCAGTCACGCTATTACGTTCACTTTTGGGCAAATACCCTTAGGAAAGGTATGAACCCCCTTATCCTCCCAGCTATGGGTTGAATAGTACCACAACTGTTCTTCAAGGAGAATGGCTTTGGCATCAAATAACCTACCAAGGTTGATATGCCATTAAACAAAGAAACCAAACCAAACAGTGGTACTACTTGACTTAGAGCTGGAGGAATAAGGGGATTCACACATTTCCCAAAAGTATTAGTCTGAAAGTGACCATAATAGCATAACTGGGTTTTGAACTTGCTTACGATGACATCACAAACCAGCATGTTCTTAAGTTTTTGCAAACAATTATATGCTATCAAGTATTCCTATTGGATCAAAATAACTAGCACACAGTTGTATGGTTTCAAGTATTCCGATCTAATACTAATAGTTATATGGTTTCAAGTAATTATTTCTATTTAATAATCAGCATTTGTTTGCATACAGTTATAAGATTTCAAATAACTAAAAAAAATCATTAATAAACAATTATCATCCTCAAGTCATGTTGATGGCAAAGAATTCCCTGAATCTCTCTCTCTTGTCATCTGTCCCTATTATCCACCACTCATGGAAGGTCCTCTAGACTGCATCCAGTGTCTGCATAGAGCTGTAAGTAGGTCCTTGCTGGTTGGCCAACACTGGCATGTCCATGTGCAGGAGTTCATAAGGGAACATAGCTTATGTGTTTATCCTTACTCCTCCAGTAGTACCCCACATCTTGTTTGTCTTAATTAGATGGTGTATAAGTTTGGAAGTAAGTGGCCACACAGTTGCTGGTTTGTGGTGTAACTATTCTTAATACAAATAATTTACAGTTATAAAGTTTCAAGTAGTCCTATGAAATACAAATAATTTTTAATAGATCTATTTGACCCATAGATCGGAACCTAACAGGTAATACAAAATTTAGCAGTTGAAATCCATTAAACACTAGCTTCATTCAAACTTCCATTACTTTGCATTATATCAGTCACGTTGTATACTTATATACATCACATAAGGAATGCATGTAAATTATCATAAATAAAATCATTATTGCAGGCAAATCTGGTAGTTATGACATGGAACCTAAAACCTAAAGGTTCAATTTGAAATTCTCAGGTTTTCAATTCCAACTGACACCTGAAGACCACAGAGTAACCCCCCACACACACACACACCAATTCTATAATAATCAAGAAAAAGACACTGGTCTGAGTACATCATCAGATAATTCTTATAATCAATCAATACTCTGTGAGTAGGACTTAGGATATACTGACTGTATCCCCTTTGGAGAGGTAATACCTCCTTAAAAAAAAAAAAAAAAAAAAAAAAAAAGCAGTGTCCTAGGTATGACATTAAACTGTATCTCATAGTGGCTGGTTGGTTGGTTTTATGGTATATCAACCCTTGTTGGTTACTTAATGTCAAATCCTATTTATACATATATATATATTAAATATGATTTGTAAACATTTTGTAGATAACATTTTTAAATGAGCCTGAGCTCTTTTTGTATACAGTTCAATGGTTTCAAGCATTTCTATCAAACATGAATAATTCTATTCACTATTAATCATTTGTTTGTGCACATTCAAATGGTTGCTTTAATTTGGTTTTATGACATATCAACCATTCTAGGTTATTTAATGCATATCTGGTTTATATATATATTAGATATATATGGTTTGTTTTGTTTTGTTTGGTTTTATGGCATATCAACCTTTGTAGGTTATTTAATGCCAAATCCATTTTTATGTAAATAATCAGTTCTATTGAAAACAGTTAAGTTTAGCATAAGTATACGGTTTAATTGTCAAAAACATTTCCATTTCAAACTATTCAAGCAGTTATATGTAATAATTCAGTTAAGTGTAAATACAGTTTTAATGTCGAAAAACAGTTCAATTTGAAATAAATCAGTTAAGCATAAGCACGCAGTTTAAGTGTAAGTACGGTTTAATTGTCAAAAACGTTCTATTTCAAGCTATTCAGTTTACTCAATTCATTTTAGCATAAGTATGCAGTTAGTTCTATTTAACCCATAGATAGGGTTCTATCAGGTGCTACCACTCCGGGCCAGAGTGGACCTGGGAGCGATGGCAATGAAGGGGTACTCCGCATTCCCCAAAGCTCCAGCACTGCTGAAACTTCACCATCAGATTGTTTAATGTCATATCCAGGACGCTCATTAGGGGGGGGTCTTACCCCTCTGCAGAAGTGCAGTCAGTGTATTCTACAGCCCCAGTTGACTGGGCAATACACAGATTTAAATGTCAGACAGTTTTATTTCAGATAATTCAGTTCAGCATAAGTACAGAGTTTAGACGTCAAAAACAGTTCTATTTCGAGCAATTCAGTTCAGCACTAGTACGCAGTTCCAATGTCAAAACAGTTCTATTTTAAACAATTCAGTTTAGCATAAATACACAGTTTAAATGCAAAAATCAGTATAGTGAAAGAAGCATGTAGTTCTATTTAACCCATAGATAGGACCCTTATCAGGTGCAACCACTCCGGGTCAGAGTGGACCTGGGAGCGATGGCAATGAAGGGGTACTCCACATTCCCCAAAGCTCCAGCATTGCTGGAACCTCACCATTAGATTGTTTAGTGTCATATCCAGGACACTCGTTGGGGGGGTCTTACCCCTCTGCAGAGAAGCAGTCGGTGTATTCTACAGCCCCAGCCGACTGGGCAAAGGTATATATGATTTGTAAACATAAATCAACTAAGTTAAATAGTTCTAAGTATTGCTATGTATCACTAACAATTCAATTCAATATCAGTCATTTTACTTGGACGCTGACTAAATGGTTGGAGAAGAAGCTCAACGGCAATTATACAAGAATGTTGCAAGCAATATTGAACAGGTCCTGGCAGCAACACCCCACACGGTGCCAACTGTATGGCCACCTACCACCTATCACGAAAACTATACAGGCTAGACGAACCAGACATGCCGGACACTGCTGGAGAAGCAAAGACGAGATCGTAAGTGATGTGCTCCTGTGGACCCCCGCATATGGCCAATCAAAAGCAGGACAACCAGCACGAACATTCATACAGTAGCTATGTGATGATACGGGATGTAACCCCGAAGACCTGCCAAAGGCGATGAATGATAGGGAGATGTGGAGAGAGAGAGTCAGGGATATCCGTGCTAGCCGCACGTTATGATGATGATGTTTTCAAACAGTAAATGAGGGGTACTCCACATTCCCCAAAGCTCCAGGGCTGGAGCCTTGCCATCAGATGGTTTAGTGTTATATCAAGGACAATTTTTTTTTGAGGTGGGGTAGCCCTCTGCAGAGATGCAGTCAATGTATTTTATAACGCCAGCTGATTGGGCTGTCTGATAGTGAGGCTCCAGTTCTGAAGTTATAAGAAATATAGAGTATCATTGTAATTACTCCTAGGTCCACTCTGACCTAGAGTGGTAATATCTGTTAAAGTCCTATCTGAGGGTAAAATATATCTGTTTGAAAATTATTACTTTTGGATAAGAATATGTGAAACCATATAAGTGTGTGCAAACAAATAATGATCATTTATCCTTAGTAAACAATCTTATCTTCAAGTTACTATTCTTAATACAAATAATTTAGTTATATGACAAAGCATTCCTATCAATTACAAATAGTTCTTTAAATAGATCTATTTGACCCAGAGATGGGACACTAACAGGTATTGCCACTCAAATCAGAGTGGACCTGGGAGTAATGGCAATGAAGGATTACTCCACATTCACCAGTGTTCCAGAACTGGAGTCTCACCACCAGATGCAGTCTAGGATCTTACTCAGGACACTTCTTTTTAAGTGGTGTCTTACTCCACTGCAGGGGATAAAGTCAGAGTATTTACAGCTCTACGGACAGGGTAAAATTTTTAAACAGAATACAAGTGGTTTGAATTCAGAATTTTTCTTCTCTTAGACAAATTACCTAAACAAGGCTAAAGAGCCCAGTCTGCCTGACTATTTACTGATAGCTGGAAGAAGAAGAGATAAATTTAAGCCTTGTATAGGGTGTCTCAATATATATGGGAACTATGTAACTGCTAATAACACTAATAATAATAATGATGTGGGTTTTTTTTTGTTTCATATTTGAAAATAGTATACTATAACTATTAATCCTTGACCACAATGCCTTGGACAAGAAAGGAAAAAATATTTTGCATCACTACTTATTTGGAGACAAAATTATTCAAAACTGTCTCAAAATAGATTGCATGACTGGAAGCTGATATCATGATAATTTAAAAAAAAACATTGACTTGATGTCTCTTGCTCAAAGAATACATTTTTTTTACAGGCCATGTTTGAAATGACCGCCATTGTGCTTGTCTCAGAAATAAATCATTATTATATTAATGGGTTGGATCTATTTTGAGACACCCCAGTACAAGTGAAAACAAACTCATCCAGGATTTTAACTTAATTATTAGAATCCATTTTCTATGACCATAGTGGTTACATCACTGTGTAAGGACTGCTAGAAATGATTGCTTAGTTTAAAAGTATATCAACCTTCGTTGATTATATAATGCCAAAAGCTACCCTTGTAGAAGAACAGCAGTGATACTATTTAACCTATAGCCGAGGAGATAAATGGGTTCATATCTTTCCCAAAGGTATTCATTTAAAATTGAACATAATAATGCAATTAGAGTTCAAACTTGCTTACTATCATGTCGTAGTACAGTACATTAGCCATGACACCATAGGGACTCGACTCCACTCCCCAGTAGTAACAATAATTCGTTACATTAGAAACTCCAAGAACTTCTAGAGAGGTTAAAAAGCCATCTACTAAGGTGAGTAAAAAGTTTTTTTAAATTTTGGTAAAGTGAACCACAATGCTGCAACTCTGGATATTTCAGCTGAGGTTGTGAAGGTGACAATACACACTGGATTGAGATTAAGTTTACCTGATAATCTTTGAGTGCTACTTGACAGACTTGTCTCTATGGCCCGGAGCATGGCCTTGGAATTCATGATTTTAGACCTACATGAACTTGCCAGATCATCAAGGTTCTTGCAACCAGAGCAAAGTTTCTTAAACCATCTGGTTACTATACTGCTATCAATTACGCCTTCAACTTTTGCACAACAAATGTTTTTGATTGCTTCTGCGGCATTATGGTCCAGTTTGAACTTGTAAAGTCTAAGTTGCTATTTATCTGTGCTGCTTTCAAATCACACAGAGTGAAGCAATGTACAATATGTCAATGTATCAACCAAAGCAAGTACCTTTTATGGCTTGAACTGCTTTAGTCACATGATATACATACTGCAAACTAGCATGTATTAAAATATTGCAAAACTTCTGACTAATATTGTTAAATCTGTTTTTGGAACCTGTTCATTATAAGAAACCAGTATATCTGTATGTAATTTGCATAAGTCTACGCATTACAGTAAATGCAACTAAAATGAAAAGAAAAATTAAGTATTGAAAAGTGGATCAGATTTAAAGCTAAAAATGTATTTTGTCAAATATTTTTAGATAAAAAGAAAAAGTGAAATAAATGGATTTTTATTTTTTTTATTTTTTTCAATTAAATTATTTCTGTCAAAATCACATGCTCACAAGATGAAAAAAAAACAACAAAAAACTGAGGTCAGACAAGTTTTTCTATTTTTATATCTAACAAAGAATGAGAACACTAACTTAACCAAGTAATATTTTAATAAGCTTTTTAAAGGCATGGTCTCTGATATAAAATCATGACAAATTAATTACACAGCAAGGTTTTCAGCTCTAACTCTAATGCTATAGAAAGAAAAAGTAACTGATTATTTATTACTAAAATATTTATTATATATACATATATATATATATATATATATATAGTTGTAAAGCTACCTGCCTCCCATCTCCAAAACTGTCCAAGTCCAATGAACCAGACATGCTGGACACTGCTAAAAAAGTAAGGATGAACTCATAAGCAATGTTCTCATATGGATCACTTAACACAGACAAACAAGAGTTGGACAACCAGTTAGAACTTATCTACAGCAGCTCTGTGCGGACACAGGATATAGATTGGAGGACCTGCTGGAAGCGATGGATAATAGAGACGAGTCGTGAGGGAGGGTCAGGGAGAATTGTGCCAGCAGCACGACATGATGATATATATATATATATATATATATATATATATATATATATATAAAAAAGCTCTATCATTGATATTAACCACTATTTGATAATACTGCAATATTTGGTCCTCCAATAACTCACCAAGTGGGCTAGTGTGAATCAAACTTCTACAATTATATATATATATATAAGAAGTCCTGTTAATTTTTTTTCGTGTTTTTGGAAATTTCAAAAATGCGTAACAGGATGGAAATAAATTTATAATCCTTTGTGATTGGTTTCGTTGTTTTTTCTTAAAGAAAAAAAAAAAAAAAAAAAAATATATATATATATATATATATATATATATATGTATGTATGTATGTAAGTGCAATGTACAAATCATTTTAAAACATGTTTTTTCTTAAACCAGTAAAATTGAACAGAATAAAACTGAAATGTTTTCTCACCTCCTTATAACTAAAATACAGTCTTCAAATGTAACATTTTATCAGAAAGGTGCTCAAATACTGGCCTGTAGAAGGCCAATATTTGAGCACCTTTCTGCTTAAAGAAAAAATGTTTTTATGATTTGTCATTTCAATATTAAATGCTACAAACAATTGTCATTCATTTGTCAGAAGACTTTTATTAAATCTAAATATCAATCTCATTAAGATGGATGAAATACATTCTAATTACTCTCTAAAAAATCTTCCAACACAGTCATACATTTTGTCTGATAACTTAAATTTCTTTTTTTTTAAAAGATGAAACTCATAATCATGAGACTACTATGAGGTGAGAAAACTATATATATATATATATATATATATATACACACATATAAAATGATCAAGACAAGGAAATGACAGCCACCAAACACCATTGACTGTGTATATACTATTCTAACTTAGATCTACAAATGCACTATGACTGATTTTGAGGACTCTTCATCTAGAAACATAGTAAACTATATATATATATATATATATATATATATATATATATATATATATGGGGGGGGTATAACTATAACCCAGCAAAAACCAATGCATTATGGCGAGATTTTTTATTAAAGCAATATACTTAAAATGCTTTAACTAAGAGAATAAAGCATTTGCTAACGAATGAGAATTTTGTGGGGTCTGTGTTCACATTAAACATCGTTTTTGAATCATTCAAATGCTCAATAGAACTGAGATAACAATGAAATATTAATTAGAATCCTGGACTACTTTTTAAATCAATATCATTATGGACCTCTGTCACAAAACGAATCCAATTGGACCAAGAGTTGTCTAGAATATTAAATAATTACTTCTGATATCACATATGCAATAGGTTAGAGCAGAAACCTGCAGAGAGCAAGATTTGCACAATTTCAATTATTAAGAGAAATACACAGATCAGAGTTAAGAAATTTTTTAAAAATGCAAAAATTAAGAGTAAAATTTTTCTTTCTTCTTAAGGTTGGTTGGTGTTCTATAGCATATCAACCTTTGTGGGTTATCTAATGCCAAATCCTCTGTGTGTGTGTGTGTGTGTGTGTGTGTGTATACACATACACACATACATGTAATTGAATAGTTTGTAGTTACCTTTATTTTTAAATGAGTTAGAGCTCATTTGTTTGCACACAGCTAAACGTTTTCAAGTATTTCTAACACTAATAATTCTATTTGATATTAATCATTTGTTTGACACAGTTAAATTGTTTCAAGTATTGCTATTTGATATTTGTAATTCTATTTATCAAGTATTTCTTTGTCAAATAAATTGGCACACAGCTATAGGGTTTTTAAATAACAAATAATAATAATCCTTAGTAAATGATTGAACAGTTTTATTTGACACATAAATGGAACCTTAACAAGTTCTATCCCTCAAAGTGGACCTGTGAGTGGAGTCTCATAATCAGATGCAGTTTAGTGGCATACCCAAGACATTTCTTTTTGATCTATATTACAATATCAGTATGTAAAAAATAGTATCAGTATTATGTTCTTAGTAATAAGGCTGTAAGTACATATTCTATCTGTATTACTTTATAGACTTGTGCATAGATGGAATTTTAAAGACTTCATTTTTAGGGGAAAATATTGGCTTAACCTTGATAGTAGAAATAATTTTGTAAGGTTTAAATTCAAACATAATAAAAGACACAGAGCAACTCTTGACTTAAAGAAATTAAACTATAAATCAATGATTTCATAAGCATCAATCAGCAACTGATCTAACTGTGGGTAATAGATTTGTACATGGGTAGGTATAGTATATACCTCAATTCCTAAACCATTGAAATATTTCTTTACAAATATTTTTATAGCAACATGGTAAATGAGAGGGAATGTTTTAAAAATTTATAAAATATATATTCTAAGCCAGTTCAAAATCTATCTAATGCTGTTCAATATCTATCAATCTAAGCCAGTTCAAAATCTATCTAATGCTGTTCAAAATCTATCAATCTATCTAATGCTGTTCAATATCTATCAATCTATCTAATGCTGTTCAATATCTATCAATCTAAGCCAGTTCAAAATCTATCTAATGCTGTTCAATATTTATCTGTCTCAGCCTATTCAAAAATCTATCAATCTATCTAATGCTGTTCAATATCTATCAATCTAAGCCAGTTCAAAATCTATCAATCTATCTAATGCTGTTCAAAATCTATCAATCTATCTAATGCTGTTCAAAATCTATCAATCTATCTAATGCTGTTCAAAATCTATCAATCTATCTAATGCTGTTCAAAATCTATCAATCTATCTAATGCTGTTCAAAATCTATCAATCTATCTAATGCTGTTCAAAATCAATCAATATATCTAATGCTGTTCAAAATCTATCAATCTATCTAATGCTGTTCAAAATCAATCAATATATCTAATGCTGTTCAATATCTGTCTCAGCCTATTCAAAAATCTATCAATCTATCTAATGCTGTTCGATATCTGTCTCAGCCAGTTCAAAATCTATCAATCTATCTAATGTTGTTCAATATCTGTCTCAGCCTGTTCAAAATCTATCAATCTATCTAATGCTGTTCAAAATCTATCAATCTATCTAATGCTGTTCAATATCTGTCTCAGCCTGTTCAAAATCTATCAATCTATCTAATGCTGTTCAATACATATTTCAAACAGTTCAATATCTATCTATTTGTATGCAAATAAGAGTTGTGACAAAAAGTATTGAGATTGACACTTTAAGTTTGAATTTAATGGAACACCTGTGTGCATTTCATATAATAAAGTTATAACAATACTTCTAGACTGATGAACTAGCACAATCTTGTGTTCCACTACAAGGCACTGAAACTGCTCATTGGAATGTAGAGAGAAATGGGACTGTCCTCTCTAGATCAAGTGCAGACGTATATACACCATCTTTTATTATATAAGTTGCTAAGCAGTACACTTCATTAAAATTTTAATATTTGAATATATAAAACCTAATGAGACCATATGCAGAATATTATACAAAAGCCATATGCAGAATATTATACAAAAGCCTGGACTCCAGTGTCAAGATATTCAGATTGAAGGAGAGTGACAAAAATAAAAAAAAGAGTAAAAGATTACAGTGATAAGGAGAAATTAGAGAAATTAAGACAAACTACTTTACAAGAAAGAAGAACAAGTAATGATCTCACTGAAACTTTCAAAATAACAGAATTCTAATTATGGTAGATATTTTTTAATATTTCTCTTTAAACTGGAAATTTATTTTCAAGACAAATTTCAAAAATTAAGTCTATCAATCAATTGAATTTTTTTGCAAATAGAGTCATATTTTTTGGAACAAATTGACTAATTAGGTCAAAAACAGTACAGCCCAGTTAGCTGGAGTCATAGAATACACTAACTGCATCTCTGCAGAGGGGCAAGACCCCCCCCCCATGGTCCTGGATATGACACTAAACCATCTGATGGTGAGGTTCCAGTGCTAGAGCTTCAGGGAATGTGGAGTACTTATTCATTGCTATTACTTCCTCATCTACTCTGACCTGGAGTGATAGTACCTAATAGGGTTCGATCTAGAAGTTCAATAAATTGTTTGACAATGGAACAGTATGTAAACAAATGACTAATATTAAATTGAATTATTAGTGTTGCATAGCAATACTTGAAGCCATTTAACTGCATGCAAATAGAACTATTAGTGTGGAATACTTGAAACCGTTTAACTGTGTGCAAAAATTGTATTGGTATTATAAAGCAATACTTGAAACCATTTGACGGTGAATAAATGAATGAATAGTGTTCAATAGAATTGTGTTATATAGCAATACTTGTAAACACTTTAGTGTGCAAATAAAGAATTAGTGTTAAATAGCAATATATGAAACCATTTAACTGGGTGCAAACAATAGCAATACTTAATTGCGTTCAAACAAATTACTCTAACTTTTTGTAAAAGCCCTGGAAGTAATGACAATGAAAGGATATTCCATACTCTTCTTGGTTTTAAAAGTCTAGTTGAAGTGGAATCAACCTATTGGGCGGTAGTCAAATTATTTAACATGCAAAATAAACTGATGGATGTTCACCAATTAGACATAAGCAAAATACTGCTTTTTTCTACTTCAAACTTAGTTTCTTATATGCTCATTAAATCTCGCCACTCTACATGAGCTTATCACGTTCTCCTCCATAAAACAAGTCACACCTCTTGCGTCCTTTTCTTCTGGTTTCCGCATGTCGGTAGCAGAGAGAGCACACCTTCTGTTTCTTTAAGGTAAGATTGTTTGTGGCATTACTACTACTACACACAGTAGTAGGACAGACTGGGTTCTTCAGCCTTGGTGAGGCAACTAGTCTAGGAGAAGGAAAACTCTGAATTCAAACCTGCTTAAAAATTGACCTTGTGTCATATCCTGCCCGAGCGGAGGGGTTGGTAAATAGGATTACTACTACTACACACAAGAACTTCAGAACTGGAGCCTCACCATTAGATGCAGTTTCATGTCATACCCAGGACATCTCTTTTTGGAGAGGTCTTACCCTTCTGCAGGAGATACAGTTGGCATATTTTAAGCCCCCCTCTAACCAAGCTTTACTACTACTGAAGCTGGGAAACTATTGCATGGGTTGACCTCACAACATACAAAGAGCCACACTTAAGATAACCGTTATTGGCCAAGGAAATGAAATCAGCAACTAGAGTTCAAATCCTGTACAAGGCTGTTTGTGTTTCACTTAGTGCTAATGCCCTTACGAAAGGCATGAATCCATTGGTTCTTTCTCCTGCTATGTGTAAATAGAACAGATTGGGATCTTAACCTTGGTCAGGCAACTAATCTAGGAGAAGGAAAACAGAATTCAAACCAGCTGTACTTCACTTAAAAACTGACTTTGTGTGTTGCATCTTGCCCATGGCAGAGGGTTGGGTAAATACAAGCAAGTCCAGCCTGTAACTCGTGTAACATCTGATTTTCTTTAGCTTAAATGTTTAACTTCAAGAGATGCTGTAACTTTCCATGACAACAGAAGATGTATCATAGAAGTGGGAAAAGATGAAATCAAGGAGGTGAATGAGTATGTCTAATTAAAATGGATAGTGATATGCAGAGTCATAGATGAGGAAATCTTGCAGAGAATAAGATCAGGGTGGAAGGTATTTACTGGGAAAAAACATGTACTTAAAGCAAAGCTGGACAAGACCGTATATGCCAACCTCTTTAGAAGCACCATTTTGCCTGCAAGTGAAAAATGGGTTCCCATGAAGAAAGAAGAACAGTGACTGGTCACAACACAGGAGGCTATGGAAAAATCCCTGCTGGAAACTTTATTGCATGAGAACATCTGAAATGAGGTAATTCAGGAGTGGAGCAGTCGGCAAAATATGATCACAGAGTACTGAAAGCAAAAGTTTTTCTGAGACAGACACATTGCAAGGTTCACAGAGAAAGGTGAACCCATACAGTAGTTAAATGGTATCTGAGAGACTGAAGATCTTCAAAATGATGGGAAATGGATGACAGTATTGGCCGTGTCATCATATGTAAACATTAGAGTGAACAATTATTTTTTCTGTATTTGCCTAATAAAACCTTTTGTGTTACATAAACAGCTCACAAAATTACTAACCATTTCAATGTGTTGAATCCTTATTAGTTTATCTAATATTGATTACAAAAAGAAGGAAGAAATATATATTTTCTACAAAATAACAACAATGATATAGATAGTAAACTAACCAAGAATATCAGAAAAAATAAACAGAACTGAAGTAGCAGAAAAAATTGAACAATGCAAATTGTCTGTCTGTGTTTAAGAATGTCGATTCTAAAGAATATAGTCTCTTCCTCCAGAACTGACAATATTTCCACTTCACTCATTGCTTGGAGCATCCAAGAAATGGAGAAAGAGAGAGAGAGGTGGTGGTGGTGCAAGTGAGATTAAGAATCAAAATTGGCTGCTTTTGTTAATTAATAAATTAATCAATCTAAATTTAACTTGAATCAATGCAAGAATGTTTGTCAGCTCACAATCCAAATGGTTGCATGGAATAAAACCTCGAATAAAATCAGTCAGAGATGAAAATAAGTGGCCTAGAATTATGGATGGGTGTATGTTTAAAATGTTTTTTATGATCTTGTAAGATGGATCATAATCTAAACCACTATCTATTTCCTTGTCATCAATAATGATGGAGGTATATATATATATATATAGATATAAATATATATACACACCACACACATGCATAATTTGGATGACCCAAAAGCTCCTTTTTCAATAGCTACTACACCAATGTGTAAGGCAGAATGCTACTTCTTTCCCTGGATTGCTCTACTTATCCTTGATCTGTAATGCTGATTGTTAAGCAAGTATGCATCAAGTACCATTTTTTGAGTCTTTGGTATGACAACCTAGGATTGAACCCTAGTCTTCCAGACCATTGGTGAACACTAACCATTATGCCAATGGGCCAGTGATATATATATATATATATATATATATTGTGTGTGTTTGTGTGTGCGTGCGTGCTGCAAACTTTCAACCAAAAATCCCACCCCACCCAAAAAAAAGAAAACAGCAGTGTAGCTAACAAAATCTTCATGAAATGATGACAAAGGTCGTGAATTATTTCAGTATCAATGCATTATTACCATTAACCCAACAGCACCAGGAGGTAGGAAATGGAATTGGTTAACCAAGTTTAAATCCTGGATGAGGCAGCTTGCATTTCCCTTTGTGCTAATGCCAGTAGGAAAGGCATGAATCCATCTATTCTCCCCCTTGTCATGGGTAAATAGTACAGCAAACTGAGTCCTTTAGTTTTGGCTTGACAAATAGTCTAAGAGATGAAAAACTGAATTTAAACCAGCTTGACACCAATTAAAACCTCACTTTTTGTCACATCCAATCTGTGATGGAGGGGTTGTGTATATACATACAATACCACCAGACTTTATTGCTTTTTCCATCCCATTTTGGGAATACAAAATCAAAACAGAGCCACTTTGTATATACCTTTGTTGTCTTCATAACTTTCTAGTAATGAAGCATTAACTTAATGATGATTTGAATTAACAGATAAGATGAGATGTAATTATACTGGATTTGAATGAGAATTTCCATGAAATTCAGGTACAAAATTAGTGTACAAGATCTCAATAAGGAATCATTAATTAAGTGATGTTAATGTGGAGATGATAATCTCACTGGAAAGTCAAGATAACATGCTTCATATTGGGGAACTCCCGACTGAATCCTTTCAATCGATTTAGTATCTCAGCATGAGATTTGCACTATTATCAACACAGCTAACCAATATTGTAGACATAGTAGTGATTGCATGGTCTTTCCCAGCTGTCATTCATCTTTTCTGGAAGTGTTAAGTAAATATATATACATACTACTGTGGAAAAAAAAAATGTTTAAATTGTTAGATATATTTTTATACCATATATAGTTGGGGGCCATAATTATTGTCTTTGCCATAAAATAACCCAACAAAGGTTGACATGCTAACAAATGGTGAGGTAGAAGTAATAACATCTTGGATAAGTTGGAGGATGTTTAGCATTAATGAATATTAAAAATACTCAATTCCCCATGATATAAAAAAAATGCAATTACATTTTTCTAATTCATGTTTAATATTTTCTCAATCTTAAACTAAAATCAATTAAGATAATATGTCTTATGCCTTGCACTTATATATATGAACCCCCCCCCAATATATTCAAAGGATGTATCTATTTATTTATTTATATATGGGTAATATGCCAATGTTAAATGCTTTCTTTTTTTAAATCATGATCAGAGCAGGGTGATTGTGTGATGTTTTTATTAAAAAAATATTCAAATTTTCAAAAATGATATTTTGATGAGACAACATCACTCTGAAGATGGCTCTCACTCCTATCCCAAATAAAACATTTAATGTTGGCATATTATCTATATATGAATAAATACACCCTTCAAAGGATATTGTTTTTCATATTAACATCTAGTTGGATTTCCATTTTTCTCTAATAAATATAGATAACAAAAGGTGATGTAAAAAACAGGAATATATCTTTATAATTATTTTTTAAGTTTTAATTGTTCTCAATTTGTTTTAACTTTAGGTAATTTGAAAACTTTGAAATTTTTAAAAGACTTGATATTAAAAAAAAAGAACAATGAACCAGTAACATAGCATATCCCTTCATAAAATCAGTATTGTTTTTTAATATCCAAGTGTTTTGAGTTGATTGTTTAATAATCTCTGCATACCATGATCACTTGACACTCAGAGCCACACACGGAAGGCAATCTCTGAGGTGCAGCCAGGGGGTTGTTTCAAATTAGTCTATAACTAATTTGATCAAATATTTAACTCATTTATTTATTTATTTATTTATTTAGGTGTTTATGGAAAAATGCATCTGTCCATTCTGTCTTAAAGTGGTATTTTAAGGATGGTTTATTTTGATGTTAAAGCCATTTGGAGTCAGTGTTTTGAGACAATTTATCCTTTGTATCTTTATGTTTCTTTTATCAGGATATTGATCAATGATTTTTTTCTCAATCCTTTCAATGATAGTGGATTTTGTATCTCAGTTGAAGTCATGGTGTGTGTGTGTGTATATATATATATATATGATAGAATACTGTCATTTAAAAAATACAATTAAATAACCTAACAGTATTTAAAAACTGAATGTGCATGAAAAGAGTGCTTGATAGTGTTAAGAGCTATCTTCAAATTTCTGGTAACATAAACTATTACTAAAATTCTTATGTCGTTTCATGTTATCAGGTGATTGGCAATCAAAAACCATTTTATTTGCCAGTAACTTGTCATTTGATTTCATCTGAGGCAATAGAGTTGCTATTAACAAAACCTGGGCAGTGTGTGTGTGGGGGAATTGAGAAATTATAACTCAGATATGACAAGACTACAAAGGAATCTTGTGAAATTCATTTAAACTAAACACATTTACAAAAGTTAAAAAATTAGAATATATATATAAGATAGAAATATACCAAAAAAGAAAATTTTTTGCATGAAAAGAGAGCTTGATGTTATGATAGCTGAGCAGGTATAAAACATAAGAATACTAGAATTATGGACACAATAAGTATGTTACTTAAGTTTTATATGTTTTCCACTATCTTTAGATGGGCATGTAGTAAAAGTGGCCAGTCTAGCATTTATAAAGATTGAGCTTTTGTTAGATGATTGGGTACTATTGTGCAAGACATTTATACAAAAGAATAATGTGGTTAGGTTTTATATATATATATATATATATATATATATACATACACACACACACACCCACACACAAGGGTCATTCAAAAAGTTCTAAGTCTCACCCAGAAAGAAGAGCATAGCTGAACATTTATTTAAGGTCACTTGCTGATTATTTGGGTGCCCTAAACATAATTCGTTGAGGAGCTCCCTTTTTTTTAGGTTGTATTGATACCCCTTTCAGAACTTGATCCTGATTTGTCTGATATCTAAGGCCACAGCTGAAGCTTACAGAGAAAGTGAGTGTGTGTATATATATATATATCATCCATCATCAAGATGTGCCGCCAGCACGGATATCCTTGACCATCTCTCGCCACTTTTCCCTATCGTTCATCACCTCCGGCAGGTCTTCTGGGTTACATCCTGTGTCCTCACATAGCTGCTGTATGTAAATTCGGGCTGGTCGTCCTGCTTTTACTTGGCCATATGTGGGGGTCCATAGTAGTACGTCACTAACGAGCTCGTCTTTGCTTCTCCAGCAGTGTCCGGCGTGTCTGGCTCGTCTGACCTGTATAGTTTTCATGATGGGAGGTAGATGGCCGTACAGTTGGCGTCTCGTGGGGTGTTGTCGCCAGGACTTGTTCAGTATTGCTCTCAACATTCTTGTGTAGTTGCCGTCAAGTTTCTTCTCCAGCCGTTTGGTTAGCGTCCATGTAGTGCATCCATATAGCAGTATCGATACAACTGCTGCCTGGAAGAAACTGCGCTTCATTTCATCGGTCAGGTCTGATTTCCATATTATTGAGAGCCTATCTATAGCCGTCCATGCACCTGATTTAAACTGACCTTCACCAAAATAAATGACTTAGAAAAAATAATATATAAATGATAGATAAAGTAAGAAGACCAAATGCATAGAATCACAAATGAAGAATTTTTTACATATGGCCCAGTCATCAAGTTTCAGATTGATTTTAACAGCAAGTCAACCCATCTAGGGTTATTTTATGCCTAGAGACTAGGGAATTGCATTCATTGTACATTCATATTTACATTTTTTTGTGTATTTGTTTCTTAAGTATTGTTTTGGTGCATGGTTACATGATATCTAGTATTCGTATCTAATAGTGGTAAATGTGCTGGACTGTGACATAGTAAATGAGTTTGAAATTCAGTTCTGTTACATTACCTTTGGGACTAATACTTTTGGGATAGTGGTAGGAACTCTTTTATCCACTCAGCTATGGATTAAATAGTACGACCAGTGTTTTTTAACAAAATAGCCTTGGTATTAAATAACACACAAAAGTTGATATGCATTTGAAACCAACAACCCTATCTAATACAAATAATTTGTACACAGTTATATGGTTTCAAGTATTCCAATCTAATACAAATAATATGTACACAGTTATATGGTTTCAAGTATTCCTATCTAATACTATTTCTATTTAATAAATCATTTGTTTCCAAACAATTTTATGGTTTCAAGTAATTGTAAATAATATTAGTAAACAATTACACCAGTAACTATCCTTAATGCAAATAATTTTCAGTTATATTGTTTGGTTTCTTTGTTTAATGGAATATCAACCTTTTGGGGAGTTAAAAATACACACACACTGATATTTACATAAAAAATATTTATCAGCTCCTGAACACAAGAGTAATTTTTGGCTGATGTAGCACTTAAAAATGTGCAATATTTGACTTCATAGTAGATGCACTAGTACTAAAAGGATAAAGTTACAATTAGTACAAAAAGAGAGGAGGGAGAGTGAGAGAGAGAGAGAGAGAAGGGTGTGTGAAAAAAGACATACAAAGGAACACAGAGGGGTGAAAAGAAATAAACAAGGGTAGAAAGAGGAAGTGAAAGAAGGCAGATGGGAAGAAGAGGTGAAAGGAGCCAGAATTGAGATAGAGGTGAAAGGAGAGAGATGGGAAGAAAAAGATAGGGGGTGAAGAGGAGAAAGAGGACAGACAGATAGAAAGAGAGAAAATCAAAGAAGGCAAATAGAAAAAGGGGGAGTGAAAGAAGGCTGAGAGAGAGAGAGAGAGAGAGAGTATTATTTGTTTAAACTTTTGAGATGAAGCGTGATAATTTTTATCATTTAGAGTGTTTGGACTATTGTCTTCATCTTTATTGTTATAGTCACGTTTCAGAAGATGTATCTTTCTGCTTTCTACAGGTGTTCATTCTTGAACTTGGAAATCTACACAGAACATTAAACTCAACTCTTTATTCTATCCATAGGGTTAGATTATTCTAATTCCATTAATCACGACCAGGTACAAGTGTTAAGCTAGATTAAGTATTCCTTGTTATTTTAACCTGTAGTGAGGATTGAACCTACAACCTCCAAATGATTTCACTAAAAACTTCATTGATCAAATGCCTATATCCATTATGTTACATTACATGTCCTGCTGGACAAATCGGAGTGAATTTTGGGGACTCATAAACCTAATGTTTAATCAAATAAACTTTAGTTTGCACACAATTATATGATATCAAGTATTCTTATCTATTACAAATAATTTGCACAATTATCAAGTTTCAATTATATATAAGTAAATCCATATCTAAACAAGATGATGATTGATATATGTATACATATCAACGACTATATAAGTTCTAATATAAGTTATATGTAAATAACACACACAATCTGCATCTCTCTTTCTTCAAATGTGCTGACAAGAGAAATGAAAAAGATAGAAAAAGTGAAGGGAAAAAAAAAGATCATCACAAATTCAGCCTCTAAACTATTGTAAGAAATACTTTAAATGTATACAGAATATAGAAGGAAAAAGTGTGTGTGTATATATATATATATATATATATATATATATATATATATATATATATATATATTTATATATATATATATATATACTTCCAGTCTTTCATACAAGAAATAGAATAAACTGGTTGGAGAGCAAACAACCAGCCAAGAAGCAAGAATTTTTGGCTGTAAAATTGGTTCTGCTGAGAAATATCTTTTCCCTCAACTTGAATTCTAGGCAGATGAAATATGGAAAAGGAAAAGAATTCTTTGTTTAAAACCAGTCATCCCAAACTTCCATTAGTATTTCCAAAGAGTTTTTGCTTCTCAGAAAGTTCACAACAGCCATTAAAAATTTGCACTTAAAAAGTTTGTAACTGTAGAAATTCTTCCGATATGGCTAAATTTAATAAAAAAAAAAAAAAAAAAAAAAAAAAAAAAAAAAAAGAATATTGTACACACTTTAATTGGTTGGTTGTGTTTCATGGCACCTCCTGGCCATGGGTTAAATCGTATCACTACTGGTTTTGGCATTAAATAACCCATGATGGTCGATATGCCATTAAACAAAGAAGCCAGATCCATGACCCTGATATTGTCCAAGGGAAGAACCCTTATGGTTATGTAATGCCAAATCCTGTTTATACATATGATTTGTAAGCAAATAGTTTGGCGGTAATATTTTTAAATGAGCCAGAGTTCATGCATTTGCACACAGATAAATGGTATTGCTACTTTTTTTGGCACAGTTAAATGGTTTCAAGTATTCCTATCTAAAACTAATAGCTATTTAGAATCATTCATTTGTTTGTGCACACTTAAATTGTTTTAGGTATAGTAAATGATTAAATAGTCCTATTTGACCTACAGGTGAACCCTAAGAGGTATTACCACTTCAAGTCAGAGTGGACCTGGGAGTAATGGCAATGAAGGGGTACTCAAGCAGTTCTATTTGATCCAGAGATAGGACTCTATCAGATGCTACCACTCCAGGTCAGAGTGAACCTGGGCGCGATGACAATCAAGAGGTACTCCACATTCCCCAAAGCTCCAACACTAGTGGAGCCACACCAGCAGAATGTTTAAGGGGTGGGGGTCTTACCCCTCTGGAGAGATGCAGTCAGTTTATTCTACAGCCGCAGCCAACTAGGGTGGTGAGGCTAAACGATTTTTTATAATTGATTTACAATGGCTTTTATTATTCTTTTGAATAACAAATATTGTTTCATTATGGTTTAAATAAACTGTATTCATGACAATATGAATGTTTATAAGTTTTTATATTTGAGGTTAATAACAAAAAACATTAAGCTCCAAAGATGTAAAGAAATGAACATGAATATTTCTTAGTTTTAAATTAATATCAAATTTCATATTCTACAGGAGTTTATACTGAAATAAACATGACTTGAAAACCAAAATTCTTCAAAGTTCCAGAACTGAAGCCTCATCAGATAGATTAGTGTCATATATCCAGGGGTTTCATCCCTTTGCATAGATGCAGTCGGTGTATTCTACAGCCCCAGCAAACTGGACTGACAACACACTTTGGGGTTACTAAAAATTTACTACATTAAATGTACTCTAAGCTGTAACCAATGAAACGATGAAATTAGGCATAGTACAACATATATAAAGAGGAAAGCGCACATCACTCTCTTTTGAAGGAGATAAAAAAAAGAAAGAAACCTGACTAGAATGTGTGTAGAGTAAAAAAGTTGAATATGAGAGTTTGATGAAGGATGTACTTATTTGAATTCTCACAAAGCCAAATTGTGACACAAAAATCAGTTTAATGTCAACACAGCTAAGGTTATTTTATGACTAGTGGTTAGGGGATTGTGCTCATGGAATATAAATATTTGTGCAGTTTTTAAGGTAGGGCTTTTTTTTTTGCACACAGTCATATGATATCAAGTATTCCAATCTAATACAAATAATTTGCATAGCTATTGCATGATTTCAATGATTCTAATCTAATTCAAATAATACATACACAATTACATAGTTTCAAGCAATTACTTTTAATTAATAATAATTTGTTTGCACACAGTTAAATGGTTTCAAGTAACTAATAACAATCCTTAGTAAACAATTGTAGCTTTAAGTAACTATTCTTAACATGAATGAATTATGATTATATGGTATTAAGTATTCCTATCAGTTACAAAAAAATTTTGAAACATATCTATTTGACCTCGAGACAAGACCCAAACAGGTATTACCAGTCTGGAATCAGAGTGGACCTGGGAGTAATGACAATAAAGGATTATCTACATTCTCCATAGCCTCAAAACTGGAGCAACACCATCAGAGGCAATTTGATGTCATATTCAGGACACCTTAACTTTTTTTTTTGGAGGAAGGATCTTACCCCTCTGCAAGAAATGCAGTCAGTATATTCTAAGCACCACTGATGGAATGGACTGATCACTGGATTATTTGTCGACTTGTATTTCTGATGTGTAGATCTAAAACAGTTTATAAAAGAGACTATAGCAAAGTAGAGTGGTGAAGAAAACATCTGTTGAAACTAGATAAAGACAACAAGAATGGGGATACTAATACAAATAACTTAGGAATTCAGTAAAAAAAAAATAAAAAGAAAGAGGCAGTCATCAAACACATAGAATGCAAAACCAATTCTATTTTAAGTGTCTTTGATGAATGTTGATGATACAAAGAAATCACCTTGGTAATCTCATTCTGTGAGAAATTCTTTGGCTCTCCAGACACACATTCAGGAATAAGGATTCTACTTGGTGCTCTTTTAGGATTTGATTGGTTGGTTGTTTGGGTTTTATGGCATATCAACCTTTGTAGGTTATTTAATGTCAAATCCATTTTCATACAAATAATCTGTTCTATTTCAAACAATTCAGATTCAGTCAAAAACATTTCTATTTCAAGCTATTCAGTTAGACTTTTTTTACACACAGTTAAATGTCAAAACAGTTCTATTTTAAACAATTCAGTTTAGCATAAAAACAGTTTTATTTCAAACAATTCAGTTTAGCATAAGTAAGCAGTTTAGAAGTAAGTACACAGTTTGTCAAAAACATTTCTATTCCAAGTTATTCAGTTTAGTCAAACAGTTCTAATTTCAAACAATTCAGTTTAGTATAAGTACACAGTTTAATTCTATTTGACCTATAGATAGGGCTCTATCAGGTACTACCACTCCAAGCCAGAGTGGACCTGGGAGCGATGGCAATGAAGGGGTGCTTTGCATTCCCTAAAGCTCCAGCATCACTGGAACCTCACCATCAGATTGTTTAGTGTCATATCTAGAACACTCGTTTGGAGGGGTGGGTCTCACCCCCTCTGCAGAGGTACAATTGGTGTATTCTACAGCCCCAGTCAACTGGGTAAATTTAGATTTGAACAACATTCACATTTATTTAGCAGTATCAATCCATTCTTATACAAAACTTTATAAAACAAAAAAGAGGCGGTGATAAAATAAACATGCTCAGATTTTTTTATTTCTTTATTCAAATAGATAAATAAAAACAAAGTGTTTGCCAGCATTAAATAATTTTTGTGTTATCCTTCATCTATTCTAATTCTAGTAATTTTTTTTACTGAAACTCACTCAAGTCATCACTTCTGTTGGATTATGGAGTAGACTTCTAATCAATAACTTGGTAGAAAACTTGAATTTACGAAGCTCTTTGCTTCGATGTGGCACAAGGCCGATTGAATGGAGCACCCAATGAGACTTGACCTCACTCTTGCAGGTTTGCTAGTCAAGCTTGCTAACCATTACACTACCCGAGGTGCCCCTAACTTGGTAGAAAACTAAAGTTCCCTCTCATGAGGAGAACTATTTATGGCACATTGGGAGGTTCCATCGTGCATACATGGCCCAGTCTATTCTTTGGATTATGATTGGCTGAACCATTTCATTGGATATGCTTGGACATAAATACAAGCCCTCAGTCCAGCTCAAATTGGTTTAAGTCTTGTGCATAAGCTGGACCTCTGGTAAGTGTTGCTGCTATTATTATTATTATTATTATTGTTGTGTGTTGTTGTCTTCTACAGTTCTTTTGTTTATTCTACAACTTTAACAACAGCAAGGAACAGAGATCAAACCTCACAGAGGGCTTATTCTTTATTCTTGTTTCAGGTTCAATTTCTTTATGGTGGTAGACGTAATGACCCAAGTGAATTTTGATAAAAAGCAACTAGAATTAGGAAGATCAAGGATACTACGAGTTAAAATAATCTAATAAGGATGTTTTGATCTAACAAGTTTATAATTTATGGACAACTCAGCAAAGTCTGACTTTATCCTTAATGGCTTGTAAATCCACAATTACAAGGGAGCAATAAATATAAAAAATAAATGAAATATGGCATGTAAATTGAACAGAGTTGCACACTGCACCATAAGTCGTCATTATTCTGTAATGTGGTTCTAGATTGACTAATTTATTTCCAATGAATTTTTGGTACCACTCTGGATTCCAATTTAATCCATGCACTACTCTGTATACTATCTTAAACTGTGCAACACATCCTGTAACATTTAGCCCTGTGCACTACCCAGGATATCATTTTACCCTCTGCACCACAACCTGCACCACCCAGTATATCATTTCACCCACTGCACCACAACCCATACTATTTTAGCCCCACACCACCAAGTACACCATTTTACCCTCTGCACCACCCAATAAACCATTTTACCTCCCACACTTTTTCATTTTAAACTGTGCACCACACCCTGCACAACCAAGTATACCATTTTACCCACTGCACCACATCCTGAAACCTTTTACCTCCTGTACCACACTGTGAAACCTTTTACTTCCTACACCACAATCTTTACCATTTTACCCTCTGCCCCATCTTTGATACAATTTTACTCCTAACACTGTCAAAATAAAAGATCAGCCTTCAGTGGAAAATTGAAAATAGACACTAAAAATGTTTATATCACTTTGACCTTAATTCAGTTTATTGATCTGTAAGTATCCAAAAAAAGTTACAGGGGATATTTTTTGAGAGGAAAATAAGATTTTGTAATAGTTTTTTCTAGTCTTTAGCCTCATCACCCCAAAATATTTTGTATTTGCACTTAAAAAATAAATAAATAACGATTTAAATTTTGCTCCAAGGTGCAAATATCTTAAAAAAAATTTTTTTTTCAAGTCTGTGAATAGTTACTGTTGATAGAGCCTAACAATGTCCCTGTGTCAAAAATTATTGGGCTTACATTTTATACAAAAAAGAAAAAAAATGATATTGCATAAAATCAAACAATGCTTAATTTTTCTTATATAAATTGTCTTCCAGAAGTTTTTACCCAAATGAAAAGATATGTCAATCATCTCTTGAGGGATATATAAGTGTACTTTTTATATACCAAAGTAGTATTTTCTCTTTTAAACATGGTTGGTTGTATTTCCTGGCATATTATCCCATGTAGGTTATTTAATTCCAAATCTTGTTTATACATATATATCAAATATTTATAATCTATAAATAAATAGTTGTTATGTAACATTTTTAAACATGCCAGAGTTCATTTGTTTGCACACAGTTCCAAGTATTACTATTTAACACTAGTAATTCTATTGAATATAAATGGTTTCAAGTTTAGTAAATGATTAAACAGTTCTATTTGACCCTTTTATGGGACCCTAACAGGTACAACAACTCCAGATCAGAATGGATCTGAGATTAATAGCAATGAAGGGGTACAACAAATTCCCAAAGCTCCAGGACTGAAGCCTCACCATCAGATAATTTGGTGTCATATGCAGGATACTTGTTGGAAGGAGGGTTTTATCCCTCTACAGAGATGCAATCAGCATATTCTATAGCCCAAGCTGTCTGGGTTCTTAAATATGGTTGATTAGATATGACAGACACTTTGTGTCTGTCTATTCAGTCTTTTTTCCATTCTAGTCTCCTTATGAATCATTTGACTTTTGGATGGAATGAATTTGGGAAAGCGCCATATGTTTCCCAAGTACTTTCAGCACCAATTGGAGCCATCTTCAGAGGAGCAAATAATC
This sequence comes from Sepioteuthis lessoniana, assembly GCA_963585895.1. Taxonomy (NCBI): domain Eukaryota; kingdom Metazoa; phylum Mollusca; class Cephalopoda; order Myopsida; family Loliginidae; genus Sepioteuthis; species Sepioteuthis lessoniana. Next base: position 20,618,151 of record OY757914.1, read on the forward strand.
AAATGATAAACATAATGACAAGTCATATTAATCTGTATAAAAAGTAGGAGGAAGAACAAGTGTGAGAGGAATTTATGGAAGGTTTATTTATGATATTACTAAAATATTTATGAAAGTATATGTATTTATCCACCTCTCAGCACAGGTAGGATGCAACACAAGGTCAATTTGTAAGCAGAGTTTCACGGGTTTGAATTCAAAGCTTTCCTTCTCTGAAACTGGTTGCTTAATCAAGGTTAAAGAACCCAGTATTTGAATATGTGTTGCTGTGTCCATTCTTACAATGATAACCATTACACCACAGGCATTTATTAAAGTAAATGTCTTAACGATTTATTTTCTTTAAAATAAATATTCATATAAAAATTATGACAACACAGATTAACATTCTTAAAAATTAGGAAATAATTTTCAACATTCACAATCTAAACTTTATCTGTTAATTTACACAAATTTCCCATCCCTATTTAAGAGCATATTAGACACATGTTTCCTCCCCAAAAGTTATATATATGAAACTAAAATTTACCCTACACACTCCACTCTAAAAATCATTTTAATTCTCACCACTATACTATTTAATTTCTCAGCAAAAATAGATCAGTGATATCTTTATTAGAGCAATACTTTAAAATAATCTTAGAGAATAAAATAATTTCCAATCAAATTTCCAAGTGAATGATAATTTTGTGGGCTCTGCTGTTGTATTAAATATATTTTTCTAATCATCTAAATTTTCAATATAACAAGAGATAATTATAATTTACTAATTAGAATAATTCAAGTATTTAATATTTGGATTTCTCTTCATTTTTGTCAGGACTGAAAATAAATAGAAACACCAGCATCATCATGGATCTCAATTACAACAAAAATCTGACAGCTGTAAAGATTGCTAAGTATTTAATGAATTTATGACAAATGCACAAAAAGAAATTTGTTTGAGAATAAGGCCAAGTAAGAAAATTGGATAAAGATCCCAGAACATTTGATGTATCTATCATCCAAGAAGTTTATTCTGCTGAAATGGGAGAAGGATTTATATATCAGCAAATTAAAAAGTGGACTTGGCTACCTGACTTCAAATTCTGAACAAGGTTGTTTGCATTTCATAAAACACAAATACACCTGAGAAAGGTAGGAATTCAATGATTCTGCCCATCTCTAGTGAAGTATATTTACCCAAACCTGTGAGACAAGGTTGATTTTTAAGTAGAGTTTAATAAGTATCAGAATTTCCTTCTCTTAGACCAGCTGTCATACCAAAGTTAAAGAACCCAGTCTGCCCTACAACTTAGCCATAACTGGAGGAAGAATAGTTGGATGCATACCTTTCCCATGGATATTAGTGCAAAGCAAAAAATGCAAACAGTCTAGTCCAGGACTTGAACAAGGGTTGGCGTGTCGATTTCTTACAAAGATAACTATTACACCACAAGCACCTCCAGCTATGAGTAAAAAGTAGGACTGCTCAAGACATGTAACTTAGTAGTACCCAACAACTAAAACAAGTAGGATAAGTCTAAAGCCCAGAAAATTTATCAGCCAGACAGAAGAATGTATTTTAACTTGACTATTCACCTTTTTTTAAGGTATAACAAACAAATCCATGGTCTTGTTGCATTTTGGGAAGATATAAGAATGAATTCTAAACTCTACAAGCAAAAAAATGATTAAAAGAAAAAGATGGTCAAAATCAGCCAAGCTGTCCAGAAAAAGCCAAACAGGACACTTCATTACAAGTTCTGTAACCATGCCAATATGTTACAGTGAATTTGATTGGTAATTGGATCATTTGCCAAGATGCAGGAGGAGAAAAAAAAAACAACAAAAAAAATTACAATTTCATTCTCAATTATTGCCAAAGAATTCTTAATCTAATAATGAAATTCAAAGTCAATGAGGAAATCTGATATTTTCAGTCCAGACAAAAATGAAGAGAAATCCAAATATTAAATCCTTATCAGAAAGAGGATTTTGCATCCACCTTTGTTGTGTACTGGAACCTAGAATGTTTCGGTATATTGGTACATACAAATTAGTAGTTTGCAGTAGAGTGCAAAGAATTGATATGATAGATAGTTTACATAAAGGTCTCAGTATGACTTGTCCTTAACGGCTTTAAACAGCAGTAAACAAATAGTCATGGACCAGTTCAACTACTCTCAAAAAAAACAACATTCAAAATTCCTTTTGGATATGACAAATATGATAATCTTAGTAATTTATTTCATATTTTCTTTGTAAATGTTTGAATATATTAAATTGGTTAGTAGGTTAGTTTTATTGTATGTCAACAGTATCAAAGAAAAAGAAAATGATCACCACTGAAATGAAACTGGAAATAATAAAGTGTTCAGAAAAGTGAAATGTCAACAAAGGATTATACTACAGACTGTTAAGAATTTAGTTGCATGGTTTTACAGTCTATCAACCCCTTGTTGGGTTATTTTATGTCAAAGCCAATTTAATAATTATGGTCTCCAATTATACACACTACAAAAATGTATCATGTCAACTTTTGTTGGGTTATTTTATGCCAATGTCAGTTTACATTTATAGTCTCCAATTATGTATCTTTACAATCATTTTAAATACTTTATGTATTCAGTTAAACACTCTACCATAAAAAAAATGCAATGCAAGATCAATTTCTAAGCAGAGTACAGCTGGTATTGATTCAAAATATTCCTTTTCCTAGAGTAGTTGCCATACCAAGGCAAAAGAACCCAGTCTAACTTACTATTTACTTAGAGCTGGGGAGAGAAGAAATGAATTCTGGCTTTTCTCACTTTATAACTGATTGGATTAGTGTTTTTCATTAAAATAAAGCTATTGAGATTATATATACATATATATTTGCACTATTTTTGGTGGAGGGCAGAAAAAAATTCAGAACATAAATGCCATGTGTATTTTCCACTAAAATAGAAAATTTTGTCAAAACTCATAACATTCTAAATATTCCTTTGGTTAAGATGTGATTTTTGTAACTTTCTAAGAATTGAAAAGTCATTTTAGGTGGGGGGGTGTCCAAATCAAGACTCACGTATGGCCATTATAAAAAATGCTTGACCCAGTTGGAATTCCCCTTGAAGAGCACCACAGGGCAATAAAACTGTCCCTTATTCCTTTTTGGTACTGCCTTGTGAGAAAGCTCTTTTGGACCAAGCGAATAATATATCTTATTTTACCAAAACTTACCCGCCCCAAGATGGTTAATCTTAGTATGGCAAAGAGAAAGAAATCATCCAAATAGAAAGGATCCGCTTGCCTACCTTGAAAATTAGCATTCAAAATCCTGAACTTTTAACTGGGATTGAACACTGGTTACAAAGAACAGTGAGTAATATGCAACTATTTTAACCACGAGGCAGGTCATATTTACTAAGATGAAAATTACACAAGGATGGTGTTTTGAGCGAATCCTGGAAGCAGCACCCAACTGAACAGCTACTTACCTCCCAACTTACAAACCATCCAAGTAAGACATGCAGGGCATTGGTAAAGTAAGGATAAACTCAGAAGGGATGTTCTATAAACTCCAACACATGGACACACAACAGCAAAAACTAACATTCATTAGCACTGTGCAAACACTAAGTGCCATACAGTTGGTTGGTAGGTTGGGTTTTATGGCATATCAATTTTTGTAGGTTATTTAATGCCAAATTCATTTTCATACAAAAAATCAGTTCTATTTCAAACAATTCAGTTTAGCAAGAGTACACAGTTTGTCAAAAACTTTTCTATTTCAAGCTATTTGGTCTAGTCAGACAGTTCTAATTCAAACAATTCAGTTTAGCATAAGAATAGTTTTTGTCCACACATAGTTAAATGTCAAAATAGTTCTATTTCAAACAATTCAGTTTAAAATAAGTACAGTTTCAATGTCCAAACAGTTCTATTTCAAGTAATTCAGTTTTGCATAAGTACACAGGGGGTGTCCTCGTGGTGTAATGGTTAAAGTGATGGATTGCAGAATCGTAGTAAGCGAGTTCAAACTCCAGTTACACTATTACATTCACTTTCAGACAAATATCCTTGGGAAAGGAATGAACCCTCTCATCCTCCCAGCCATTGGTTAAATAGTACTACTATTGTTCTTCTCGGACAATAGCTTGGCATTAAATAACCTACAAATGTTGATATGATATTAAACAAAAAAAATCAAGATAAGTATGCAGTTTAGTTCTATTTGACCCATAGATAGGATCCTATCAGGTGCTACCACTTCAAGCCAGAGTGGACCTGGGAGCAATGGCAATGAAAGGGTACTCTGCATTCCCCAAAACTCCAGCATTACTGGAACCTCACCATCAGATTATTTAGTGTCATATCCTGGACGCTCATTAGGAGGGAGGGGCTTACCCCTATGCAGAGGTGCAATCAGTGTATTCTCCAGCCCCAGTATCATATAGAAAACTTGCTGATAGGGATAAATGGTGAGAGAGTGTCCAAGGAATCCATACAGTCAGCATGCCTTGATGATGATGGTAGTACGTCACAAACATTCTAAGTTATATAGTCAAAAAGGCCAAAGCTTTATTGCTTAACTACATTTCTGCTTTTAATACCAAAATCTACTGAAGAGGAAAAATGGCTTAGAGGCTTGTCTACTTGTTAAGCATAATTTCAAGAGCCAATGCAAAGTTACAAGAACCAAGTAGCGCCATCTGGTCAGTTGCCAAGATACACTAGTGCATCGACAAATACTAAAGAACATTTACTTCAGCTGGGAAAATGAAACATTAATTGGAGATGGGAAGTATGAACTTCAGATTATTTCAACTGTGATTTATATATATATATATATATATATATATATACACTAGCATAGTATTTATCAAAAATGACAATATGTATAAATTGGCACTTTTGCTTAGGATCAGAGTAGTATCAGTGCACACTATGAAAAAGAAAAATGTGGATTCTGTTAAACAGTAGACAACCATTGAGTTCCTATTGTATCAATGATCCCTGATGATACTGATGCTTCTTTTTAGGAATGAGTGAAAGAATATGATTAACATTTCAGAGTTATCTCCAATATAGTGTTCAATTTTTAAAATGTCATTCAATACTAATTGACTCCCAAATTAAACTGGGAATTGCCTTATTCTCTAAGAGAAGTTTATGTATATTGCTCTAATAAAAATCTCATTAGGTTATATATATATATATATATATATATATATATATATGTACTCTGGAAATCTGTTACTTGAAATTTCCTGTGGAGCACACAATATTCTGCCTGATGATTGTGTGCTCCAAATGAAACAAGAGTTGAATATTTTTTAAGTTTTATACCAGTTCTTGCAAAAACTTGTATTTTATATATATATCAGTTGTAAAAAATATTTATTATTAAATATATCCCCCCACCTTATGTAAAAATTTGCACTCCTCAAAATAATTTTTAAAAAATACTATAATTGATCTCCCCTTAGGAAATGATCATGATTGGAAAAATAAAAAAGATTTGCTTGTTCAGCATGCACATACCAGAATAGACTAGAAGGTTAGTCTAAACAATGACGTTTGTCTCTTTGAAAGTACAAGAACTACTACTTTTATTGATTATCAAGTTTGACTGCGGATCACACCCCACAAAAATCAAAGATTTGAACAATGAATTCAACCATCAAAGTAATTAACATTCAAGAATACTGGTTTTACTGGTTTCACTACAAAGACGTAATTAAAACTTTGAGAGAAAGAAAGAAATAAAAAAACAAAAAAAAACAACAGATTTCAAAAGAATCAAAGAAATATGACTATAAAAAGGGAAAATGCTTCATGGATGTCATTCTTGGAAATAATGGAATTACATAGTAGGGATCTTTGTTAAAAGCAATCTGAGGCAATATTCTTCAAGGTCATCTAATTCTCTTGAAAATGGGATCAGCAAAGAATAATGGAAAACTGATCCCAGACAGAAAAAGGGCTCAATAGAATATGATGTGTTTGCCAGGGCACACACACACTAAAACAACTAAAAAGTAGAAAATATTTATATGTTGATCTACCAGAGACTTTAAATGATAATAAAAGATTAACCATATAATCATAAGAAGACCGTCTAAACACTTTTGTCTTAAAATCTAAAAGAAAGCTCAACTCAAGTATGTTTCAAATAATGAGATCAATTCAAAAATTATCATCATCTCCATTACATTTCTAAAATAAAATTAACAAAAATACAACAACAAAAAACCCCAACTAACACACATCTTCATGGGTTTAATGAAGAAGAATAATACAAATATAAACAATTCAAAGACAGTTGAGTAGGCAAAGGATTGGTGTTATGAGTCAGAGAATGCTATTTTACATAAATAGTAATTTACTAAGATTAGTTTTGGCATAAGGCCAGAAATATGAAGCACGTACTGAGAATTAAACTGACTCACATGGTCTGCTACCCTAGCTGAATAAGCATCAGGTAACTTGAGGCACTTGATTTCTTTTGTTTTATATATATATATATATATATATATATATTCTTTAAGAAAAAACAACGAAACCAATCACAAAGGATTATAAATTTATTTCCATCCTGTTACGCATTTTTGAAATTTCCAAAAACACGAAAAAAAATTAACAGGACTTCTTCAGATCTTTTTGATAAAAACTCCGGTTTAACTGGACTAAGTATACCTATATATATATATATATATATATATATATATTATATATATTATATATATATATATATATATATAAAGATAAAAAATTCATAATTGGTCAATTTTATTATGGCAGAGTAGGTACAAAAGCTAAAATTTTCAAATTATATACATTTATTTCCACCTGATAATTTATGTGCCTCATGAAAATCAAATATGTACTTCAACTGTGTATGTGTATGTATATATCTTTTATATAAAAATAAAAAAGAAAGAATTCACTTCCTTGGTGTCATCATAAATTTATTTTGGACAAGCATACACACACACAAATATTGTGTGTGTGTGTGTGTGTGCTCATGGTATAATGGTTACCATCAAAGGAAATGGATATGGTGACCAGAGTTCAAATGTGGGACAAGACTGTTTGCATTTCCCATTGTTCTAATACCCTCAAGAAAGGTATGAATCCAGCTATCCTTCCTTCAACAATGGGTAAATAGTAGAGCAGACTAAACTTTTTAACTTTAGTATGGCAACCAGTCTCAAAGGTAGAAAACTTGTTTAAACGTCCATTTAAAATTGACTTTGTGGTTCATCCTGTGTGTACAGAGGGGTTGTGTGTGTGTGTGTGTGTGTGTGTGTATGTATATATATATATATATATATATATATATATATATTATAGAGAGAGAGAGATGTCTTTATGTAGCTCTACAAGAAGAATATAACATATAGTAAAGTCTAAAGTAGAAACCCTAGTGTGAGCCAAGGCAAAAATTAGGCTGTTCCCTTGGCACAGGTATCAAGACTGATCTTAACCAACGCCTTCAAAGAAGGTGTTGTCTTAACCCTACCCCTTTAAGTGCAATAAGAAGGTGCAACCTAAAGAGATGACTACCCTTTATCTGAAAGTAAACATAGACGACTGGTTGGTTGGTAGGTTGTGTTTTACAGCATATCAACCCATGTACATTATTTAATGCCAAATCCTGATCATACAAATATATTAAATATCATTGGAGACACTTGTTGGGGTCGTCTTACCCCTTTTATGTATTCTACAGCCTCAGCTGTCTGAGCAGGGAGTTATTTTTGAGGGGAGGGAGGGAGTTATTTAAAGCTAAAACCATCCTTGTCAAAGAACAGTAATGGTATCCATAGCTGACAGTGGGTGGAGGAATTCATATTTTTTCCCAAGGTATTAATTTGAAAGTAAATAGCCGAACTGTAGTCCAAACTCATGACAACATTGCAGTCTAACTCATTAACCACTCCCCCATCAAGGATTGTTCATATCTGTCAGTACCATGTAACTCAGTATAAACTTAGCACAAAGTGAAACGCAAACAGATTTGTGAAAATCCTAGACAAAGCTGTTTTTGTTTCACTTCATGCTAGGAAAGACATGAATCCATCTCCTCTTCAGCTATGGATAAATAATAGGTAAGACTAAATTCTTTAAACTTGGCATGCATTTTCCCAACCCCTCTACCATGAGCAGGGTATAACACAAGGTCAATTTTTAAGCCGAGTACTGCTGGTCTGAATTCAGAGATTTTCTTCTCTTGAGACTAGTTGCTTTACCAAGATTAAAGATCCTAGTCTGCCCTACTATTTACTCAAAACTGAAGAGAGAGAGAGAGTAATTGGAGTCTCACCTTTTCCATGGGTATTAGTGCTATGTTAAATGCAAACAACTTCATTCAGGATTTGAATTCTGGTTGCTGTGACCATTGTACTCCAAGTGGCTTGGTGTTATAACAACGCACCTAGGAGAAGAAAAACTGAATTCAAACAAGCTGTGCTCTGCTTAAAATCGAACTTGAATCACATTCTGACCATAACAGAGGAGTTGGGTAAATACAAATATGATACTTGATGAGGAGCTGAACATCATCAAGTAAGCTTTCCATTTTCCTGAGAGATGCCATAAAAAGGAATACTTAGCATTACACTCGGGCAATCTAATATGTTAAGGAAATCCTTCAATCCATCTAATATAAGGTGGATTTTAAACTATAATCTAAGATTTGCATGATGACTTAAATAAGAATTCCTGTAATGAGAAAGGGAAACATCTTAATTCACACACATCGTATTAGCAAGTTTAATGAAAACAAAAGGTTTCTTCAGCGGAGCAAAATAATACAAGATAAAAAAAAAAGTAACAAACAAAAAATAAATAAAAATGATGTAATAACCCAGTGAATACAATAGATTACAATAGCAATTATAAATGTGCCCTGCATTTTGCAGTCTCATCATCATCTGTGACAGCACAGATTCCCTTGACACTCTCTCACCATCTATCCCTCTGGGTCAATGCTCCTGGCAGATCCTCTAGACGGCATCGTTTGTCTGCATTGATATGACGAATGTAAGTTTTTGCTGGTTGGGCAACACTTATGTGTCAATGTGTAGAAGTCCAGAAAACATTGCTAATGAGTTCATCCTTAGTGCCTAGCATATTTTGTTCATCGAACTTGGATGGTTCGTGAGATGGGAAGTGGCCATCTAACTGTTTTATGGGGTGCAGCTATCAGTATACACCATCCTTGTCTAGTTCCTATCTAGCTTTTTCTCCAAGCATTTTGTTAGAGTCCAAGTGGTGCAACCATACAGTAGTACGGACATGGCTACAACTCTGAAGAATTCCCATTTTATTTTATCAGATATCAGATTTCCATATGGTCATTAACCTGTCAATAGCAGCCCATGATTTACCTATGCATATGTTGAAAATGCTTTAAGTAGATGAGATATTGCTACTGAGGTATATGAACTGGTCTAATTTCAGTGTTTTGCCATTTAACGAGGAGATAAATTTGAAATAACTTAAATGTTAAATACTAAAGAAGGAAGTCACTGAAATGAATTTTTAAAAAAATAAGTGTCCAATGGGTAAATAGAAAAAAATCAAAAGGGAAAAAAAAATTCAACTTTGATATCAAAGTCAAAACAGCCATTTTAAAATGAGAAAAAAAAGTTCAATTTATTTATTTATTCATTTCTTTTTTTAAGTTGAATAAACTCTAGCACAAGTCTACAAAGACAAGAATAAATGGTAGAAATATGATATTAAAATAATGAAATTGCAACGATAACCAATTTTCTTTTTCTAGGGTATGTGAACAATTTAGCTTCTGAATTAATTTAAAGGGCTACTGATTAAAATAAAAACTGACAAAACAGCAAGATAAAACCTTTCATTGCATCACTCATATTCCTGATATAGAATTAACAGGTCTCTTTCTCAGAGATCTTTTTCCATCCTCATTTTCAAAGATTTGGTTCTTGTTATCTTTAGCAATATCTGTCAAAAGGCCTTAAAAAATAAAGGTTTGGTTGTTTGGGTTTTATGGCATATCAACCTTTATAGCTTATTTAAGTCCAAATCCATTTTTATGCAAATAGTTCTATTCTAAACAATTTAATCTAGTATGAGTACACAGTTTAATTGTCAAAAACATTTCTATTTCAAGCTATTCAGTTTAGTATAAGTACAGATTTTGTTTACACAGTTAAATGTCAAAACAGTTCAGTTTAGTGTAAGTACAGTTTCAATGTCAAAAACAGTTCCATTTCAAACAATTCAGTTTAGTATAAGCATGCTGTTTAAATGTAAGTACACAGTTCAATTGTCAAAAACATTTCTTTTTAAAGCTATTCAGTTCTAATTCAAAGAATTCAGTTTAGCATAAGTATGCAGTTAGTTCTATTTAACCCATACATAGGGCCCTATCAGGTGCTACCATGCCGAGCCAGAGTGGACCTGGGAGCAATGGCAATGAAAGGGTGCTCTGCATTCCCCAAAGCTCCAGCATCACTGGAACCTCACCATCAGATTGTTTAGTGTCATATCCAGGACACTCGTTGGTGGGGTCTTACCCCTCTGCAGAGGTGCTGCAGTCTGTGCATTCTACAGCCCCATCTGACTGGGCAATTAAAAATAAAGGTTTACTTACTAAATTATGTGTGTGTGAGTGTGTGTATATATAAGTTTGAATGACATAATTTTGAGCCTATGTGACGATCAAACTAAATGTGTTTGGTCTGATGATTGTATAGATGAGAACCTAACAAATCATCAAGTACCACTGACTTAATCTACGCTATCTTTACTCAAGTAAATATGCTTTATCATCAATATTGAACACTTATTTATGAATATAGCAAACACACATATATATATATATATATATATATATATGTGTGTGTGTGTGTGTATGTTTAAGTCATAAATAATTTCTGTATTTCAAAAGCAAGTTGTAACTACATATTTCAAACTTCCCAATGTTTTAAATGCAACAGGAAACTACCTGATGAAAGAATGTCTTCATCAGTCAATAGCAATCTCACGCCCCTAAAATGAAAGGAATGAATGGGTATATAATATGTGGAAGTTTTAAGAATAACAAAACCACCACAAAAACAGCTAAGGAAAATTTGTAGAGTTGATGACCAAGATGTCATTACTGACTGCTAAATTTGAAACTGGTTTTCAAAGTTTCATTCTGGTGATAAGTCTTTGAGAGATAAACCTAAACCAGAGAATTGGTGGAAAGCAACCCACATAAAAGCACTTGAGAATTAGCCCTTGACCTCAACACATCTCAAACCTACAACTACTTGAAAAAGATAGGAAAAGTGAGCAAGCTAGGCATTTAGTTGGTGGTGTTTTATGATATATCAACTACTTGTAGGTTATTTAATGCCAAATCATGTTCATACAAATAGTTTGTAGGTAACAATTTTTAAAAGAGCCAAAACACACTTGTTTGCACACAGTTAAATGGTTTCAAGTATTTCTGTTTAACATGAGTAATTCTATTCAATATTATTCATTCATTTGCAAAAAGTTGAATGTTTCCAAGTATTGCTATATAATGCTAATAATTCAATTTTAACTGCCATTTGTTTGCACATAGTTAAATGGCTTCAAGTATAGAAACTGATTAAATATTTCTATATGTCAGATGGGACTCTTAACAGGTACTCCCACTCCAGGTCAGAGTGGACCTTGGAGTAATGGCAATGAAGGGGTACTCCACATTCCCCAAAGCTCCAAGACTAAAGTTTCACCATCAGATGGTTTAGTGTTATATTCAGGACACTTGTTGTAGGGATTTCTTACCCCGCTGCAGAGATGCAGTCAGCATACTCTACAGCCCCAGTCAACAGGGCTGGGGCATATGGGTTCTTCATACATTTAGCGAAAATAAGGAAGATTACATATCCATAGTGATGAGTCTTCTTTTAAACCAAAGCAAAGACCCATTTCTCAAAAATATCATTACAGGAAACAAAAAATTTTTTTTTTATGACAATGTTCAATGCAAAAGGCAGTGGATTGACAGGCAAATCTCTACAGCCTACCCCAAAGCCAAAACTTCATGGGAGGAAAATTATGCTGGGTGTATGGTTGGATCACTGCGGCATTATTCATTTTGAGTTTTTAAACCGCAGACAGACATTCAGTGCAGAATTTTACTCTTAACAGCAGCAGCAACATATGCATAAAAATCTTTGAAGAAAATGCCCCTTCACTCATCAATGGTAGAAACGTATTTCTCCATGATAACACAAGGCCACATTCAGCAAACCTCTTAAGAGAGTGCAAAAATTGCTTATGATATTTTGACATTCTCTTTCAGGTGTGCAGCCAATAAATCCAGCTCTTACCCCTTTTAGGTAATGGGGCAGGTGTTGTCTAAGAGGAAGGCCTTCTGGAACTATGCTGATCTAATTTTTCACCAACCCAGAAGGAATAGATATAGTCCCTATTGTTTGATGTTGTCATTTTGATAACTTCTGTTATCATAATGGTGTCAAGTATCAAAATCAGTGTGGTAGAGAGAAGACATGCAATATAAAGAGGGTTTGGGTTAGTTGGGTTTTATGGCATATTAACCTTTGTAGGTTATTTAACGCCAAATCCATTTTTATGTAAATAATCTGTTCTATTTAAAACAATTCAGTTTAGCATAAGTACAGCTTAATTGTCAAAAACATTTATTTCAAACTATTCAAGAAGTTATATGTAATAATTCAGTTAAGTGTAAATACAGTTTTAATGTCGAAAAACAGTTCTATTTCAAATAATTCAGTTAAGCATAAGCACGCAGTTTAAATGTAAGTACGGTTTCATTGTCAAAAACATTTCTATTTCATCAAGCTATTCAGTTTACTCAAACAATTCAGTTCAGCATAAGTATGCTGTTAGTTTTATTTAACCCATAGATAGGGCCCTATCCGGTGCTACCACTCCGAGCCAGAGTGGACCAGGGAGCAAAGAAGGGGTACTCCGCATTCCCCAAAGCTGGAACCTAACCATCAGATTGTTTAGTGTCATATCCAGGACACTCGTTAGTTGGGGGGGGTCTTACCCCTCTGCAGAGGTGCAGTCAGTGTATTCTACAGCCCCAGCCGACTGGGCAATGCAATATAAAGAACTGCCAGTCTTATATATCTTACTTAGCTCAGTCTGCATATACAGACACAGGTTTAGGGTCTCAAAAGACTTATATATATATATATATATATATATATATATATATATATATATATATATACACACACACACACACACACAAAAATACACTTATGTGGTTTGCAGCAATATGAATAAATAATGCTCAATATTGGTGATAGAGCATACATAAATCTAAGTTTCAATAGCATAGACAAGGTCAATGAAATTTCTGAAACACCTTATATATGTATGTGTGAGTGTATACATATTTACCAACCCCTCCACTCAGGCAAGATAGGGGGTGTCCTCGTGGTGTAATGGTTAAAGCGATGGACTGCGCAATCGTAGTACGCGAGTTCATATTCCAGTCGCGCTATTACGTTCACTTTTGGGCAAATACTCTGGGGAAAGGTACGAACCCCCTTATCCTCCCAGCTATGGGTTAAATAGTACCACTACTATTCTTCTAGGAGAATGGCTTTGGCATTAAATAACCCACAAAGGTTGATATGCCATTAAACAAAGAAACCAACCAATCAGGCAGGATATGACACAAGGTCAATTTTTAAGCTGAGTTTAACAGGTTTGGATTCAGACTTTTTCTTCTCCTAGACTAGTTGCCTCATCAAAGCTTAAGAACCTAGTCTGCCCTACGATTTACCCATAGCTGGAGGGAGAATAATCGGATTCATACCTTTCCCAAGGGTATTAGTGATATGTGAAATGCAATCAGTCAAGTCCAGGATTTGAACTCGTGTCACCATGTCCATTTCCTACGATGATAACTATTACACCACGGGCATGGTATGTGTGTGTGTGTATATATATATATATATATATATATGAAAGAGATGGGGTGCAGGTATACACATGCTGAAATAACATAAAAAGAAAGGTGATCAAGTGAGAACAAAAGTGAACATGAATTATAAACATAGAAATTATGCGTTCTTCCAATACCAGGTGGCCTTGCTTGTGGTAATGGTATAAGTTAATTGTCCTGACTTAAGATTAAGTGGAAATGTTTCTACAACTCAAATTTAATAGCTGGGAAGAGAGTATATGTAGGAAGTGGGTTGGTGGGAGTTCTTCCTGATAATTAAATAGAAGGCATTTATTAAAGCAAATCCGCTTGTATATCAAATTTATTGGTTAAGAGAGATAAAAGGTGTGTGTGTGTGTGTGTCTGTGTGGGGAGGGAGAGATAAAGGTCAGAAAGTCTAAAATCATATCCCAAGGACAGAAAGGGTTTGGTTGATTATCAAACTCAACAAGAAGAATAAGAATCTTAGTTTTACACTTCAACTTCAGCAGTTAGTGTAGCATTCAAGATGAGATCCATAGAATCTTCATTACTCATATGGAGTAATGTTTGGTTTGGTTTGGTTTCTTTGTGTGACGGCAAATTGACTAAAATCCCAAAACGGGACTTTATTTTCGCACGTGTGAAGACGGGGCAGGTTGGCACTTGATCCCCTACAGAATAAGTCCTGTTCAGAGTTCTTCTCTCAGGCACATAAGAACTGGCATATTACGTGAGGGAATAATTTAGGGCCAGACTGACCACCGCTGGCAAAGGGATCCAAAATTTCACACTATCACACACCCACCAGGCCGCTAAACTTCTTTCCCTTAGATAACAGAAGAATACGGGCCTATAGGTCTTAGTCGTAATAATATTAATATTGTAGCAGTCGGCGACTCCGGTTTCCCGTGTGATACTTTAGGAATTAATAGGACAATTCTAAGCAAGATAACATAAGGCGAATAGAAGCTGGAAAGAAAGCATGAAGTAACAACATAGACCACATGGTAAAATGAAAATACATAGGTTCTTTACTACGGTTATATATATACGTTCAAAGTGTCAAAACATATAATTGGATAGTCCATGAATATGAATGTCTTTTCTTGGCTTTTATCCTTCTTCAAATTGAGAGAGAGAGAGAGAGTGGTAAACGAAATTTGGGTGTAAAGGAAAAATGTCCCCAAAGTTACTTATCTTATTTTCGACGGGGTTCCACTGGAGAATTTTCTTCTTTCACGGGCTACTAGACTTGGTTCTGTTTTTAGTACTGGCTTGAGGGACTCGGGTCTCTCATGTCTCAGTTAATCTTTTTGTCTTCAGCCCGGAGTAAAATGGCTATGGTCCGTCTGCCACGAGCCTTGCTCAAAAACTGACTTTTTTGTCCTTTACTTCCGCTGAGGGGAAGGGAACCCCACTTCCGTTTGGGGTCCCCGCCAATCATTTGGCTTCTCTCTCTTTCCCCTTCCGATGTCCGGTGACCTGAGGTCACTAAGTGCGAACATCTGGTCTATCTCCTCTGTGACCCACATTCTCTCTTAACGGTCACTTTTTGACTGCTAGATAGTGCTAATAGCAACACGGGAGGATAGTATCATTCTTACCTCTTCGTCTCCGTGAGCTATCACGTGACACTTTGTTTAATGGCATATCAACCTTTGAAGGTTATTTAATGCTAAAGCCATCCTTGTAGAAGAATAACAGTGATACTATTTAATCCATAGTCGGGGGTTTAGAGGATTCATACCTTTCCCAAGGGTATCTGTCTGAAAGTGTATGTAATAGTGGAACTGGAATTTGAACTTGTTTACTTCAAGGTTACAGTCCAGTATTTTAGCCATTACCGGCTTATTGGCCTAGTGGGTAGAGTGTTTGCCAATGGTCCAGGAGACCAGGGTTCAATCTTAGGTCGTGTCATACCAAAGACTTTAAAAATGGTACTTGATACCTCCTTGGTTAACACTCAGCAATATAAGGTACGTATCAAGGGTAAAGTGGAGCAATCCAGGGAAAGGAGTAGTGCCCTCTCCTATACTTTGATGTAGTAGCTATTGAAAAGGGAGCCTTCGGGTCGCCCCCAACTACGGTTGCCAACTTTTTTTTTTATCCTAGCCATTACATCATGGAAACTCTTTTGGTGTAATGGTTAGCAAACTAGATTAGCAGAACGTTATCAGTGAGTTTGTTTCTCACTTGGTGCACAATACTTTTTATACTGTGTTACAAATGACTTTTTAAGAACAATTTTCCCCCTCAAAAACAAGGGGTCATTTATTTACATGAGATATGTTCTTGAAACATCCAAATTTACCTTGTTTCTTGACCTAACCTAGCCATCACTTCAAAGTGTTTCCATATAGCATATAACTAAACAAAAGCTATTACTTAAGATCAAGTTTTTACATAACATTGTTTCCTGTTTATAACACCTGTGCATATGATATGTACAAAGATAAACTATAAACAAAATTATATAAAAAAACTTTATTATCTTAACTAAAAGCCTTTGTTTAGGCATTAGTAAGGCTACATTAAGATCTAGAGTCTAGACTACATTGTTTATTCATCGTATTGAATTGATTTTAATTGCATTCCAGTATTTCTGAAAGTATACAGTGTTTAAATGTTTTCTCAATGTCATTGGATGTTGAAGAAATATTTTTGTAGGTTAACATAGCCAAAAGTTATAGATTGTTTATTCCAAGCAATATGATAAAAACACCTTTTTGTGGCTAAAAATTAGAGTTTGTTCATTACATGAGTATGTATCCTATTTACCCAACCCCTCCACCCAGGCAGGATATGACACAAGGTCAATCTTTTTTTTTAAGCGGAGTTTAACAGGTTTGAATTCAGACTTTTCCTTCTCCGAGAATAGTTGCCTCACCAAGGCTGAAGAACCTAGTCTGGCCTACTATTTACCCATAGCTGGAGGGAGAATAATTGGATTAATACCTTTCCTAAGAGTATTAGTGCAATGTGAAATGCAATTAGTCCTGTCCAAGATTTGAACTTGTGTTGCCGTGTCCATTTCCTGCGACGATAACCATTACACCATGGGCACCTCCATTACATGAGTATGTATGTTGATGAATATTGGTTGACTTGAAAGTGGTCTGACACACAACTAGAAAATGATTCCCATTGCCATTTTATGGATGAATATATGGGTGAATAGACACCACTCATGCAAATGTGTTGGGCAGGTCATCCTGGCACCACAGACCAACCCACCTGCTGCATTAGGTGCTCTCCTATAAAATGAGGTAAGCTTAGCTGGCTTACCTTTACCAAGAAGATTCAAGAAGGCAGCCATGTTAGAAGGTGAGTCATTTGACTTCTACATATGTTAAGTAAAATGAGAGCCTTTAAGATGAACGAAGCTCCAATGATTTAATGATAAATGAACTTGATGAGTCAATTTTGAATCTTGGATGAGGCATTTCACTTTGCATAAATGCTTAAAGGAAAGACATTAATCTATCTTTTTTTCCCCACAGCTATACGTAAATATTCGGGTGGGTTCTTTAGCCTTGTTATATCAACTAGTTAAGAATGTTTGGCTTGGTTAATGTAATGGCATAACTTTTCATGGATTATTTGATGCTGAAATATTCATTTCTAAAAATTTTATTGCAATTAGGCAAGTACAAAAACACAGCAATATTATGATTTATTACTGATGCCATGCTTCCTTTTATGCATATGTATTGTTTTTTTTTTATGTTATATTCTCAGAAAAGGTTTATTTCTTTAAAGTGACATTTTTATAGTGGTTCTCTTGTAGGCCTCTATAGAAAAAAATATTGTCCAATGAAAAACTACATTCAAAAGACAAAGAGTATTATTCAGATAAAATACTTTTTATCTAAGCAGACATTTCTATTCATATTCAGTATTTTTACATTAATTAACAAAATCCCTGTCACCTGCAGTGAGTAGAAGAATTTAATCTATGGATGTCAGTTTCAAACCTCAAACAAAAAAATTTTTTTTTTCTAATAACCACATCCTTACAAAAATGAATAAAGTAAAAAAAGAAAAAAAAAAAAAAGAAAAAAATGCCTCAAACAACAATATTGCACCTTATTACAAATAAAATTTTTTACAGAATTTCTCTAAATACAAGTTTATATCAGACTGCATATTTTTTTGAAACTTTACTAAATATGATGCACTTCATTCATTTTTTTGTATTTACGATTCTTTTTTTAAAATTAAATCCTCATCATTACTGTTATTTTAGGACAACAATATTTTTCTTGATTTACAGCTAAGTAAAACATAAGTGCTTTATAAATCTTATTCTTTTAGGCTATAGATTTTTCAAACAGTCTGTGAAAGGAAAAAGAAAGGAAGGAAGAAAGAAAAAAAGAAAAATGCTCTATGGTAGAGTTTCACACAATAAATATTAAACTTGTGTTCAAAAAGTATCAAGACTGGTTTTATAAGTTTCTTTTAAATTGGCACAGACTTACAGTCTAGACATCATCACTTTATTATCTAAGATGCTCAGCTGTACACACAATTTTATTTTATTTTTTCATAGCAGAAAATACTGAACCATAAGTGTCATTAGATTTTGGCAAAACTGGTTCTGAAAACTTTGAAATGTTGAAAGAAGATTATGGACAGAGTCTTTGACTGGCACCTCAAAATCAAGGAAGAACATCAACTGAAAGTGATCAGCATCCAAGGAGGTTTTTCAGCAGTTAAGAAGATATATCAATAAAAGATTGAGATATCTGGGGGGAAATGGGAAATAAATCCAACAGTATGAAAATGTACAGAGATGAAAAAACACAAGGTCTTCAGAAGAAAAAAAAATTCTACAAGTAAAATCATCCTCTAAAGACCTTATGTTTTTTCATCTATGTAAGTAAAGTAAAGTTGGCGACAAGAAGGCTCCCTTTTCAATAGCTACCACACCAAGATGTAGGGGAGGGCGCTACTCCTTTCCCTGGATTGCTCCACTTTACCCTTGATACATACCTTATATTGCTCAGTTTTAAGCAAGGAGGCATCAAGTACCATTTTGAAAGTCTTTGGTATGACATGACCTGGGATTGAACCCAGGTCTACCGGACCATTGGCAAAATTGACTATCACAGAGCTTTATGGTAAGTTAGGCATTTTCATTTGGTCATTTCAAGCTATTTTACTGAAGATTTGGAGATGAGATGAATTGCAGAAAAGTTGGTCCCATAGAGTGATTGAATGATAGATTTTAATGGCATGTCAACCCATCTAGGGTTATTTTATGTTTAAAGTTTAGGTAATCATGCTCATTGTACATTTATATTTACATTATTTTATTTATTTGTCTTAGTTAGGTTGCTTTTTCATATTGACCATTTTAGGTTATTAAATGCCAAATCTGGTTTATACATATATATTAGATATATATGATTTGCAAACCTAAGTCAACAAAGTTAAATGGTTCCAAGTATTGCTATGTATCACCAATAATTCAATTAAATACCAGTCATTTGTTTACACTCAGTTAAATGATCAAATACTTCTATTTCAAACAATTCTATTTAGCATGTCATTTGTTTGCACTCGGTTTAAATGTCAAACAGTTCTATTTGACTTATAGATAGGACCGTATTAGGTGCTACCATTCTGGGCCAGAGTGGACCAATGGCAATGAAAGTGTACTCTGCATTTTTCAAAGCTCCAGCATCACTGGAGTCTCACCATCAGATTATTTAGTGTCATATCAAGAATACTCATGGTGGTGGGGGGGGGGTCCTACCCCTCTGCAGAAATGCTGTCAGTGTATTCTACAGCCCCAGCTGACTGGGCTGGTGTAGTTGTTTAAGTTTTTTTTTTGTATGCCGTAATATATTGAGTATTCCTATCTAATATAAATAATTTCCAAATATTTCTAATACTAGTAATTATATGGTTTCAAGTAATTATTTTTATTTAACAATTTTTTTGCATACAGTTCTAGGGTTTCAAGTAACTAATGATAATCCTTAGTAAACAATTATAGCTTCAAGAAACTATTCTAAATACAAATAATTTACAGTCATATAATATCAAATATTCCTATCTAATAATTTTCAAACAGATTTTTTTGACACATAGATAAGACCCTAACAGGTACTACCACTCTGAGTCAGAGTAGACCTGGGAGTAATGACAATGAAGGAGTACTCTCCAGAACTGGAGCCTCACCATCAGATGCAGTTTAGTGTCATATCCAGGATATCCTTTTTTTCTGGGAGATACAGTCAACTTATTCGATGTCCTCACTGACAGGGCTGAGAGCAGGAGGAGTTTCAGGTGACTACAGTTATAGATTTGCTTCAGCGTGCAGGAAACCGACACAACAGGTGATAAATAGTGAATATACAGATACAATCCTGAAACAAAAGGTCAGTTATCTATGAGGAAGTCTATCATCACCCAGGCCAAAGAAGGCTTGTCAAGTTTGTAACAAGATGAAAGTGCTGCCCATGGTCTTTTCTGATAAGGATCTCAGTCCACAAGAATATGCTCCCGATGGTTAAACTGTTATTAAACAGTATAACTTAAAGTCTTGCCTTGCAATGCCGTATGTTAAAAACGGCTAGATGTGTGGTCTACAGGTCATGATTGATTGATTGGTTGATTTTAGCTGCATGTCAAACTGTCTCAGGTTATTTTATGCCAAGAGGTTATGGATTTGGTTTAGTTTGGTTGACTTTTATGGCATATCAACCATTGTAGGTTATTTAATGCCAAATCCTCATTATACGTATATATTAAATATCAGATTTGTTAACATTTTGCTGATAACATTTTTAAATGAGCCTGAGCTTTTCTTTCTGGACCCATAGATGAGACCCAAACAGTCAGAGTAGACCTGGGAGTAATGACATTGAAGGAGTACTCCACACTCCCCCAGAACTCTAGAACTGGAGCCTCAACCATCAGATGCAGTTTAGTGTTATACCCAGGATATTATGTTTTGCACACAGTTAAATGCTTTAAAATATTTCTATCTACTACAGACAGTGAAGTGGTTCTAAGTATTACTCTTTAACACTAATAATTCTATTCAACATTACCCATTCATTTGCACACAGTTAAATGGTTTCAAGTATTGCTATGTATCACTAACAATTCCATTAAACATCAATCATTTGTTTACACACAGTCAAATAGTCAAACAGTTCAATTTATAACAATTTGATTTAGCATAAGTCATTTATTTGCACAGAGTTTAAATGTCAAACAGTTCTATTTAACCCATAGATTGAAAGTGGTAGCACTTGAAAGGTGCTACCACTTCAGGTCAGAGTGGACTTGGGAACAATGGCAATGAAAGGATACTTCACATTCCCCAAAGCTCCAGTATTACTGGAGGCTAACCATCAGATTGTTTAGTGTCATATCCAGGATACTTGTTGAGGTGGGAAAGTATTACAGTGACTTCTTCAGATGTATTCTCCAGCCTCCAGCTGACTAATCTGAGAGGTTATGGACTCACATACATTGTACATTCATATCTATTTTTTTGTATAGCTGTTTCTTAAGAAAACCATAACTCTATTTTCAGTGTTCCATTGCATTTTTTATATTTATCTAAAATCATTA
This sequence comes from Sepioteuthis lessoniana, assembly GCA_963585895.1. NCBI lineage: Eukaryota > Metazoa > Mollusca > Cephalopoda > Myopsida > Loliginidae > Sepioteuthis > Sepioteuthis lessoniana. The sequence continues at coordinate 20,639,653 of OY757914.1, forward strand.
GTTTGCACACAGATATAGGATATCAAATATTTCAATACATTAAAAATAATTTGCACACAGTTGTACGTTTTCTAAGTATTCCTATCTAATACTAATATTTAATACACAATAATATGATTTCAATTAACAATTTCTATTTAATAATCATTTGCTAGTACACAGTTATATGGTTTTAGTTGGTGCCACACCTTTAGGCTGACCACCTGACATTTGTGCCAGGTGGCTCTATTTGTCCAACTAAACTTAGCGCTGGGGGCTGTTCCCCACCAGCCTTTACCAGCTTGTAGGACTATGTTTACTGCTAAGTTTATAGTGTCCCAAAAGGGGAATGCTGACAGAGTCAAGTATTTTTTGCACCTACTGCACGAGTATCAGTTTGTGCATGCTCCCTCCACATCAAACAGTCTAATATAATATTCTGATTGCTGGGATGTCAGTTTAATACCAGTTATATGGTTTTACATATTCGTATTCAATACAAATAATTTTCAAACAAATTTATCTGACCCATAGACGGGACCCAAACAAGTTCTTTTACTCTTTGTCAGAGTGGACCAAGGAGTAATAGCAACAAAGAATACTTCACATTCTTTAGAGCTCCAAAAGTGGAGCCTCACCATCAAATCCAGTTCAGTGTTATAACCAGGATACACCTTGGTGTGGGGTCTAACACTACTGCAAGGGATACAATTCAATTTATCCAGATATTATTGTTGAAATAATATTGTCTAAGTGTAGCACCTTACATATTCAAAAGAACTAGCTTGGTGTCACTTAGTTTCTTGAAAAAAAAAATTCATCCAAACACTAAGAGATTGGAGGATGTTAAAACAAATAAAACAGTGCAGCTTCACACCAGATCAAAAAAGAAGTTTCAGAGGTGCTTCAACCAATGAATAACTCACTGGAAATCTGTTTTGCCAAAGTTCAGTTGAGTGTGCAAGTGTAGCATTGATTTGTTGTTTGTGTTTTATGGCATATCAACCCTAGTAAATTATTTAATGCCAAACCCCTGCTTATACATATATTATGTTATTTGTAAATGAATAGTTCGTAGATAACATTTTTTAAATGAGCCAGAGCTTATTTGTATGTGTAAAATAACAATAACACATACCTCCATAAAGCGTCCAGCTGGCAGACAAAATAAAGCAGGTCGTAGCTCAGTGCCGTCCTCCTTACAATGCTAAACTGAAGTTGGTTTATATAATAAAATACTTTCACTTACTTCCTAATAGCCAATGATGATCTATGCAATGGAATAGTCCACTTGTGCACAATGGGATGCCCCAAGGCACCATAAGTAGTTCCCGTTCCTCAATCGGGAGAGTTTCCTGTCTTCACGACTGATCGCTCTTTGCTAATGCAATTAATTACTCTTGGCTATCGCAACTAATTGCCCTATGCAACCTGACCAGTTCTACATGGCGCTGCAGACAGGATTTATGACACCTATATAATTGTGCTGATGAGGCTATGCAAAACGCCATAATCAACGCCCATCCCAACTTCTTCACCACTGATCCAGATAAGCTCCTTGATATGGTAGAAGCATTGATCACCCAGAGATCAAACCCTATTGTTCATCGCCTTGCTCTTGCCTCCATATCTCAGGACGAGGGTGAGCCAATACAGAACTACCTTGCCGCCTTAGAGCCGTAGCTGTTGACTGTAGCTTCTCATGCCCCATGTGTGAGCATGATCTGTCTGATATATACATTAAGGACCAGATGATCCGAGGGGTAGCAAATGACACTACAACATGTGTCATCCACAGTTAAATGGTTTCAAGTATTACTTTCAAACACTAATAGTTCTATTCACACATAGTTTAAATGGTTTCAAGTATAGAAATGATTAAATAGTTCTATTTGACCCATAGATGGTGTTGGAATTCTATCAAAGGCTCAGTAGCAATGAGTCAGTGCTCACGTGTCATCCTGAATGAATGAGATTATATGGACATTGGGACGTTCCACTATTCGAAGGTGGCCAAGTCCTTTCCCTGGATAGTGATTAGTTGATGGCCCAGTGAGTGGGCATATTAGTATATATATACACCAACTTGCTTCAGTCATGTTTCAGGTGTCCTGGCTTCACCTGGGCCTCATTACTTAACAATGATGGGCTGGCCTTCCACTCGATGGGGGCCGAAGATATTTTTGGCCATGCTGGATGCGTGTGGGCTTTGGCCATGCGACTGGACCCACCTTAAAAACAGCCTTGTGCCAGAGTTGTACACTGGTGGGGCGTATGATAAATACCCAGGCGTTACGGGTTCGATATTGAGTTACCGCTCGTTCTACTTTTTGTCTGGCAGCCGGATGATAGCTGAGCCGTTAAGTGTTGTTATTCTTGTTTATTCTGCACGTTAGAACAGTGACTTCTACAGATGGGACCCTAACAGGTATTACCATTCTGGCTCAGAGTGGGCCTTGGAGTAATAGCATTGAAGGAGTACTCCATATTCCCCAAAGCTCTGAGACTGCAGCCTCACCATCAGATGTAGTTTAGTGCCATACCCAAGACATTCAATGGGTGGGTGGTTAGTGTGTTACTTTTCTGTAAAGATGCAGTCAGTATATTCCACAGCCCCAGCTGATTGAGCTGTAGTGCATTACTGTCATGGTGCCACTTACCTGTGAACTACATGTATAGCTTTTTAGAAAAAAAATTATCCTTTATTCATTGTCTATTTTTCATGGTAAATACAGCTTCATACATTTTGAACAAAGCTCCTATTTGGATAAAAAAAGCAACAAGTAGCAGTGAAATGTAGAGGTCAAACTATTAAAAAAATGATCTAGTTTTTATCAGCTTTGAAATGCAAAGAATCTAAACTAATTCTTATCAGGAATCTTTTAAAAAAAATTTTTAAATGAAATAAATCATTGCCCTTGATCTACAACTTGTGTCATCCAACTTATAAGAATTTTGTCACTGCCCACTAGAAAATGAAAATAAGTAAAAAGGACAATTTACTAAAAAAATGCTATAGATTTGTGAAGTATTTCAGATGATTATTTCAAATTATTTTTAAGTTTCATGTAAATTTTTGTTAATGTTATTGATCAGTCACATGAAAAATATTGAGTGTATATAACTAACACACACACACACACGATAATTGCTATCTCTTAATCTTCCAGTATAATCTGTAAAGATGCCTTTTCTTCAACTGTGTCCTCTGAAATAATTCTTCAAACCCTCAGCAGTTTTGCAAACCTTGAGGCAGGGATGACTGACAAATGGAGTGATGACTGTAGATGTTACATAATTTGGTTCTTGGAGAAGGTTTTTCAGTTCAGTTTCAGTTTCTTTGTTTAATGGCATATCCACCTTTGAGGGTTATTTAATGCCAAAAAAGTGACAATGTAATGATCGTTTAAGCATGGACTGCTATGGACTGGTTACCAATAGCATGGAAATCTGATCTCTCTGATAAGATAAAACAAGAATTCTTTCAAGTTGTAGCTATGTCAGTACTACTGTATGGTTGCACAACTTGAACTTTAATGAAATGTCTAAAGAAAAGGCTAGATGGGAACTACACAAGGATGCTGCATGCTGTTTTGAACAAATCCTTCAAGCAACACCCAACAAAACAGTATTCGTATGGTTACTAAACTCCCATCTCACTAACCATCCAAGTTAGAGAAGCAAGATATGCTGGGCACTACTGGAGAAGTAAGGAGGAACTCATGAGCAATGTTCTCTTGTGGACTCCTACACATGGAGACACCAGTATTGGCTGACCAGGAAAAACTTATATACATCAGCTCTGTGCAAATACAGGATGTCATCAAGAGGAATTACCAAGAGTGATAGCCAATAGGGATGGATGGCATGAGAGAGTAAAGGGAATCTGTGCTATCAGCATGCCATGATGATGATAGATAATAAATCTAATCAGTCACTTTCAGAAAAGATTAAATATCTTCATTAGCCCATACATTTTTTACTAACTGCATTTAATTTTATAACCTAATTATTATATATAGTTTCATTTTCTGTTTAGATACAAGAGGTAATAAAAAGGATTGGCTTACTAGGTGTGTGTAAAAGTTTCCAACATATTTTTTCTAAATTAAAGATAATTAATAACTATACTGGCCAATTGGCATAATGGTTAGAGTGTTCGTCAATGGTCTGGGAGACTAGGGTTCAATCCCAGGTCGAGTCATACCAAAGACTCAAGAAATGGTACTTGATGCCTCCTTGCTTAATACTCAGTATCATAAGGAATAGATCAAGGGTAAATGGAGGAATCCAGAGAAAGGAGTAGAGCTCTCCCTTACATCTTCATGTAGTAGCTATTGAAAAGAGAGCCTTTGGGTCACCCTCGACTACAGTCAGTCAACAATAACTAGAATATAGATTTATTAAATGTCAAAATATTTTCCTTGATTTTCTATAACTTCATGCCAACAGTCTGAAAGTTTTCAAATTTCATCTTGATAAAAAGAATTTGGTTTTGAAGTTGTTAATGAAATTTTGAACAGTGAAAACATCTTTAAATGTTTGGTGAGATAAGGAATGCTAAATTGATCAAAACAAATGGTAATCCTTTGGGAGCAAGCCTGGTAAATTTGTCATGTGAGGGAGAACTTCCCATTCCTTTTTTTATATCATATGTCTTCATTGATGCATTGGGATGGGTCATCAGTGATGTTTCCTTTGGGTTCATGGGGGGTTTCGGGTCTTGCAACATCAGACCCCCTCACCCAAATGACCCAGTTGGCATTGATCTTACTCCAACTCCCATCCCAGCAGCTAACCTGCGCATCCACACAAGAAAAAAAAAAATGACCACAGAAATGGCTCTATATATAATTTTGCAACAGCCAATCAGAGCTAAGCTCTACTGATGACTTCTAAATCTTTCCTTTAAAAACGGGAGGCCACTTTACTCTTGCTTTTTGGTCGTAATGACGTCGTTATTTGGCTATTTGTTCACCCTGGTATGTATTTCTTCCTTTTTCCTTCTTTTCCACCTTTTTATTTTTCCTTTTTATTTTTTTAAACTTACAGAAAAAAAAAAAAAAATTAAAGAAATAAAAACAAAAAATCTCTGTACATAAATATGAAATTGCGATTAAAACAACAAACTCCTATATAAAATTGACATACATTTAGTTTTCATTTTAAAACTTATTTTCATTAAACACTGTACATAAATATACAATTACGAACTAAATCAGACGCCACGCATTACTATATGTTAAAATTTCCTTATCGAACAGTTTATGAATGAGAAAAGAAGAACTCCCCACCAAAAAAAAACCCAACTCTATTATGATTTCTTTCTTTTGACAAAGCAACACAAAGTCTACCCAATTAACAGAGCTTATATGCTGATTGAACCCCAGCAGAGTGGTAAGACCCCCCACCAATATGACACTAAACTGTATCTGATGTTGAGGCTTCAGTTCTGGAGATCTGGGTGTGTGAAGTACCTTTTCATTGCAATTATTCTAAGGTCTATTCTGACCCTGTATAGTAATATCTCTTAGGGTTTCATCTATGGATCAAATAGATCTTTTTGAAAATTATCAGTATTGTATAAGAGTATAAAAGTCAAAACGAAGAAGAAGCATTTGAACTCAGGAGCCAACTGGAAGAAATATATCAATATTGGTCAGTATGTCTTTAAGTCCTATCAATTTAAAATGCTGAATTTTACAAAATGTTATGCTGTATTTTGTTTGTGAAATAATGCTTAAACTATGCGTTTTAAATGTAAAGACACGCTTACTCTACTATAAAGCCAAATTGATATTATCTTTCCAAATGTCAGCGAACAAGGCAGAATGTTTTTGAATCTCTTCTATAATATAATTTAAAAATTCGTAAAGAAAGCCCTAACAGTAGTTTAGAAGAAAAAGAAAAAGCCTAAAACACCTAATGCTACCACAGCCCCCACCCAAGAGAAAGGGGGGAAAAAAAAAAAAAAAATTTTTTTTTTAACCTCTGTAATTCCTGAAGCCTGCTAGGTTCCCAACTGTAGTATAAAAAAAAAGCCTAGGAAAAGACCCAATACAGCAAAAAAAAAAAAAAAAAAAAAAAAAGCAAAAGTCAGTACCAGTGAAAGTCAGACGAAATTACCTTAATCTTGGACTTTAACTAAGTTAAAACTTAAGAAAACTTAAACCAAAATTACCACCCCCCCTTTTTTTGCGTACACATGGGAAGCAGCATGATGTATGTAAAGGTATTTGAATAAACCCATGGACGACCCAACTCAATACCTAAACGGGTCCTGGACATGAGTTTGACGACTTTACGCTCAGGATCATTAGTTCGATCGGGGAACTACTGCTGCTCCTCTATAAGAGTGGCTTCTATAGAAGAGAATAAAACAGCCATCGAAAGATAACCATGACCCACACTCAAACCACATACACAAACCGCATCGCTCTTCACGCGGGTAAAAAAGGGGTGCGTCCTGCTGAGGTTGGAGCCCTGGCCTCAGTGTTCGAAAAATCAGCTACAGAGCTCAAACAATCAAAACTACTAAAATGCAAGCAAACACTACAAATAGCCACATTTAACGTAAGAACCTTAAATAGAATAGGACAACTCCCAGAGCTAATCGCATCGGCTGAAGAACATAAGATAGACATAATATGCATACAAGAACACAGATACACGCACACCGAAGATATCAAATATCACGAAACTGGCAATGGCTGGTCGCTCGCCACTGTATCCGCATGGAAAAACTCTGTCAACGCCGCAGTAGGAGGAGTAGGATTACTTATAGGACCTAGAGCATTAAAAACGCTTAATAGCGTTGAGAAAATACAACCTAGAATGATGGCAGCTACATTTAACGGAAACCCCAGAGCAACAATCATCTCGTGCTACAGCCCCACCAATGTTAGTGAAGAAACTGAACTAGTCACCTTCTACGATGAGTTATCCTCATTAGTGCGTAGCATCCCGAAACACAACATGCTAGTCATTGGCGGAGACATGAATGCACAAATCGGGAAAAACGGAAACAACAAATACAGCCTCCACAACACGTCAAATAGGAATGGGCAACATCTAACAGATTTCATGATAGAAAATAGATTAGCATGCCTCAATACAAACTACCAAAAAAGAGAGGGCAAACTATGGACATACACGTACGCAAACAATACTAAAGCTCAGATAGACTACGTCCTTATAAACAAGAAATGGAAAAATAGTGCATTGAATTGCGAGGCATACTCCTCTTTTGAGGGTGTGTCCACCGATCACCGAATAGTCATGGCGAAAATACGGTTAAGCCTACGAAAAAACGCCAAACGAACAGCGACCACCAAACACTATGACTGGGCCCTATTGAACAACAAAGATATAAGAGATAAATACGTATTAGAATTAAGAAATAGATTCGAAACACTACAAGAAAAGATGGAAAAAAGTACACCAAACGACGAATATGAAAATTTCGTCAATGCACACCTCAAGGCAGCAGCAAAATACATTCCAACAAAAATTAAAACTAAATATAGAGTCCCATGGGAAACTTTAGCGGTGAGAGAAAAACGTGCACTAGTGAAAACAGCCTCCAAAAACTATCGAAAAAACCCAACAAACACAAATGCCTTAAAACTAAAAACGGCACAATATCAATTAGCAGGCATATATATAAAGGAACAGACAGAATACATTCAAAATCAGATAGATAAGATTAGAGACTTGGTGGAAGATAGACAATCTAGAATAGCCTGGCAAACAATAAACAAAGTGAGCAGAAGAAAGAACACAGCCAAAGCAAAACTGAAAGCAGCAAACCAACAAGAAAGAATAAAACTGTGGAAACAGCACTTCGAAAACTTACTTGGAAACCCACCAAAAACAACACATGAACCAATCACCAAAATAATTAGCTAACAATTAGACATTAAACTAGGACCGTTCACACAAGAAGAACTCGACTCGGTTCTCAGAAAAATTAAAAATAGGAAAGCTGCAGAGCTGGACGAAATTCCCCCGGAAGTATGGAAGACCAGACAATTCGACGACATACTGCTCCGCCACTGCAACGCAGTATACAATCAAAATCCGATAGATAGATGGATGAAGGGATGCATACTCCCCTTCCCTAAAAATGGGGACCTCGGATTAGCCAAAATCTACCGAGGCATAACACTTACATCCATAGCTGCCAAAATCTACAATGCCCTACTACGAAACCGAATAGAACCCAAAATCGACAACATACTTAGAAAAAAACAAAATGGCTTCCGAAGAAATAGATCCACGACCTCACAAATATTAACCATCCGCAGAATCCTTGAAGGTGTACGGGCAAAGAACCTACAAGCGACATTAATATTTGTCGACTTTACCAAGGCTTTCGATTCCATTCACAGAGGAAAGATGGAACAAATCCTACTAGCGTACGGCATACCTAAAGAAACCGTAGCGGCAATAACGATTCTCTATAGAAACACTAAAGTAAAAGTACGATCACCCGATGGAGACACAGAATACTTTGACATTGTAGCAGGAGTACTACAAGGGGACACGCTGGCCCCGTACCTCTTTATCATTTGTCTAGACTACGTACTTAGAACATCGATTGACAAAATCAAAGAGAATGGCTTCGAACTGACGAAGAAAAGAAGCAGAAGATACCCCGCAACAACAATTACTGACGCCGACTATGCCGATGACATAGCGATACTGGCAAATACACCTGACCAAGCCGAAACATTTCTGCATAGTTTGGAACGAGCAGCAGCAAGCATAGGCCTCTATGTTAATGCACACAAAACGGAATATATGTGCTATAACCAAACGGGGGACATCTCCACTCTAGAAGGAACCCCTCTTAAACTAGTAGACAAATTCACTTACCTAGGAAGCAGCGTCGAATCAACCGAAAAGGACATCGAAACGAGGTTAACGAAAGCATGGACAGCTATCAATAGGCTATCGATTATATGGAAATCAGACCTAACCGATAAAATGAAACGCAGTTTCTTCCAGGCAGCGGTCACATCGATACTGCTATATGGATGCACCACATGGACGCTAACAAAACAGCTGGAGAAGAAGCTAGATGGCAATTACACAAGAATGCTGCGTGCAATCCTTAACAAGTCCTGGCAGCAGCACCCCACAAGACACCAACTGTACGGCCACCTGCCCCCTATCACGAAAACTATTCAAGTTAGACGAACCAGACATGCAGGACACTGCTGGAGAAGCAGAGATGAACTCATAAGAGATGTACTCTTATGGATCCCCACACATGGCCGCGCAAAAGCAGGACAACCAGCACGAACATACATTCAGCAGCTATGTGAGGCTACGGGATGCTGTCCTGAAGACCTACCTAGGGCGATGAACGATAGGGAGGAGTGGCGAGAGAGGGTCAGGGATATCCGTGCAACCAGCGCGATATGATGATGATAAGAGTATGTGAAAAACATATATAATGATTATTATCAAACAAAATCTTAAGGAGAATTGAAACCTAAGGATTATCATCATTTGTTTGAAACCATATAATTGGTTACAATATATTGGCATTGGATAGAAATACTTGAAACTATACAAGTGTTTACAAATTATTTGTATTAGATAAGAATACTTGATATAACTGAGAACAAAAAAACTCCTAAGAAACAACTACACAAAACATTTAAATAGAAATCTATAGTGAACATCATTCCCTAACCTCCCAGAATAAAATAACCCTTGACAAGTTGACATGCTGTTCAAAAAAAAAAAAAAAAAAAAAAAAAAAATCAACCAATCAAAAAGTAATATGTAGGCAAACAAGATTATCTTGCAGTCTGACTTTCTCAATTTTCCTGTCCTGCAAGTGTCATTTTTTTAAAAGTTGTAATGCTCATATTTTGAAGATGATGACTTTAATATGCTGCAGTAAAAGCTTCATTAGGCTTAAGCAATTCATAACAGTTTCAACCCTTACTGCATGGGAATTTAGTAAACTCTTGTTATATCTATGCGTATTGAACAACAGAAACTAAGTTAGCTCATTTTTTTTATAGTGGGTACTTTCCAGAATTCTCCACATTCTATACGGCATTGTATATACAACTTATTTTTACTGGCCAATAGAAAAAGGTTACAAGAAATGATATACATATGATTAGCATGTTACATCACCAGCTTGTGGGGATGTATTTCTAAATTTAGAACGAGAGTGAAACTTCAATTTTGACAACAAAGCACAATAACAGAAGTCAATTCAATTTCTACTTTAGTAATCCCGATTCTAAAAAATGAATTTGAAGAGTTTGACCCTGAAAACATAATTCTATTAACAATATTGAGTTCAGTGACTGTTTGTCCAGTGTTATGAAAATGTTTTGATTTTATGTGAATCAAGATATGTCTGAATACAATAGTGAATATGGATAAAAAAAACAAAAAACATTTTAGTTATTATTTGTGGATGTTATTTTCAGCTAATCTTAAATTAATTCAATATATGCATGATAGTGCGTTAAAATTTAATCAGTGCAGTGACGGTTAATATTGCAACAAACACAGAGCAGGATCTTTTGTTTGCCAAAAGAGGTTAGATTTTATTGTTGATGCTGTGAACTACTTTAGCCATGATTTGGATGTTTTAAATAGCGGCTTGGTTTGCTTTTTTTAATGGTATATGGGTTACTTAATGCCAACATTTTTATTCATTTCAAAATGTTTAATCATAACCATTTATATTTTCAACATTTGGTTATACTTAATAAAAAAAAAAAATTTTTAAATCATACTTTTTATTTGACTTTTCGTTTGCAGTTATATGGTTTAAAATGTTCCTATCAAACATAAATGATTTATAAACAATTATCTGGTGTGAAGTAATTATTTAAATCTAATGTATTCCTATACAATACCAATGATTTTCAAACAGATCTATTTCACCAATAACTGGGACCCTAACAAATGCAGTTTAGGGTCATACCTCAGACACCACTCAAAGTGATCTTACAAACTGGAGTTAAAAAAAAAAAAATTAATAATTTCGAAAGTTTTTTTTTTTTTATTGACAGACATTTCCTATAATCTATTAGGTTGTTGGAGGGCCATGTCATATAATGTTTAATTAGTAGTAGCAATCTCCAAGTAACATGCAACAGATTGTATTTGGTTACTTGGTACCAGCATTATGTAATAATCCCTGTTAGCCTGATGTATTGTTGAATGTCTTAGATAGATTGCCTTTTACAAGTAATTAAAAGTAAACGAAAAATGTCCTACCTAGAGATTGAACTTTGTTTACTCCATTCCATTTTTTGTGCCAATAACAGCTATGCCACCCACACCATCTATGTGTGATATATGTAAAATATATCTGAGTGAAATACATGTGTATGTGTTATTTTCATACTTTAAACCATTTTTTTAAAATTAAAACTTCCAGCCAACTAATTGATCACCAACCCAACAAAGTGTTTGTTTTTAATCCAATCTTTATTATTATCTTAGTGATCAATCCACAAGAAGGTGATCCCTAAATAATGAAATGTTTAATAATACTAATCCTCTGAGAATTAATTTTTTATTTATTGCAGACTTTTTGTCCTCATCTTAGTAGTTTTTTGGGTGTTGTTTCTTCTTCACTACGTTTCGGCCAAATTTCACCTCTGGCCTTCTTCAGGTGATTTAACCGTGACCTCGGATAGGAATGCTGAGTCTTGTAACTTTGTCTCCAGTAATTACTGCCTTCCATAGTTGTTGTCTATCGCACCACGTTTTTGACCAAGTAAACTTCTGGCCGGCTTGGGTAGGAATTGAAACCACTATCTTCTGACAATGCTCACCTGGAACCGTAGAGATTCAAGGCCTCTATCCGCTGCGCCATGGGTCCCCGAAGTGAAGAAGAAACAACACACAAAAAACTACTAAGATGAGGACAAAAAAGTCCACAATAAATAAAAAATTAATTCTTAGATTAAGAAGCCTCATCTCAAAATGATTCCAATTAAATACTAACCCTGTTTTTAAATTTTTATTTGATAAACACAATCTGAGAGATGAATGGAAGTTTTATTTCTTTTCGTCATGATTCATAGGTTTGTTTATTGGTAATAAATGATAGAAATAATCAGACAAAACTTGAAGTTCCTGAGTAATTTCTCACCAACCTGTTATTATGTATTGTACATGAAAAATTTTAACACTGTATTTATAGTGCACACATGAATTCTTATTTGATTCATATGGCAAAAAAAAAATATTTATTCCACATATTTTTCTGCTCTGCCAATGAGGCTTAGAATACACTGTGTGGTAGTGTCCATACTACTGTATAGAGGCACCACTTGGATGCTAACTAAGCATATAGAAAAAAGGCTTGATGGCAATTGCACAAGGATGCTACAAGCTACATTAAACAAATCCTGGAAGCAACATCCCACAAAACAACAGCTGTATGCCACCTACCACCCATCTCAAAAACCATCCAAATTAGACAAGCAAGACATGTGGGACACCGCTGGAAGAGTAAGAATGAACTTAAAAGTGACGTTCTCTTATGGACCTCTTCAAATGGATGCGCAAGTGTAGGATAACCAGCTTGAACCTATCTACAGGAGCTCTGTACGGACACAGGATGTAGCTTGGAAGACCTTCTGGAAGCGGAGGATGATAGAAACAGATGGTGAGAAAGAGAGTTAGGGAAATCCATGCTAGCAGCATAACATGATATCTCCTGCAGTTATTGGCACAAAAAATGGAATGGAGTAAACAAAGTTCAATCTCTAGGTAGGACCTTTTTCATTTACTTTTAATTACTTGTAAAAGGCAATCTATCTAAGACATTCAACAATACATCAGGCTAACAAAGATTATTACATAATGCTGGTACCAAGTAACCAAATACAATCTGTTGCATGTTACTTGGAGATTGCTACTACTAATTAAACCACATTATATGACATGGCACTCCAACAACCTAATAGGTTATAGAAAATGTCTGTCAATAAAAAAAAAAAAACATTAGAAATTATTAATTTTTTTTAAAACTCTAGTTTGTTGCCCTCACCCAATGTCAAAAGAAAGAAAAAAATCCTATTAGTAGAAATATGAGGAATGTATTTTTTTTAAATTACAAACTCCTGTGTTAAAGTAACTAAAAGATTAGTTATATTTTATAATTTGAAATTTTTGTTATTCTCTGGAGAAATTAATCTGGGGAAATTCATTTATGCAAAAAATTTATAGTAAATCAAAAAATAAAAAAGACTCATGAAAAAAAACAAAAACATATTGAATGATTGAAGAACTGCAACTAAGAAAGTTTTTGCATAAAAAGGGGCTTGATGCGATTGTAACAGACTTACATTGTCCATAATTATATATATATATATATATATATATATATTGTCAGGCTTATAAGTCTACAAGTCTAATAATTTTAAAGAGGCTCTACTTTTTTCAGATGGATTAAGTTGTAAAATAAAGTTGGCGACTGTAGTCAAGATTGAACCCAGGTCTTCCGGACCATTGGCGAACACTCTACCCACTAGGCCAATGTTTAATTGTCATTAACTTTATACTGGCTTTAAAAAAAGTATTTCCCCCTACTATTTCTATTCTTCAAAATCATGACAATATATATATCATCATCATATCGTGCTGGCAGCACGGATATCCCTGACCCTCTCTCGCCACTCCTCCCTATCGTTCATCGCCCTAGGCAGGTCTTCAGGACAACATCCTGTATCCTCACACAGCTGCTGAATGTACGTTCGTGCTGGTCGTCCTGCTTTTGCGCGGCCGTGTGTGGGGATCCATAAGAGTACATCTCTTATGAGTTCATCTCTGCTTCTCCAGCAATGTCCTGCATGTCTGGTTCTCCTAACTTGAATAGATTTCGTGATAGGGGGCAGGTGGCCGTACAGTTGGTGTCTTGTGGGGTGCCGCTGCCAGGACTTGTTGAGGATTGCACGCAGCATTCTTGTGTAATTGCCATCTAGTTTCTTCTCCAGCCGTTTTGTTAGCGTCCATGTAGTGCATCCATATAGCAGTATCGATGTGACCGCTGCCTGGAAGAAACTGCGTTTCATTTTATCGGTTAGGTCTGATTTCCATATAGTCGATAGCCTATTGATAGCTGTCCATGCTTTCGTTAACCTCGTTTCGATGTCCTTTTCGGTTGATTCGACGCTGCTTCCTAGGTACGTGAATTTGTCTACTAGTTTAAGAGGGGTTCCTTCTAGAGTGGAGATGTCCCCCGTTTGGTTATAGCACATATATTCCGTTTTGTGTGCATTAACATGGAGGCCTATGCTTGCTGCTGCTCGTTCCAGGCTATGCAGAAGTGTTTCGGCTTGGTCAGGTGTATTTGCCAGTATCGCTATGTCATCGGCGTAGTCGGCGTCGGTAATTGTTGTTGCGGGATATCTTCTGCTTCTTTTCTTCGTCAGTTCGAAGCCATTCTCTTTGATTTTGTCAATCGATGTTCTAAGTACGTAGTCTAGACAAATGATAAAGAGATACGGAGCCAGCGTGTCCCCTTGTAGTACTCCTGCTACAATGTCGAAGTATTCTGTGTCTCCATCTGGTGATCGTACTTTTACTTTAGTGTTTCTATAGAGAATCGTTATTGCCGCTACGGTTTCTTTAGGTATGCCGTACGCTAGTAGGATTTGTTCCATCTTTCCTCTGTGAATGGAGTCGAAAGCCTTGGTAAAGTCGACAAATATTAATGTCGCTTGTAGGTTCTTTGCCCGTACACCTTCAAGGATTCTGCGGATGGTTAGTATTTGTGAGGTCGTAGATCTATTTCTTCGGAAGCCATTTTGGTTTTTTCTAAGTATGTTGTCGATTTTGGGTTCTATGCGGTTTCGTAGTAGGGCATTGTAGATTTTGGCAGCTATGGATGTAAGTGTTATGCCTCGGTAGTTTTTGGCTAATCCGAGGTCCCCCTTTTTAGGGAAGGGAAGTATGCATCCCTTCGTCCATCTATCTATCGGATTTTGATTGTATACTGCGTTGCAGTGTCGGAGCAGTATGTCGTCGAATTGTCTGGTCTTCCATACTTCCGGGGGAATTTCGTCCAGTCCTGCAGCTTTCCTATTTTTAATTTTTCTGAGAACCAAGTCGAGTTCTCCTTGTGTGAACGGTCCAAGTTTAATGTCTAATTGTTTGCTAATTATTCTGGTGATTGGTTCATGCGTTATTTTTGGTGGGTTTCCAAGTAAGTTTTCGAAGTGCTGTTTCCACAGTTTTATTCTTTCTTGTTGGTTTGCTGCTTTAAGTTTTGCTTTGGCTGTGCTCTTTCTTCTGCTCACTTCGTTTATTGTTTGCCAGGCAATTCTAGATTGTCTATCTTCTACCGAGTCTCTGATCTTATCTATCTGATTTTGAATGTATTCTGTCTGTTCCTTTATATATATGCCTGCTAATTGATTTTGTGCCGTTTTTAGTTTTAAGGCATTTGTGTTTGTTGGGTTTTTTCGATAGTTTTTGGAGGCTGTTTTCACTAGTGCACGTTTTTCTCTCACCGCTAAGGTTTCCCATGGGACTCTATATTTAGTTTTAATTTTTGTTGGAATGTATTTTGCTGCTGCCTCAAGGTGTGCATTGACGAAATTTTCGTATTCGTCGTTTGGTGTACTTTTTTCCGTCTTTTCTTGTAGTGTTTCGAATCTGTTTCTCAATTCTAATACGTATTTATCTCTGACATCTTTGTTGTTTAATAGGGCCCAGATCTTTCATATATTTTGAAATAAAGAGTGCTCAGTAACAGTGAGAGCATATATATCAAAGTTAGGATAAAATAGAATCAACAATGCTTGGTGACTTTCTGTTTCTTGTCTATGCAATCATCAAAACAAGAATATCCATGTGAGTTGAGTTATAAATAATTTGTTCTAGCAAAATATGATTTATTCATGAATGATTTAACAATAAATTAATTTCAATCAACAGCATATTCACCATTATTTTGAATCCCCTCTTGCCATTTACAAGGTAGCATGTAGATATCTCGCAAAGTTCAGCTGGTTTCAAGCCCAAGAAGTTTCCCCACTAATGTTTTCACCTGATCTTCTTGAGAAAACTTTTTGTCGTTCAGAGCGTTTTGGAAAGAATGAAAAAGATGGAAATTGTTTGGTGCAAAGTCTAGTAAATAGAGTGGATCCAATATTTTTTCCTACATGATTCTTGCTGAATATGGCCTAGAATTATCATAGAGAAGTACAACGCTTCTCTAATGAGCAGGGGCCTTTTCTTGAATTTTCATGTTCACTTTTCCTGTCTTTTTTAAATGGTGGCAGACTGTGGATTGGAATGTGCTGAGGTCAAGTGCTAGTTCACAAGTACTTTTGCATAGATTGCATTCCACCAATTCTCTGAAAGCATCTTAATCAAAGTCTGATGAGCATTTTGGTCTTGGTTCATCTCTCAATGACTTATCACCAGACTGAAACTTTGAAAACCAGTTTTGAACTTGTTAGTAAATACACCATGGCCATAAGCACTACAAATTTTCTAAGCCGTTTTTATAACATTTTGTTCTTCTTAAACTACCAAAACAATCACATGTCAAATATGTACTTTCAGCTTCTCCATTTTAATCATAGATTAAATCATTACGTGCATGCTTTCACTAATGAAAGCACTCTTTAATTAGGTAACTTCCAGATGCATTAAAAACATGGAAATTTGAAATGCAGTTACAACTCTCTTTTAAAAAAATGGAAATTATGACTTGTATTAATATATTGATAATGTAGTTATATGGTTTGATATAGTTATAAAGAGAGTTCAACATCTAGGATAAAGCAAATGTAGATTTAAGTTTGAACAGTGGTCTGATGATCACAAAGGTGAGAAACTGTAAATCACCAAGCATAATTGAATCTCTGATTATGCTAATCAAACTTAGATCTATCACACACACACACACACACACATATATATATATATATACACACACTCTCTCTCTCTCTCTAAGTTTAGTTGGGTGAACATTTTGCTATGAAGAGAATAGAATGTATAAACACAGTTCAATCTTCAGCTAGAGAAGTCTGCATTCGCTTCATTCATTCCCCTGAGTTGGGAAAGACATGAATTCTACTTGTGAGTAAATTAATAAGAGGTTGGTTGTGAACTCCTAACATGTAAAAGGCCAGAGGTTTACTTGGTCAAAAACGTGGTGCGATAGACAACAACTATGGAAGGCAGTAATTACTGGAGATACGGTTACAAGACTCATCATTCCTATCCGAGGTCACGGTAAAAATCACCTGAAGAAGGCCAGAGGTGAAATTTGGCCGAAACGTAGTGAAGAAGAAACAACACCCAAAAAACTACTAAGATGAGGACAAAAAGTCTGCAATAATTCTCAGATTAAGAAGCCTCATCTCAAAATGATTCCAATTAAAGATAATTATAATTAATTTTACTTTAGGAGTTTGGACAAGTCAATACTCGTTCTAATCTGCTGGTATCATGTAATCCAGTATAACCTGTCGCATCTTACTTGGGCAATACCTAGTATCTCTTCTCCATTCCTTTACTCAAAATGGCACAGTCAAACTAAATGGTCTGCCACATGTCCATCCGTAAAAATTGAGTAATTGAAAATATAATTCTATAATATAATTTTTAATCTAGCTTATCTTCATTTAATAAAAAAAAATTCTGGTAGTAGATTTAAAAAATTACATTAAAAGTTAATGAAAGATTTAATATATTCTAGAAGTCAGCAGGGGGAAATTTATTTTACGCAAAAAGACATAGCAACTCAAAGAATGATTTAAAAATATGTTGAAAAATAAATTTTATTCAATATCGGAATTTAAAAAAAATTCCCAACTCTATTAAATCAAACAATATTTCAATATTTATCTTTGAGTTTAAATAAAAACAAAACAAAAATCACTTGTGTCCTTGTGATTGTAAAATATTAGCAAAAGCGTTTCATCGATTGTTATTATTGGAAATAAAATCAATGAATGAACAACATTGTGTTCTCCGATACAGACAGCTGTTGGTTTCAGGTAAGAAAGGATTAGATCTCTGGAAGTTTCTACAATGGTATTGGAAATTTCCAAGTTCGAGATAGCACCAATAATAAAGAAAGGAAAGAAAAAAAATGCTGAAAAGAAGAGAACAACAAATAAATTACGTAATTGTTGGGCAGCGTGTGTGTGTGTATTATTCGAGCACGTGTTTATTTTTGTAGGGGAATGAGGAAGGGAAGGGGAAATGGAAATGATGGACTGCCGAGTAAAAAATAGATTACTTTTTTCTGCGTAAAATGTTGTGATGACATTTTCTTTTCTTTTTCTATGTAGGAGTCTTTTTAATTTCTATAATATGTATTTATTCTAAGTTATTGATAAACGTATATTTAAAAGAAAAGAAAAAAAAAGGTCATATGGTTGGGTTTACGCAGTACGATACATTATATCCAGAATTTTCACACACACACACACACACGGGAGAGATTCTCTCTTTAATTTGGAAGTGGGGGATTTGGTATCCAAAGAGGATTTACGGATATGATTTTGAATTATATACTCTTTGATTACTAAAAATCGCTATAATAGGGGAAAAAAATGACTCAAATACTGAAAGGGAGGGAAAGACACATTCAATAACTTCAACGGTCTAGATGCAGACAAAAGACGAGTCGTAATGACCGGGGGGGCTAGAGGTTCACAAATAGTCGTGTGTGGGTGGACAGACTGCGAGAGAGAGAGAGAGAGAGAGAGAGAGAGAGATTGTTGTTGGTTTTTTTTTTGTGCGAAAAGTAATCGGGATCTATCAGTAGGCATGTGTTATTACTCCACTTCAGTGAAGACAAAACCAATAAAGATTACTGAATCATTAAGTTATTAGTTAAATAAATAAATAAAGCTTCAACCATAATAAACAGATATTTCAGACAAGAAATGTTTTACAAAAATGCTATATATTTTCCTCTGCTTCGAAATTATATATATATATATATATATATATATATATATATATATATATAGGGGGTCATCGATAAGTATGTGGGATAGACAATTAAAAACAGTGTGTACACACACATATACGCAGGACAACAACAAATGACAAAAAAACACTTGACACCTAAGTAAAAAAAAAAATTTAGATCATCACCTGTTCAAATTTTCTTCTAAACGTTAATTTTTTATTATTCTTTATCGTTTTTAAGCAACAAGAGAAAAAAAGAAAAAACAAATAAACAAAAAATAAAACTAAAGCCCTAAATTTATTAATGTTTACATTGACATTTTGACCATCCGTAGAATGAATACAATCATCGTTTATTTTCTGACACGCGTTGTTAAAAGGTAAAAATGTAAACAAATTAGGAAGGCGGAGGTGGTGAAGACCCCCACCACCACAATATAAAAACCCCACAGAAATTGCGAGAGAAAAAGAATAATGCAATTTTCTATTTAGAGAAAATGAGTAATTAAGAAATATTTTGACGAAGCTTAGAGAGAAATGAATCAGATTCACAATATTAAGATTTTTTTTATTTCTTCATTATTCATCTTCTGGGTAGGAGGTATGGATGGGTCTCCTCACCATATTTTGAAACGAGTCATCATCACTCAACAATATTGAATAATATAATCAATAAATGAATTATTTGCTTATAAATAAGAGTTGTTTTTAACAACTTTTATTATCAAATTCTAGCAAAAATAATCATACTTTTATCGCTAATTAAAAAAAAAAGAAAATAGAAAAACTAACTAGTCTGGTTGTATTCGTTTATTTCAGGTTCTAGTAAAACAGAATCTAAAAATAACATACCTACCAGGATTTATTTAAACAATGTACTTTACTTACATGTAAATGGCTTTGTATTTAATAGTAATTATTTTTTTCTTTGCGTGAGCTCTAAATGAAATTAAAATACCTATGTATTTTCTAATGCACAAAATAAAAAAAAAAGAAAAGTTATTGAAAATGATTATAAAGTCATTGATAATTTTAAATCTTAATTCAAAACCAAGTTCTATTAGTCTAGAATTAAATAAATTTCACAGAAAAGCTATTTTTTAAAATGTAGTCGAGCTAGAGAAACCTTGAATAACACTTGTTTCAATTTTGCATATTACTAGTAACTTAATTTACTAACCAACGTACCACTCACTAAAAATTTGATAGTCTGGTTTGATTTATAAAAATGAAAATTTAAAAGGAAAAGGGGGTCCGTAAAAGTCTTTTTTTACACAGTAGAAATTATTTAAAACTACCCACGGACCACAATAGAAATTATATAAAGCTACACACAGAATTTAGAAAGGGATTCTTTTGGTCATTGACCCGGGGACGACCACCAACTAAATTATTGATCTAGTTCTATGTATATATGAAGTGATGGTAAAATAAAATAGTAAGACAAGCTGTGATTTTAAACAATTCAAGTGATTAGATTTTAACGAGAATTTTTCACAATATAAAGAAAGGTAAAAAGAAAAAAATCTACTTGTGATTTTTCTTTCCCGTCAGTTTTTTTTTTCTTTTCTTTTCTTTTTAGACGATATCTCAATTCCAAAACATTGCAGCTTCCGTTAAGTTGTAATCTAAGAAATGTGAATTCTAAATTAAAATTAAGGAAAAGGCAAACGTTTCTGTTGTACTTAATTAATTTGTATGTTTAAAATATTTTAAAAATAAAATCTAATGAAATCTAATCATTTTTTAAAAATAATCACTGGTGAAATATTAATAATTGTCAAGTAAAGTTTTTTTTATATGAAATAAACTATTTTATTATTGAAATGAATGATAACGGATACTAAAAACGAATATCATCATTATTATCAATAAATGTTTAAAATATTTCAGGGTGGACACGGACAAGCAAGGACGAAATTGACGCAAGTCTCTCCGCCCCTAAATATCTTCAACTCTGCATAAATTCACTTTTCCTTCCCCCTAATTTTAATAAATGCGACTGGGTGATTTTGTTTATTTGTAAGGTTTTTTTTTTTTAGCTTACAAACCAAACCTTTGACGCATTTAAAAGCTTTTTTTAAAATCGAAAAAAAAAAAAGAAATACATTTTGGAAAAGAAAAGAAAAAAATAAAGAAAAAAGGATTGAGGATAAATAATTGGTTTTTAAAATTTTATACTACTCTTATTTACCGAGACAATTTTTATCAATGCGATAACAAAATTAGGAGTAAAATAAGCACACACACACAGATATATATGAAATGGGACAGTAGGGATCAATTTCCTTCCTCCCACAATAACATGTGTACAACAATTTCTAATACCAGCATGTAGACGAGGAAAGGCAACCTTACAACTGTAAAAAGGATAGGTGGGGAGTACTTGGCTAAATATTAAATAAATAAAAACCCTAAACAATAATTCAACTAAAAGTAAGTACTTATCTTAGTCAAACATAAAATTCATATATATTTTTCGACATCGTATATTAATACGATTTAAATAAATTGCTAAATACTTTCCTTTAAACTAACAAAATAAGAAATTAAGAGAAAACAAATCAGCTACCTATTTCTTCCACTAAAAAAACACTGTTCAAACCAGTAAGGAAGAGTCCTTAAAAATCATTTTTTCTAAAATAGTTATTATATATATATATATATATATATATATATATATATATATATATATATATATATATATACACACACACACACAGTGGTTAGATATTAAATTTCACGTTTATGTAGGAGAGAAAAAAGTATACAAAATCTGTCCAGTTCTCGTTGGAAGATTATTACTTTATCTCATATTGCAAATTACATCTATTTCAATTATCATTTTTGGAGTTTGACGAGGAAAACAAACAGAAATAGCCCCAACCTCCAATTTTTGAATATATAAATTAGATATTATCAAGTTACACTACACATGCAGATATAGACGATGGAGGCGGTCATATGAATGCTTTACCGTAAAACGTACTTAACAGACACGTAGGGTGTAGAGAAATTTAAAATGAACATTAATAATCATTTTGTTAAAAATAGGGTAATGTTTAAAATATAAATACTAACTAAATTAATATATGAAAAAATATTTTATATTTACATACCATTGGATTCATATCCATCTTATATATATATATATATATATATATCTATATATAAACGAATGAGGGAGAGAAAAATGTTGGTATGTTAAACAAAACCAAAATGTACACAAATCCTAATATTCTTGATTTTTAAAAAAATCTAAATTTTAAACAAAAATCAAGTCCCTATTTATTCTGAATTAGACCATTCGTGTTTTTTTGGGGGGTGGGTAACATGCTGATTTTTTTAATTAGAGTTTGATTCTCACTGAGTGGCCCATCTGTATTCGTGGTTTTGGGCGGAAGCTAGTTTTTGTAAATACCTTTTAAATAATAACATTACAATTGCGCATACCATCATCCAATATTAATAATTCATTTAAAAAATAAATAAATAAAAATAAGCTAAAGTAAACAACTTTTATTATTTAGTATGATTCCCTCCCCAATGAATAATTAGCTTTATTTTTATGATTTCTATCTAAAAAGTATTTCATTGTACAATAAAAAGATGCGTTTTATTTAAGATCCAGTAATCAAATATTTTTCTTTTAATTAATATTCGCTTTCTTCAACAAAAACGTATATATTCTTACTAAAAATAAAAATAGTTAAGTTTGAAAAAAAAAACAAAAAACGTTCGAGATATTTATTTTGAAATACGAATATTTTAAAAAAATACTAAGAAAGATAAATTCTTGTGGTTTAGGATCTTTATACTGCCCGCAACATTCATTAAATTCAAGAAAAATTCTGAAAAACAACCAAATAATTGACTGTTTTTAAAGAGATAAGAAGACTACTTACTTTTTTTTTTAATTTATTAAAACCAAGAGTTTTTTCTTTCGATTTTTACCATCATTATTTTTTATAGGTATCTTTGCTGAACTGGTTCTCGTTTCCTTAGTTGTCTGGGTAAAATTATAGTAATATCCACTTTTAATGGTGTTTTCTTTTTATAGTAAACACGAAGAAATATAATTATATAATAATACACGTGGTTATTTCACAACCGTCGTCGTCGTCTTCGGTAGGAGGAATCTCCTTTCTCTTCTTCTTAAAATGTAAAATCCAAGTCTGGCCTGATTCATTCACATTCCCCCAAGTCGTACCAGAAAAAAAAAAGCAGCAAGTCCTCCAGGTACTTAAACCATGCCTCTTGTTCTTAATTATCCAAATAGGCTCAGAAATTTCAAATTATTTTCCTTTTTGCTGACAGAAAAGTTGAAAAAAAATCTTTTTTGAGGGAATGAGTCAAACGAAGAACCCGAATCCCTCAACAAAACAAGAAAGCGGCAAGCTTCCACAGGAGAGCTCCACTCGAAAAGGAGTAGATCACTCTTGTTGGCTAAAAGAACAAAACTTTACGTCAATGGTTGTCGATGAAAGTTATGACGTTTCTTGCTAAAAGTGATTTTAAAATTTGAATTAAAATAATTATGGCGCTTAAAGTATAAAATTAATTACAATACAATAACCTTTTTTGCCCACAAAATTTCAATTATAAGCTATTATTATTTACAAACGCTTAAAAATTAATATGGACAAAGTAATTGTTTTAAAATTAAAATTTGTAATGGTTTTAAATTAAAATTAGGAAGAAAGCAATGATGTTAGAAAAAAGAAATGATTTGAAGAAACTTTTAGAGTCTCTAGCAGAGCAATAAAGTACACTTAGTTGTGAAAGAAAGCCATCAAGTATTGCAAATCCAGAAAGGAATAAACTCACTAACAATCTTCTGCAAGAGCAGCTGACAAGCCAAACCATTATGCAACAACGAGATGGCATCACCGTTTATTTTTTTTTTATTAAAAGTTTAGTCATTTATGTATTGGTAATTTGGTTTATTCATGAAAAACCCAAGTCAGTTATTTTGTACCACATAAAACAATTTATGCACGGTTTTTTGTTTATATTATTGGAAGCTTGTTGTTATATATTATTAGAAGAAAGGTTTGGTTAGGTTATTATTTATGATTGGTTAGTTGGTTGGTTGGGTTTCATGACATATCAACCTTATATTATTTATTAGAATTCAAATATGCGAGATATTAGAAACGAAATATGCAAGATATGAGAAATGTACTCAGTTTAAAAAAATATGCAAAGTTTTAGGTCATAAATTATAATAACCAACACCACACGACATGTTAACGAATTTATCTGAATGTTAGTCGTTATAAAGTACAACTCTATCCAAATCAAGTAAAGTTTATCCTTGCCCAGCACAAGAAATTATCTAGCTATAACGGTCAGGCCTGGCAAGGGAGAGAGAAAAGTATAAAAATAAAGGAGATGAAAAAAGGGGAAAGGAAAGCGTTGCAGAGGCCAGATAAATATACCGGTCCCTGCAAACTTTTGAAATATATAAGTGATTGACAACGAACTCGGCAAGAATGACAAAACAAGGGTGTTGCTTCGAAAGGCCAAACTTTATTATGGCGAATCGTAAATCCGAAAAGCGTACGGCGAACAGTCGCCGCGGCCGGATGGTGATCGTTGAAGCAGGATCCCGTCGTTGGAGCCGGTCTGGATAGCTGGTACAAGACTGGTATTCGTTGGATAGGTGGTCGATGGTGCAGGACTGGTTTCCGCTGGTGCAGGAAGATGGTCGCTGGTTTGGGACTGGTGTCTGCTGATGCAGGAAGGTAGTCGCCGGTTCAGGACTGGTAGTTGCTGGTATCTGCTGGTGCAGGAAAATGGTCGCTGGTTCAGGACTGGTAGTTGCTGGTGCAGGAAGGTGATCGTTGGTGCAGGAAGGCGGTCGCTGATTCAGAACTAGTAGTTGCTGGTGCAAAACTGGTGGCTGCTGATATCTGCTTGTGCAAGAAGGCGATCGTTGGTGCAGGAAGGCGGTCGCTGATTCAGAACTGGTAGTTGCTGGTGCAGGAAGGTGATCGCTGGTGCAGAAAGGCGGTCGCTGATTCAGGACTGGTAGTTGCTGGTGCAAAACTGGTGGCTGCTGGTATCTGCTGGTGCAGGAAAGTGATCGTTGGTGCAGGAAGGCAGTCGCTGGTACAGGACTGGTAACTGCTGGTGCAGAACTAGTAGCTGCTGGTGCAGAACTGGTAGCTGCCGCTGGAAGCTGGTCGTTGGTGCAGGACTTGTAGCTGCTTCTGCAGGGAAGTGGTCGCCGGTGCAAGAAGGTAGCTGCTGCTGCAGGGAAGTGGTCGACGATGCAAGAAGGTAGCTGCTGCTGCAGGGAAGTGGTCGCTGGTGCAAGAAGGTAGCTGCTGCTGCAGGGAAGTGGTCGACGGTGCAAGAAGGTAGCTGCTGCTGCAGGGAAGTGGTCGACGGTGCCAGAAGGTAGCTGCTGGTGCTGTCTCAGAGGGTATTAGGTAAGACTTTCAGAATTAGCCCTGAAAAGGGTTGTTAGATTGAGAGGCTGGTAGTTGCGTCTGCTGCATTGTGCCATCTCACGAGGTATTTGGATAGACTTTCTGAGTAGCCCTGAAAAGGGCTTTTAAGCTGAGAGGCTGGCAATATTCCTGCGTCGTTTGCGGCTGGAATCAGGACGTCGGCTTTAGGGGAAGCATTGGGCAGTCCGCGTGGGCAGCTGCTGCTGATTAGGCTTCGGTCATAGAACGATCAAGAGAGAATCTGCTTTCTCCTGCACCCTTGGCTGACGTCCAACACAACTGATTTGACCCGGTTTGATACCCTTGCTTTTATACATACTCTGTGGTACTACGCTATGTGGTCTACGTTGGATGACCTTGCTTATTATTACTATATTATAGTGAGAAAGTTCATTCTACTTCGACCATGTGTTTTTTATTACTACCAATTTTGTCCATTAGTTCAGGGCTGTCCCTAGAAAGACAGGCTGAATTTGATATTTTAAAAAGAATGTTCTGTGCGGAGCGATTTAGTCCCTTAACGACTCATTCCTAAATACTATTGGCTGACGACATCAGTGACTCATCACTTCTTGGAATGGGGTTTGTTTGTTTTGTTTTTGTTTGGTTTATGAGTAGTCAGTTGACTATGATAGAAGCTTACTTTTGTCATCTGAAAGAGAAGCGTGTCTATATTTCTTAGAAACAAAAAATAACTAGTTCCCAAAAAGTAATTTATTTTAAGAGAAATACATTATATAAAATCCGGCTCTGCATATTTTTCCCAATGCTTATCGAAAACATTGAATGAAGTAACAAAAATAAGATATATTTGTTGCGGAGGCCAAATAAATTAACCGGTCCCTGCAAACTTTTGAAATATAAGTAATTGACAACGAACTAGGCAAGAATGACAAAATAAGAGTGTTACTTCGAAAGGCCAAACTTTGTTATGGCGAATCGTAAATCGGAAAAGCGTACAGCGAACAGTCGCCGCGGTCGGATGGTGATCGTTGAAGCAGGATCCCGTCACTGGTGCAGGTCTGGATAGCGGGTACAAGACTGGTATTCGTTGGATAGGTGGTCACTGGTGCAGGACGGGTATCTGCTGATGCAAGAAAGTGGTCGCTGGTTCAGGACTGGTAGTTGCTGGTGAAAAACTGTTAGTTGCTGGTATCTGCTGGTGCAGGAAAGGTCGATGGTTCCGGACTGGTTGTTGCTTGTGTCTGCTGGTGCAGGAAGGTGATCGCTGGTGCAAGAAAGCAGTCGCTGGAGCAGGACTGGTAGCTGCTGGTGCAGAACTGGTAGCTGCTGATCCAGAACTGGTAGCTGCTGGTGCAGGAAGGTGGTTGCTGCTGCAGGAAGGTCGACGCTGGAACAGGGTTGGTAGCTGCTGGTGCAGAACTGGTAGCTGCTGGTGCCGGAAGGTTGTCGCTGCTGCAGGAAGGTGGTCGCTGGGGCAGGACTGGTAACTGCTTCTGCAGGGAAATGGTCGCCGGTGCAGGAGTGGTAGTTGCTGTTGCAGGGAAGTGGTAGCCAGTGCAAGAAGGTTGCTGCTGGTGCCGTCTCAAAGGGTATTAGGTTAGACTTTCTGAACTAGACCAGAAAAGGGCTGTTAGATTGAGAGGCTTGTAGTTGTGTCTGCTACATTGTGCCGTCTCACCTACTGTGCGCAACTACGCTATGTGGTCTAAGTAGAATGCCTTTGCTTATTATTACTATAAAATCGTGAGAAAGTTCATTCTACTTCGACCATGTGTTTTTTATTACTACCTATTTTGTATATTAGTTCAGGACTGTCCTTAGAAAGACAGGCTGAATTTAATATTTAAAAGAAGACGTCCTGTGAGGAAGGATTTGGTTCCTAACGACTTGTTCCTAAATACTATTGGCTGACGACATCAGTGACTCATCACTTCTTGAAAAGGGGTTTGTTTGTTTTGTTTTTGTTTGGTTTATGAGTAGTCGGTTGACTATGATACTTTCAAGTAACGACAATATAACAAACAAACAAAAAATGGTTTAGAGAAATACGACTAACTTGCTTGAAGCCATGTCGTCAACCACCTACTGTCAGTTTAACTTTTGTTAATGATAAAATACCTTTCTTTGGTATTTTATGTGAAAGTTCATTTTGAAGCCAATTTTAAGGGTTTATTCTTCTTCTCGGCATCTTCTTGTGTAGAATCAACCCGGACAATTGTGTTCTTCTAGTTTCCTGTGTAGACTTGTTGAAAACGAAGCTTATTATTTCTTTAAGTGAACTTCGAGTAGACCACCGCCTCCTCCTCTTCTTCGATGAATATCTTTCTGTTTCAACTCGGATTTTCTTCTTTTGAGCCTATGGAGGCTTTTACCACATTTTCTGACCAGAGCTAACAGCTTCTTTTGTCGGCAAAAGTCCAATAATACCGCATCCAGACCTTAGACTCAACTTGCTTTTGAAGGAGATGGCATACCAAAACCACAAATAGCCTGTTTATAGGCTTATTGTTTCAACAGGTAACAATAAAAATCCTATAAAGAAAAGAGGCTAAGCCTATAGCGACTAAATAGGCCTATTTGCTCAGGCTACTGTACTTAAGAAAAACTGTCTAAAGTCGAAGGCGAACAAACTAGAGCTCGCAAAGCAAAAGGAGCGAGCCAAGCATGGCTTCTGCACGTGCTGAAAAAAAAAAAAAAAAGAGGAAGAGAACGCTTTTGGGTCTCACTTAAATAATAGAAGCGGTTGGGGCTAACGACAGAACCTCCAAACAACCAATCAGATTCGAGCAGACATTAACTGCCGAATTTACAATTCTAAACACATTTCGTTGGTTGGAAGTAGTCTTTGGTTGTTGGGTTTGGGTTTAGCGTATCTGACTCCTTTGTTCTTCTTCTTACCCGATTTAACTTGTTGGCTTCTTTGTCTGTGGAAGGCTGCAAAAGAATTTTAAAAAGGAAAGAAAAACGAGACGAATATAACTTTTAAATTCCAACTTTATTTTAGTGTTTTTAATGACTGTTCTATGGCGTGAAAAGTTTTCCTGAACCAGTAGAAATGTGTCACGTTTCCCAGACAAGGTGTTGAAATGTCCTTGTAATTTTTGGTGGTGGTCACTTTAAGGTCAGAAGTTATGTCCAGTGGGTGGTTTTTAATAGAGGCCGCTGCTGTAGGAGACGCAATCTGCCCCTAAGTCCGAGACGGAGTGAACACGTACACTACCAGCTAGCAGCCGCGTGAAAGAGGGTCCTTTCAGTACTACGGTGTAGGCTGAAGTGAGGCAGAATTTCTATTTGGCTTCAGTAAGTCTGTCTTTCAAGCATGCGTAGATTTCGTTTCTTGTCAGAAGCTTCTGGTAACAGCTACACTTTTTTAAAGTTTATTTTATTTTCTTGTTTTATTTTCTTTCTATTAATCCCCGCAAATCATCATCATCATCATCATGAAGGGATGCTTATAGCACATAGTTCCCTGAATCTATCTATCTATCTATCCTTATTGTTCATCGCTCCTTGAAGGTCCTCTAGACTGCAGCCAGTGTCCACACGGAGCTGATGAATATAAGCCCCCCCCCCCAGGAACAAAACCCTTACAGAAAAAAAGAGAAAACAACGAAAAACGAGAAACAGATAAATTCCTTAAAAATCAACAACTGTAAATATAATAATTACTTCTATTTATTTTTTTTAAATTTTTCGTATTGTCATTAGTTATATAGAGAGAAAAAATTCGAAATGGCCCTAACGAGCAAAATCAATTTTCTGTCAATATCCCAGCACCCGAAAAAAGGAAATAAATTGTTGGAAATTTTGCTAACAATTATTAATAATTTAAACGAAACTTTTTGAATTATTCTATTACCAGTAGACAGTCTAGATAACCAGACATTGCATATGTCACGTGATGGCTCACGGAGACGAAGAGGTAGGAATGATACTACCCTCCCGTGTTGCTATTAGCGCTTTCTAGCAGTCAAAAAGTGACCGTTAGGAAAGAATGTGGGTCACGCAGATGTTCGCACTTAAGTGACCTTGGGTCGCCGGACATCGGAAGGGGAAAGAGAAAATGAAGCCAAATGATTGGCGGGAACCCCAAACGGAAGTGGGGTTCCCTTCCCCTCAGCGGAAGTAAATACAAAAAAGGTAGTTTTTGGGCAAGTCTCGTGGCAGACGGACGATAGCCATTTTACTCCGGGCTAAAGACAAAAGACTAACTGAGACACGAAGGACTCCAAAATCCTTCAAGCCAGTATTAAAAACAGTACAAAGTCTATTAGCCCGTGAAAGAAGAAAAATTCTCCAGTGGAACCCCGTCAAAAAAATAAGATAAGTAACTTTGGGATATTTTTTCTTTACACCCAAATTTTGTTTACCACTCTCTCTCTCTATTTGAAGAAGGATAAAAGCCAAGAAAAGACATTCATATTCATGGACTATCCAATTATATGTTTTGACACTTTGAACGTATATATATATATAACCGTAGTAAAGAATCTATGTATTTTCATTTTACCATGTGGTCTATGTTATTATTTCATGCTTTCCTTTCAGCTTCTATTCGCCTTACATTATCTTGCTTAGAACTGTCCTATTAATTCCTAAAGTATCTTACGTGAAACCGGAGTTGCCGACTACAACAATATTAATATTATTACGACTAAAACCTATAGGCTCGTATTCTTCCATTATCTCGGGGAAGGAAGAAAGCTGCCTGGTGGGTGTGTGATAGTGTGAAATTTGGAACCCCTTGCCAGCGGCGGTCAGTCTGGTCCTAAATTATTCCTTCACGTAATATGCCAGTTCTTATCTGCCTGAGAGAAGAACTCTGAACAGGACTTATTCTGTAGGGGATCAAGTGCCAACCTGCCCCGTCTTCACACGTGCGAAAATAAAGTCCCATTTTGGGATTTTAGTCGATTTCCCCCCACAGACCTAATATGGTGTCTCGTCCGGGGATATTTTAATCTTTTATTCCCGACCCCAGACCTTTTATGGGGGCTCGTTTCCGGAATGATTATTATTAATAATATTTATTGCTAGTAGTCGTGTGACAATTCCTGCCGTCTAAATCTACCCTGGGAGACCGTGAAAGGAAAAAAAGGAATATCGTCGAAACAGTCAAATTACTTGTTGATATAACTTTTTGAAAAAATTAAAAAAAAAAAAAATGAACAAAATAGAGAACTTTTTAAAAGAACCCTCCATGGAAAAGTTGGAGAGGCTGAGAAAAAGCGAGATAATAAAAATTGGCGAGAAGCTTGAGTTAAATGTTGAAAATTCTATGAGGAAACATGAACTCGTTATAAAAATAGCAAGACACATGGTCGACGAAAATGTGTTCGAGGAAGCAGTATTAGAAGAGCTACCAACGGAAATGATAAGAATGACTCCAGAACAAATTGAACTGGAGAAAATTAAAATACAAGCACAAATGGAACTACAGAGAAATAAGATGGAACTGGAGAAAGCTAAAATTCAGCAAGAAACGAGGCTGCGAGAAGTCGACTTGGCAATAAGAGGACGCAAAGGAAGCCATGACAGTTTCGAAGTAACGAAGCAAGCGAGGCTAGTCCCAAAATTTGAAGAAGCCAACGTGGACGGACACTTCGCACATTTTGAGCGAACTGCGCTAAATCTTGGATGGCCGAAAGAATGCTGGTCAATGCTACTCCAAACTGTGCTGACAGGAAAAGCACAGAGAGCATATGCAACCCTGCCCACAGAAAGTTGCGCCGACTACGATTTGGTGAAAGCAGCGGTTCTAAAAAGCTTCGAGTTGGTTCCAGAAGCTTATAGACAGAAATTCAGAACACAGAGAAAAACTGAAAACCAGTCTTATGTGGAATTTCTGAGAGAAAAAGAGAATGCACTGGATAAGTGGTGTGACTCTAAGAGGATAGACGGAGACGCTGAGAAACTCCGGCAGCTAATATTAGCTGAAGAATTCTTAAACTGTGTGCCAGAAAAAGTCAGGGTTCACCTAAGTGAAAGAAAAACTGACGTGACTTATGAAATGGCCGCACTAGCAGACGAATACATCCTCACACACCGAAAGACGAAGGAAAAAACCTTCACGGGAAATAGAGTGAAGTTTAAAGCTGAGTTAAGACCTAAGGAAGAAAATAGAAGGACATTCCAAAGTAGCAGCAGAACAGTGGTCTGCTACAAATGCGGAAAGGCTGGTCACATAGCCATAAGGTGTCAGCTTGTGGTCTATGTTATTATTTCATGCTTTCCTTTCAGCTTCTATTCGCCTTACATTATCTTGCTTAGAACTGTCCTATTAATTCCTAAAGTATCACACGGGAAACTGGAGTTGCCGACTACTACAACATTAATATTATTACAACTAAGACCTATAGGCCCGTATTCTTCTATTATCTAAGGGAAAGAAGTTTAGCGGCCTGGTGGGTGTGTGATAGTGTGAAATTTTGGACCCCTTTGCCAGCGGTGGCCAGTCTGGCCCTAAATTATTCCCTCACGTAATATGCCAGTTCTTATCTGCCTGAGAAAAGAACTCTGAACAGGACTTATTTCTGTAGGGGATCAAGTGCCAACCTGCCCCGTCTTCACACGTGCAAAAATAAAGTCCCGCTTAGGGATTTTAGTCAATTTGCCGTCACACATACCAGACTTCGGTGTTCTTAATAACTATCGAGGAAAAGGCTTACGACAGCAAAAGAAACACAGAGTTTATTCACAGAAGGAGCATTATTATTGCGTTTTCAGGATCGAAAAGTCAAGAGTCAGAGAAATAAAAGGGGAAAATAAAGAGCACCGATTTTTAGATTTACTATGGAAAACGAGTATGTAATTAAAGCCAGGAGTAAGCTCGCTACCAAAACTTTAAATTTCAGGTTATACAGAGGTGCTGACGTGACTGTAGTATTTCTGAAAAAATTCCCCACATATCCAACGAAAAAACAAGTGACTATACAGACCTGTTCAGCTTGAAATAAAGGTCACTAGAAGTGTGGGGGCAACACTGACTACATAAAAAGTCAGATCACAAGACCTGTATGTTGTAGAGAACCTAAAAAGCCTTTATTAGGAGGACGTGCTGGAAGCAGTAAATATGGTCAAAATCGAAGGCCACTAGTTCCAGAAAGAACTCCCAGAACTGTTCGCGGGCCCCAGGAAACTGGAACACATAAAAAGGCAGACATTCGGCTCAAAGCAAAACAAAAACTTAATTATGACAACTATCAGAGAGTCAAAGAGTAATAATTTTCTTTAAAGAAAAAGACAGCGAGTTTGGATAAAGACACCTAAAGCGATGGGGATGTTATTATTTGGTTTCAAGTTTATGTTGGTATTACGTTGGTTATGTTGGTATTACGTTGGTTGTGTTGGTATTACGTTGGTTGTTATCCTCTCGCTAAATGTTGATGGAAAATAAAGGTGGTGGAGAAGAACGAAGACGTCGTTAGGTTTTATATGAAGGTTTTAATGGCAGCATGAAGTAAAGGGTTTACGCTGGTGTGCTGCAAGTCTCGTAGGAAGGAAAGAAGGTAGGAAGTTGTTATAGTGTATCATCTAATTTATTTTTAATTAGGATCCCTTGGTCTAGAAGAATAGACGCAAGGGGTCCATAAACTAGATGGCTCTCCTCATTGTGTATGATGCTGCTGCTGCTATTTAAGAGCAGACAGTAAAACGTCTGTTCCTATTGAAGATTTCTGAGGAAGAGGGTGTTTCGCGGGCTTTCTTCAATATTTGGTGCTGCTAAAAAAGATGATTCGGGCTGATTGGGGGAAAATATTCGGCGATCATAACGGTCAAATTAAATTACGCGCCAAACAAAAATATGAAGTTCTTTCTGCTACACACCCAAAACTAGTCCAGCCACTGTCACTCGGGTCGGTTCTGGTTAAGACCGATTCAAGCCTATACAGGCACAGCAAGAATGATCTTTGCCAAAGGAGTGAAAAACCAGCTTCTCTTAGAGAGCTACTCCACGAGAAGAGAACTTTCCCACGAGTCCCAAGTTTCGGTTTGGTTTAGTTTGGTTGAATTTTATGGTATATCAACCATTGAAGGTTATTGAATGCCGAATCCTCTTTATAGATATATATTAAGAAGTGGTTACAAGTATTGCTATTTAACACTAATTATTCTATTCAACACTATTCTTTCATTTGGACACAGATTAATGGTTCCAAGTATTGCTATGTATCCCTAACAATTCATTTAGACAGTCATTTGTTTAAACACAGTTAAAAGGTCGAAGAGTTCTATTTCTAACCATTGAGTTTAATGCAAGTCATTCGTTTGCACAGATTTTAAAAGTTAACAGTTCGATTTGACCCAGTGATAGGACTCTATTAGATGCTAGAACTCTTTAGACCCGGGAGCAATTGCAATGAAAGGGTACTCCATATTCCCCAAAGCCCCAAGGCCGGAGACTCGCTATCACATGGTTTAATGTCATATCCAGGATACTCACTGGGGAGAGGATCTTACCCCTCTGCAGAGAAGCAGTCGTTGTATTCTATATTCTCCGGTCGAGTGGTTTCCGTTTGTTTGTTTAATGGCATATCAACCTTCATGAGTTATTTAATGCTAAAGCCATCCTTGTAGAGGAACAGTAATGGTACTATTTAACCCATGGTTGAGGAAATAAGGAGAGCTATACCTTTTCTAAGAGTATTAATCCGAAAGTAAATGTAATAGCACGACTGCGGTTCGAACTCGCTTACTTCGAGGCGACAGTCCAACACTTTAGCTATTATGCCATGGCGACCCCCACCACAAGTATGTGCATGGAATTGAATGCCTTGGAGAAATGGACGAACAATAGTGTTGCCTCGAGAGTTTTTGCACGTACTCTTTCGATTCGAAGGAGCAATATTAGCATTTGTATATCCATGATATACCAACACTGAACACAACGAAATGAAAGACAAGATAAACTCATTTGTACATACCAAGAACATTTAACACTTGACATATACAATATACCTACAAGTGGTATGAAAGGAAACCATGCACAAACGTGTCCCAACAGCTAGAACAATTCTCATCTTGTTCCGTGAACAAGCAGTATAGGGAAGGGGTATAAAATAGAAAATGGTTCACTTGATAAGGAGGGTAAGAAAACCACGTGGCTTTACCGTTCCCAAGAAGTGGTCAGTGATATCTCTACTGTTTGACTAACTCAATGAAATGCCAAATTTTTACGGTTTGTGAAGTAAACACGAAAACATGTTCTTATAAAATATCAACTTTCTAACTTTCAAATTAAGCCAGTAAAAACAACAATAACCATATTTACCCAACCCCTCCGCTCAGACAGGATAGGACACAAGGTCAATTTTTTAAGCGGAGTTTAACAGGTTTGAATTCAGAGTTTTCCTTCTCCTAGACTAGTTGCCTCACCAAGGCTGAAGAACACAGTCTGCCCTACTATTTATCCATAGCTGGAGGGGGAATAATTGGATTCATTCCTTTCCCAAGGGTATTAGTGCTATGTGAAATGCAATCAGTCTCGTCCAGGATTTGAACTCGTGTTGCCGTGTCCATTTCCTACGAGAATAACCATTACACCACGGGCACCTTCAAACAACAATAACAACAACCCTATTTAAGAAACACAAACTCGTGTTGGGAGACGACTAATTATTGTCTCTCTTGAAAAGAGGGCGTATCCATTGGATACTTCGTGGTCACTTAGAATGCTTCCCAGTCTCTTTTATTTCTGTTCTTTGAACAGTGGAGATACTGTCTTTCGTCTCCTTATTGAAACGTAAAGCCCACATGGCTGAGACCATCAAACTCCAGTAAACACTTTTTCGTATAGTAACCCTCCGATTACTCAAAGCTAAAACCCCTGTTGAAAAAAGCACAGTGCCATTCGTGACGTCAGGTTACGGATGTTTCCTCGCTACCAGAAGCGACAAACACCGGTATCAACAATAACGTCACTCTTTCATTTGCCGGTAGAGCTTTCCGTTACCAACACGAAAGCTATTTTGAGATAAATTAATTCTGCAGATCATCTCGATAATAGCTTCTAAATGTAGAATAAAACATTTTGCATTTGTAAGCTCCTCTCGTCAGTATAATGAGGTATTTCATTATTACTCATATTTAAAAGAGAGACTTCCTATTTCGACAACACAGAATATTCACCGCTCACGCACGTGGTAGACCATCCGTTACGCCAGCCTTCCTTTCTATATAAAGGCAATAACTGACCACAAAACCTTAGTCCGTGACGTACGCAGTTTTGGGTGGCTGCCTCTCAGTTTAAAAGCCCTGTTCAGGGCTACTCAGAAAGTCTATCCAAACACCTCCTGAGACGGTACAACGCAGCAGACACGACTACCAGCCTCTCAATCTAACAGGTCTTTTTCAGGGCTAATTCTGAAAGTCTAACCTTATACCCTCTGAGACATCACCAGCAACTTCCAGTTCTGCACCAGCAGCTACCAGTCCTGCACCATCAACCACATTCCTGCGGCAACGATCACCTTCCTGCACCAGTAACTACCAGTTCTGCACCAGCAGCTACCAGTCCCGCACCATCGACCACCTTCCTGCAGCAGTGACCATCTTCCTACACCAGCAACTACCAGCAGTTACCAGTCCTGAACCAGCGACCACCTACCCAACGACTACCAGTCTTGTACCAGTTATCCAGCACCAGTGACGGGATCCTGCTCCAACGATCACCATCCGACCACGGTTACTGTTCGCCGTACGCTATTCCGATTTACGATTCGCCTTAATAAAGTTTGGCCTTTCGAAGCAACACCCTTGTTTTGTCATACTTACCCGGTTCGTTGTCAATCACTGATATTTCAAAAGTTTGCGGGGACCGGTATATTAACGGCCTCCGCAACACACGTTTTTTTTCTTTACTGGAACAATTGGCGCACACCAGTCTGTAGGTTGGGTGACTTTTTCGAAAATACGACCGCCTTTTAAATGTTCCGGTTTTGTTCTTAGCATCAGTAGAATTGGAAACGGTCTTGATGTTGTGACGTAGAACGACTTAGCATCCATTCCTCAAGTGAATCTTCACTGAGTCTCCCTTCCTGTTACCTGCTTGGTCGAAATTTTTATTTTTTTCTGGGAGTGACCCTAGAAAATATTCTTTCGCGTTGTCACGTCTTGTTTCACAGATGTTTCTTATCTTTGTTCTGTCGAAGTGGTTTATACGGCTACATTTGTAGCGAACGGTTTATCTCTAAACTAGAATTACTTCTATAATAAACAGGGTTAGAGATATAGTCGTCGCTAATACAACAAAATAAGTATTTAAGAAAGTAGAAAAGAATATAAAAAAATAATACAAATCATTAGGCTTTTAACAGACATGCAAAATAACAAAATTTAAACACATAAAAAAAGGAACAAACAACAATAACAAGAATTGGTAGGTCTATATACATATATGAGTTTTATGTGAAGCAAGGACTATATGAATAGTAGTTTTACAATGAGGATATTTTACGGACAGAGATAAATGGTTTTCTTTTTGGTCTCTTCTTGTAAGAAATTTTATATCTAAAAGAATATTTTAAAAGATTTTTTTTTTAGCTAGTAAATATAGTTACTTACAAAGTCCTGTAATGAGTTTATAATCTTGTGGATATATCTTTAATCGTCAAGGTTATTTCCATCAAATGTCCTTCGTATATTTGTTTTATAGTCCCTTCACCATATTACTTGTCCAGCAGCCCGAGTTCAACTAAACTTTCTTTTTAGGAAAGGGGGAATCTCCCAACTCGAAATAGGAAGTAACAAGGGGTCATAAATCAAATCTTTCTTCAGACGACTGGTCGAGCACTAAGGGTGTTCTTTGAACTTACTGGTGCCAATTTTGTTACACTTACTATCATCCTTTTATCGCTGTTAAAAAATTATTGTATTTCTTCTCTTGAAAACAAGTGACAACAAGTCTCCTTGTTCAAACATTATTATTATTATTATTATTTAACATATATCCACATCTATTTAAAAAGGTTTTGAATTTGGGGTCCCATACACTTTCAGTGGGTTTTCCTTTTTACAGGATAATGGCTCCAGTCATGTTGTAGGCTACATTTACCACACTTTTCCGACAGTATTTTCCATTTGGTTTTGGTTTTAGAGTTTAGTTTGGACTTTGTCATTGCATTTTGCTTGCCTTTTCTCTTTTTGTGCTCTGAAGTACTCTCAACTTCACGCTATTTCTAAATATTATATCAAGCGTATGATTGCAAGGAAAGGACAAAACAGAGTTGCAAATCAAATGACAAGAAGAAAAGTGAAAAATTTAACAGCTGTATTAACAACAGCAGCAACAACAACAACAAAAGAAACAAAATGTTCAAATAAATGTGTTGGTGAATATAAAAATGCGTGTGAAATTGAGAGGTAAAATGTTCAGTAGTTGTATTGGTAGGAATGAATTAATTTTAGGAAATTTGACGCGTGTTGAAGCGTAGAAAAATAGAGAAATGGAATGTTCCAATATTTGTGTCGGTAGGGGCGAGTGTAGTAGTAATGTCATGAACAATCTTACCTCGAAGAAACAGAAGGTGTGCTCTCTCTGCTACCGGCACGTGGAAACCAGAAGAAGAAAAGGATGCAAGAGGTGTGACTTGTTTTATGGAGTGCAGTGCAGTGCAGTGCAGTGCTACAAGTGTGGAGGTCCCAATCACTTTGCCAGAGACTGTCGGCAGCCCGGGGGCAAATCACGGAGAGCGCTCCCGGAGATACGCTGTTATCAGTGCCAACAACAAGGACATGTCGTATCGAGGTGTCCAGAAAAATTAGGCAAGGGGCAAGAGGCCGGCACTACTCTCTCCCCACATAAACTAGAAGAAGTGCTTCCTGTGATGAAGGTGAAAGTCAATGGAATGGATCGGTTAGCGTTGGTGGATTCCGGCTGCTCCTCATCCGTTGTGAGGGAATGTTATGTCGACCCGAAGTATGGAAAAGTACCGCAATTCTTACAGCAAGCAGGAAGTGCCTTTTAAGCCATGGTGTCGGTAGCATAACTTTGACAGTGACCAACAGAAGTCCCTTAAAGACGAACGTGCTAGTGGTAAACAGCAAGCCATTGGGATTCGACCTCCTTCTGGGAATGGACGTCATCAAGAAATTGGGCGGCGTGCACATCGACGAAAGAGGCAAGGCATATTTTGCTGGGGCGGCTCACACTTTGGGTGCGACAATAGAGCTAGAACAGCCTGACTTTCGCGCAGAGTTCGACCAACGCACCAAATCTTGGACAGCATCATGGAAGTGGTCCGGTGATCAACCACCAGAAAAGTTATACAACAGAGTACCGGAGTACACCATCCCTGTAAGAGCTCGTGCATAGTACGATAAAGAGCTACAAAACTGGGTTGACAATGGGTGGTTAGTTCCTTATCCGGAAGATAAATTGGTGCCCCCGAAGAGCCTGATCCCATTAATGGCAGTCATCCAGTAGAATAAACAAAAGGTAAGGCCGGTTCTCGACTATCGGGAGTTGAATGATCACGTGGATTCATTTACGGCTCGTGCAGACGTATGCACCGAAAGGTTGAGAGAATGGCGGCGAGCAGGATCGAATGTATCCGTGTTAGACCTTCGCAAGGCATACCTTCAAGTGCACGTGCACCAATCACTATGGTCCAATCAAACTGTACTTTTTAAGGGACGAAGGTATTGCTTGACCCGTATGGGGTTTGGTCTCAATGTGGCACCATCCATCATGCAGACAATTGTTGATGCTATCTTGACAAAGGACAAGCGCATACAGCGGGCAACATTTGCCTATATTGATGATGTGTACAGGGACGAGAGCATTGTGTCTGCAGCACTTGTGAAGGAGCATCTCTGCAGCTTCGGCCTCCTCAGCAAGGAGCTGGAGAGGCTACAGGATGGTGCGCGAGTGCTCGGGTTACAGGTCTGGGGAGAGGATAACTCTCTGTATTGGAGAAGAGGCAACAAAATCTCAGACATGCCTTGTGTCGTCACGCGTATTTTCACTATGCGGCAAATTGGTTGGGCACCTTCCCGTGGGTGGTTGGCTTCGTGTAGCTGTGGCGTTCATCAAGCGGAGAGCATCTGACGTCACCGCTGGATGTGATGACAAAATTGACGACGCCCCTCTCAACACTATGATTAAAGAGGTTCTCATTAGAGTGCGCAAGGAAGACCCGGCGCGAGGCAGATGGTGCGTTGACGGCCAAGCCCTTAGCGTATGGGTTGACGCAAGCTCTCTCGCTACTGGCGTGTCGCTTGTATATGACGGGGCTGTAGTAGAGGATGCTTGTTGGTTACGACCAGCAAAGGACTCCCAACACATTAACCTTGCAGAACTTGATACCATTATTAAAGGAGTAAACTTGGCAATCCTCTGGAAGACGACCACCTTGCATTTGTTCACTGATTCTGCCTGTGTCCATAAATGGATCTCGGACACCCTTACCGGCAAATCCATGGTACGAACCAAAGCCGCAAGGGAGATGCTCATTCGACAGCGGCTTGACACCATAAAACTGGTGAAAGAATATGCGCTGTCGATGTGTCCTTGGTCAAATCTAGCCAAAATAAGGCAGATCGATTGACTAGAGTGCCTCAGAGGTGGCTTGATGCCATTAAAAGGAACACTGGGCCCGTGCAACCTGCCTGCACTGCGTCCGTGAGCTCAGTTGGGCATGACCAGATCAAGGTTGTTCACCGACAAAGCGATCATCCTGGTGTGCAGCGGACAATTTATTTTGTCAAACAGATTGCCCCTGGGGTCTCTAAGGCCGCAGTGAGAGCCGTCATCAGAGAATGTGAAAGTGTCAGTCGATCGATCCAGCACCCGTGCACTGGTCAAAGGGGGCTTTGAGTGTTAAACAAACATGGCACCGGGTAGCGATGGATGGGATCCATTGTAACGGGGCCCATTTTTTGACGATGATCGACTTCGGCTCCGCTCGGTTTGCCATCTGGCGACGTTTTCCACGACAAGATGCGACGAGTGTAATCAACCAGCTGAAGGCGCTCTTCTATGAGCGGGGCCCGCCGACAGAGATTCTGACAGATAATAACACTGCCTTTCGGAGCAGCCTGCTTAAAATCTTGTTAGATGAGTGGAGGGTCCGACTTCGATTCCGCTGTGCATACGTCCCCTCTGGTAACGGCATCATCGAGCGATGTCACAGAACTATAAAAAGGATCGCCGCCAGAAAACAGTGTACTATACTAGAAGCAGTATACTGGTACAACGTCACGCCAAAGGATGGCGTATCCTCTGCTACAGCATCAGCCAATATGGTCTATCGGTACTGCATACGGCTGAAAGGAATCAACGGATCACCGGCACCGACATATAATCAACAACGGGCCGTTTTCAAACCGGGTGACCGATTGTGGGTAAAGACTCCACATGGACGATGTACCACAAAATATAAAGTGGGACGTGTGACCGGAATTACCAGCGTACAGAACATAATGGTCGACAGAATGCCACGCCATGTGAAAGATCTGCGATCCATAGTGGGACCAGGCCAACCGACGGTCTGTTCTGACATGGTTTCAGAGGATGTAAGCGAAAGATTTGTAACCATTAGAGAGAGACTGTGTGAACAGGCACCCAGCACAAATGCAGGTGATGCCTCTTCCAATAACACTTCTAATGAAGAGCAAGTGACTATACTACCACGAAGAAGCACGCGGCGCAAAAGACCACCTCCCGAATGTTTCATATGAGATCATTGGATCAGGGGGGAGTGTAGTAGTAATGCCACGAACAATCTTACCTCGAAGAAACAAAAGGTGTGCTCTCTCTGCTACCGGCACGTGGAAACCAGAAGAAGAAAAGGATGCAAGAGGTGTGACTTGTTTTATGGAGGAGAACGAGATAAGCCTCCGTGAAGTGGCGAGATTTGATGAATATAAAAGAGACTAAGTTTGAAGTGGAAGAGAGCAGCATTTTGCTGATTCAGTTGTCGGGTTACACTTCGGCCGGCCGTGGTGGCTGCGGGGCGGATCTGGTCGGGTGTGTCTCGGCAGCTGGATAATTTCCTTCGGCCTCAGGGGGCCTTCCTCCCAGGCTATTACCCCCTTCGGGGGGGGGGTTTGATCACCTAGCGCCTGAGGCGCCCCTAATAAGGGGAATGCCGACGGGGACGTAGGCATTTTGGGGAAATGTCGGGCGCGTGTGGGCTATGGCCCTGCGCCCGGACCCACCAAAAAAAGCCTTGTGCCACACTTGCCCGTTTGGTGGGGCGAGCAACAAATACCGCAGTATTTTGCTGATATCTGATTGGTGAACATCCATCAGTTTATTTTGCGTGTTGGATAATTTGACTACCCTCCAATAGGTTGATTCCACTTCGACTAGACCTCCAAACTTCGAACAGCGAGTCACAGACTTACGCGGTTAACTGAAGTTTATGTCGACAGGGAAGGAGAATGCCAATGTTGAAAAAGTGAAATGTTGGTGGTGTGGTGATTCTCGGATCATGCGGATTCCATCAAAAGCCGCGGTAGGGGGTTTAAGAGGAGAGGGGTGTTGTGTGAAGATTGATGTTATAGGTGATGGTAGTCGATGTTCTAGCGTCTGGCTGTGCGTTCTTCTCTGTCTGGACCTCGAAGGAATATTGTCTTTTATAGTTCTCTGTTCCTTAATTCGGATCAACTTTGGTCTTTCTTTATTTTTTACAGCGAAGGTCGAAAAATTACTTTTATCATTATTTTTGTGATAAATTCCATTAACATTTCACCGTGTTTGAAGCCTGTGCACAGAGACGCATTTTTTTTTCATTTTGGATAAAATCTCGGCCCCGACAACATCCGACGAGTGCTCTCCAATCCTGTTAATTGGAATTGCCATTATTTTGTTTGTACGATAAGTCATAAGAGATCTCTATCAGTCATATAACATAAGGTTTTGTCGTCTTTCAAGCAGTAGACGTTCTGATTGTCCTTTGTCTTAGAGTCCACTTATAAAACTATCCTTTATTTCTTCGTTCTTATCAGCGAAGTCACCACGTTCAGCAGGTTTATATAATGATCTTGTGAATGTTGTAATAGATTCTCAAGGGTGTTGTGCTCTTAAACGGAATTTAGTCATTTCATGAATAATTTTCTTCTTTTTTTTGAATGAAGCGAGATCTGAGTTTCGTTGATACCGTGTCGAAGTTATTCTCATCTTCTTTCTTTGATGGTTTTTTTGGTTTCTTTGATTAGTGGCATATCAACTCTTTTTAGGTTATTTAATGCCAAAGCCATTCTTCTATAAGAACAGTAGTGGTACTATTTAACCCATAGCTGGGAGGATAAGGGGAGTCATACCTTTCCTAAGGGTATTTGCCCGAAAGTGAACGTAATAGCGCGACTGGTGTACGAACTCGCGTACTACGATTCCGCAGTCCATCGCTTTAACCATTACACCACGAGGACACCCCCCTTCTTTCTTTGAAAATGCAATAAATTTATATACATATTATGGGTTATGTTTATTGTTGGGTATCACCTACCTTTTAAGCATAAGGAGCTGTTCCATCTGCCATATATGGCAGTAGCGGAGATCAGTCTGGGAATAAGCCTACGAGTCAGACCAGAAGAGCCGTTCCTATTGTTGAAGTATATCATTTCTCTATCACTAATCCTATGTTCTTATTACTAACAGTCTCTCTCTTGTAAATACTCTTTCCTGTAAATATAACTATTTTCCTCACATATCGTGGTTTATCTTATTATTACTACTACTTGTGTTCACTAACCAGAACACAACATTTATATACATGTCACCGGGCATTGGCATAATGGTTTGAGTGTTCGCCAATGGCCCGGGAGACCTGGGTTCAATCCTAAGTCGAGTCATACCAAAAACTCAAAAATGGTATTTGATGCCTCCTTGCTTAACACTCAGCATTATAATGTACGTATCAAGGGTAAAGTGGGTCAATCCTGGGAAATGAGTAGCGCCCTCCCCTACACCTTGGTGTAGTAGCTATCGAAAAAGGAGACTTCGCGTCACCCTCGACTACGTTCGCCAACTTTACTTTCTTATATACATATTTTATACATGTTGAAGCAGTGTCTTATCAACACGCGACTAGCAAAGGCATGGACAGCCTATCGTTAGGCTATCGGTCATATGGAAGTCAGATCTGACCGATAAAATAAAACGCAGTTTTTTCCAAGCAGCTGTCGTGTCGATACTGCTATGGATGCACAACATTGACGCTGACAAAACGGATGGAGAAAAAAGCTTGACGACAATTACACAAGAATGCTGCGAGTAATATAGGTAGCCCCGCAGAAAGCAGCAGCTGTACAGCCACCTACGACCCATCACGAAAACTATCCAAGTTAGACGAAGCAGACATGCGGAACACTGCTGGAGATGTAGGGACGAACTTATAAGCAACATACTCCTGTGGACCCCTTCACATGGACCAGCAAAGGCAGGACGATCAGCCAGAACCTATATACAACAGTTCTGTCCCGATACAGGAAGTAGCCTTGAAGACCTACCGGGAGCAATGGACGATAGAGATGGGTCGCGAGAGAGGATCAAGGAGATCTGTGCTGGCGGCGCGACATGATGGAAATGTTACGTTGTTATGAATGCTCCCGGGTGTTGCAATAGTTTTATAAACATTTTCGGCTTTGCAACTAATATAGAAAATTAGGGTGCTAATTTGAATTAGTCCATTCTCAATGTGCAACTTGGATGCGAGTTGAAATCTCTCAAATCTTCGGCGCCCTTCCATACTTTCTGACGGGTTAAGAAAATTCAATATCTCCGGTAGTTCTTGCCTGAAAATATTTTTCTTCTTTGACTGGCAGTAAATTATTTTTTCCTTTCATGAAGAACTATGGGTCGTAAGAAGGCTTGGTTTGGTTTGTTATTATTTTCGTTGGTTGGTCTACGGTCGTTGGTTTTTGGGTTTAAGTATTTGACTCATTTTGTTCTTCTCACTACATTTACTGGTTGGTTTCTTTGTCTGGGGAAAGCTGCAAGAGAATTCAAGGAAGGAAGGAAGGAAGGAAGGAAGGAAAGAGACGAAAATACCTTTTAACTCAAAACTTTATTTCAGAGTTTAGTGATTATTCTGTGGGCGTGGAAATTCTTCACGAAACCAATCGATATCGTCACGTCTCCCAGTTAAGGCGTTAAAATATATTAAACTCATTTTCGGTGGGTAGTAAGTTTAAGGTCGGTGATTATGTCCAGTGGGTGTTTTTTAGTGAGATATGTTCGGCAGCAGTAGCTTGCTAACATCAGACACGCCTTGTTGTATAGTCCCGGGACTTGGCAAACTGGTATGATATCTTGCTTGCAGCCGAGTGAAAAATAGGGTCCTTTCAGTCCCAGTGGCACAGGTGAAATAAGAACGGATTTCTCTTTGGCGTCAGTAACTCTGTTTTTCAGGCATGCGCTGATTTTGCTTCCTGTCAGAGGCTTTTTTCAACTGCTACACTTTTTGGACTTTTAAAAAATTTGATTTTTTATTAATCTCCACAGTTTGGCTTTGCTACTTCTAACATCTTTTATTATCTTTTTGTGTTGGATTCGTTCGTTTAGGGCTTTCTCACTCACAACACAGG
Source organism: Sepioteuthis lessoniana (assembly GCA_963585895.1). Taxonomy (NCBI): domain Eukaryota; kingdom Metazoa; phylum Mollusca; class Cephalopoda; order Myopsida; family Loliginidae; genus Sepioteuthis; species Sepioteuthis lessoniana. The sequence continues at coordinate 20,684,520 of OY757914.1, forward strand.
AACACGTCTGTTAGGTTTAACCATTTATTACTAGGTGTAAGAATCAGTGGAAATAAAAACAAGGGCACACAACACGTGATACTCGAATGTAATAAGAATCATTAATGAAACTTATTATTGCTAATAATGCATATATTATGTATGTATTAAATGTTTCTATATGTATAAATTGTATTTCCTTCCGTTTATTCAGTGTTAATATAAAATTGAAGATACTAATGTTAATATTGAACCTTGGTAAGAGGGGTCACGACTAAATATCCTCACTGGCTGCAACCAATCCAATACTCGAGAAACTACGGTCGATCTTTTAATGGTGACCAATTTATTTACTATTGTTGGGATAACTTTCCTAATTACCATGTACCCTTCGTAGCCGGTCATATGACCCTTAACTGAAAATTAGCCGGAGCTCTGTTTGAACAGACTGAGAGATTTTTGGTCCCTGTTTCAGAAAGACGTGCGACTAGAGTGTAAACTAGAGAGATCAATTGATTTTAACGGCCTGTCAGCCTGTCAAGGGGTTTTTATGTCTAGAGGTTAGGGAACTCCGTATATTGTACGATTAGATATATATATTTTCAGTAGTTTCTTAAAAGTTATTTTGCACATAGGTATATATTATCAAGTACCCCTATCTAACTCAAATATTGGCCTAACGAGTAGAGTGTTCGCCAATGGTCCGGCAGACCGGGGTTCAATCCCAAGTTGAGTCATACCGAAGACTCGAAAATGGTACTTGATGCCACCTTACTTAACACTCAGCACTATAAGGCAAGGTTTGGTTTGGTTTCTTTGTTTAATGGCATATCAACCTTTGTGGGTTATTTAATGTCAAACCCATCCTTTTAGAAGAACAGCAGTGATGCTATTTAACCAATAGCTGGGAGGATAAGGGGGTTGATACCTTTCCTAAGGGTATTTGTCCGAATGTGAAGGTTATTGCGCGACTGCAGTTCGAACTTGCTTACAACGATTCCGCAACCCAGCGCTTTAATCATTACACCACGAGGACACCCCCACTCTAAGGTAAGGATCAAGGTTAAAGCAGAGCAATCCAAGGAATGGAGTAGCGCCCTCCCCTACACCTCGGTGTAGTAGCTATTGAAAAAAGAAGGCCTTCGGGTTACCCTCGACTAAGGTCGCCAACTTTACTTTGTAAGGCATCAAGTATTCATATCTAATATTAATACCTATATGGCTTCAAGTAACTATTTCTATTTCATAATAGTGATTCCTTTACACACAATAACTACTTGGTTTCAAGTAACAAATAGTAATCCTTAGTAAACGGTAATAGTTTTATGTAACGATTCTTAATACAAATAATTTACAGTTATATGGAATCAAGTACTCCCATCTAATGCAAATAATTTACACACAGCTGTATGGTTTCAAGTATTTCTATCTAATATTAATAATTATTTAGTTTCGACTATTTCTATAATATGTAGAAATTTTGTTAAGGAACTGGTGATCCCGTTTCACCGAACATCAGCTGCCCCTTGGGGTCACGTGGCGTCCATTATAAAAAAGAGTTCCACAGGAGATTCTTCCTCTATTTTCCACTCCCATCGCTGTTAGCAACAGGTCCATTCGTAGCAGCCCTTGACGGCAAACGTATTTGGTACCTTCCACCAGCCAGGACCTAAGAGCGACATACGCATGTACTGAGTTAAAAGGACCAGGACACAGCTAAGTTCCAGCAGGCATTTTATCTGCAAACCTTCACATAACCTACCTAACCTTACCAAACCTTACCTTAACTTAAAACTTTACCTTATAACGACCTTACAACTAAACCTTACAAACCTTCCAAAATTCTACCATCTAGCGGAGCCTTGAACTCTTTTTTGAACACTTATACATTCGTTGTTTGTTCCATTTGGGGTAAAACCCTGTTTATTGTTGTTGTTGTTGTATATAAATTTTGTTGCACTAAAAGTCGTTCGTCTCCTTTCTTCAAAAGCTGTCACCAATTCCCTACTGCTGTTGAAGTACGGTTTATTCTTTTACAAAACGTAGGAATAAACCAGGCTTTTCGGGGCTTATAAAAATCCCCATTAATAATTATCATTTGTTTGCTCACAGTTATAGGGTTTTAAGTAAATGATAATACTCATTTGTAAACAATTATAGCTTCAAGTAACAATACTTAATACAATAATTTACAGTTATATGGTATCAAGTACTCCCATCTAATGCAAATAATTTACACACAGCTGTATGGTTTCAAGTATTTCTACCTAATACTAATAATTATTTAGTTTCGACTATTTCTATAATAATTATCATTTGTTTGCAGTTATAACTGTGTGCAAACAAATGATAATTATTATAGAATTTTGTTTTAAGTAAATGATAATACTCATTAGTAAACAATTATAGCTTCAAGTAACAGTACTTAATACAATGATTTACAGTTCTATAGTATCAAGTGTTCCTACAGAATACGAATAATTTTAAACAGATCTATTTTTACTCATAAATGGAACCCTAGCAGGTATTACCACTCCAGGCCAGTGGACCGGAGAGAAATGGCAAGGAAAGGATACTTCACACTCCCCAGAATTCCAGAACTGGAGCCTCATCATTAGATGTAGTTTAGTGTCATACCCTCGATACCCGTTTGAATGTAGATCATACTCTCATGCAGAAGATACAGTCAGTGGATTCTTAGTTCCCCTGACAAGGTGGTAGAATGTAAATTAAAGCGCTCTTTTTTAAATCAACGTCTTCTTGTTTTCTTAAAAGGCATGACTGGATCTATAAATGCATTCACCTATTTCAGTTAGTATATTTTCGTTTTTATAAATAACATGTTTAACCGGCTTATTGGTCTAGTGGGTAGAGTGTTCGCTAATGGTCCGGGAGACATGAGTTCAATCCCAGGTGTCGTCATACCAAAGACTTTAAAAAAGATACTTGATACCTCCTTGCTTAACACTCAGCAATATAAGGTACGTATCAAGGGTAAAGTGGAGCAATCCAGGGAAAGGAGTAGCGCCTTCCCCTACACCTCAGTGTAGTAGCTATTGAAAAGGGAGCCTTCTGATCGCCCTCGACTACGGTCGTCAACTTTACTTACTTATAAATGAAATTCTATTTTTGTTCTTTCGACTTCTTTCTAACCGTTTTTGCACCCTTCATTTATAAATGTTTGGGACAGGTCCCCTATGGACCCCTTCATATGGCCGAGCAAAGTCTGGACGACCAGCTCGCACCAACATACAGCAGCTCTGTGAGGATATGGGTTGTAGCCCTGAGGACCTGTCGGAAGCGATGAACGATAGGGAGGGATGGCGAAAGAGGGTCAGGGATATCCGTGCTGATGGCACGACAAGATGATGACCTATTTTGACGGTCATGTATTCGTCAAGGTCATCCAACACTGCTACGTTCTCAATACTATTATTTACGCAACAATCCTGATCCCAGTAGCAGTAGCAGCAGCCAGTCGTCACAGTTTATCAGACTGTGAGGAATTCCTGACTTTGTACCCAGCTAAGCGCATGGAAGAAATGGTATAGAAATTTCACATGCGAAGTGTATCCCTTTCAACTACCGTAACTTTGTTGTCAGCCTTTGTAAAGTACTAATGTTAATGAATGAAAAGACAATATTAACAACAGTGCTACAAAAAATAAAGAAATTTCTTTCTTTGTTGGGAGCTGAAATGTAGAAGTGTATTCAGCGATTCGTGTATCAAGTCACTATCGTAAAGGCCAGTTCTGGCTGCAGCGTGGATAATATATATATTTTTATCCAACCTGAAATTGTAATGTGACACCGTTGTTTGAAGATCAAACGAACAAGGCGCGGCTGAGAAAACAGTTAATACGAATCACTCCGGGTTGGTGTGAGTAACAGATCTGTGTTGTCTGGAAAATTGTGTGTTTTTATAGCATCAAAGTGGATCCCGCGCGCATGCGTTGACTTTCAAAAATTCTTTGGGCGCGTATTTTAGAGACCTCCTATTGGTCCTAAAAAACATTTTTAATTGTTTATTTTTTTAACATCTGCGTGGGCGTTTGTTGGAGATCTTTGCGCCAACTTTTTTTTCCAGAAAATTCTTTTGACAAGGGAATTGCATCATTTCCTATAGCCTTTTTACATTAATTTCTACTTACGTTTGGCACTCCCCCCATTACAATGACACTCCCCCCACAAAAAAAATTGTCCGAAAGAGGCAGATGGTGTGTGTGTGTGTGTGTGTGAGAGAGAGAGAGAGAGAGAGAGAGAGAGAGAGAGAGTCACGTGCTGTTCGCACGATATGATGATGGTACATGTCAGTTTTTCGAATTATGTTTCCTTCGTTAACCGTGTTGGAATTTGGATGATGTTAGTAGGTTGTTTGTCCAACCAGTATGTCTGTTGCCGCGAGTTTTCTTCCTGTTTGCCATATCCTGTTACAGTTGTCAAGGTGAACTGGAGATGGTAGGTATGGTTTATAGTAAGTCGCTCTCGTCCTCTCGGTGGTGAGTCTCTGGCTGGATCGAAATGAGAGTTAATTTCATTCATCTTTTATACCTTTGTTGTCGAGAAAAGTGGACCCGAAAGCTATCTTCCAGATTCGACGTGAATGCATTTTACTGGCTGGATATTCCTGGTCGGTGTTGATTACACAATATCTTTGTTGCATTCTCTGGCACAGACTGCAAGAAGTTGTGATATCTAAACAAGGAAAGAATCTTACAATTGCATATACGTTCATTCAGTTATTAAATAAAAGAAAGAATATTCTTTTTATGACAACCTATTTCCTTGTGATTGTTAACGTGTTGTGATCATGGTAAAGAAAGGGCCAATTTCTACTTACGTGTGTCAGTATGCCATGTCATATTTCAGCTACCGAGATGGACAGGAGGGTATGCCTTGTGGAAAGTAGATCTCGTCTTCTCGGTGGTCAGTCTCTGTCCGTCTTCTGACGAGGGTTAATTTCATTAGGGCATTATTCTCCCTCCAACTATGGGTAAATAGTAGGACAGACGGAATTAAAGTGTCTAGGAGAAAGAAAACAACCAGAGGAGCTTTACTGGCTAACAAACGTCGTGATATCTAAAGCAAGGAAAGCACCTTACTTTAACATATGTTAAATCTCATTTTAATATTCATAACCCTTTCATCATGAAGTTACCGACTGTTAACGGCACAGACACGATGATAAACGGGCAGACTGGGCTCTTTAATCTTGATATGGCAACCAGTCTAGGAGAAGGAAGACTCTGTATTCAAACCCGTTAAACTCCGCTTAAAAATGACCTTGTGTCGCAATCTGCGACGGCATAATGTAAATACAAATGCATGCCAACAAGAAAAGTGTATCGGAAAGCTATTTTTTGAGAAGTGACAGGAATGTATTTTATTGGCTGGTTATTAGCCAATCATTTCCCTCGTAGTTAACATGAGGTGTCACTGTAAGTAATTTGTCATTAACATAATCAACCAGGCAAACAAAAGCTCTGATATCTAAAGCAAGGAAAACGTTTTACTATTACTTATATGTTAAATCTTGTTATAATTCATATCCATTTCGTCACGATTCAGCTGATTGCTTTATAACCCTTACGCAATTCCTTAACCTCTTGGCATGAAATAACACTAGACGGCTTGACATGCGGTTAAAATCAATCAAATCAAATCGATCCATTTTGTATTCCATATTACTGTTGAGTGTGCTGGCCCAGTGGGCTGGGGTTGAAGAATGCACCGACTGCATCTCTGCAGAGGAGTAAGGCCCTACTCCTTTCGGGTGTCCTGGATATGGCATTTAATCCTCTAATCGTGAGGTTCCACTAATACTGGAGCTTTGGGAAATACAGAGTACCCCTTCATTGCCATCACTTCCAGGTCCACTCTACCTCCGAAGTGGTAGCACTTGATAGGGTCCTATCTATGAGTCAAATAGAAGTGTTTGACATTTAAACTGTGTATAAACAAATGATTTATGCTAAATTGAATTGCTTGAAATTGTTTGATTATTCAACTATGTGTAAACAAATGACTGATGTTTAATTGAATTGTTAGTGATACACAGCAATTCTTGGAACCATTTAACTTTGTTGGCTTATGCTAAATTGAATTGTCGGACCGGACATTGGCCTAGCAGTTAGAGTGTTCGCCAATGGCCCGGGAGACCTGGGTTCAATCCCAGGTCGAGTCATACCAAAGACTCAAAAAATGGTACTTGATGCCTCCTTGCTTAACACTCAGCATTATAAGGTACGGATCAAGGGTAAAGTAGAGCAATCCTGGGAAGGAGTAGCGCCCCCCACACCTTGGTGTAGTAGCTATCGAAAAGGGAGCCTTCGGGTCACCCTCGACGACGGTCGCCAACTTTACTTACTTTTTACTTATTGTTTATTCCTAAATCCCCATACACTTTTCAACGGCATTTTTGTCTATAATTTGGAATTCATCCTAGCGAGTTTAGTATTCATCTTTTTCTCTCTAGAAGTGGCCTGCCAAGAGGCCAACTTGTTTCAGTGAAACTATTTTTCCAACATTTACAAGAGATGTCATAAATTCAGTTATTAGTCAGATTCCTGTCACGTGGCAATCCGACCCGAGTGAACAGGTTATGAAGAGTAGAATGACCGGTAAAAACAAGTCGGATGTTATATCAATTACAAATTCTTTAAATACGTTTCCCGGTCTCTTTTATACATATGGAATTTGTACAGTGGCAACACAGTTATCATGTGACACTATTAGCTCTCCTGCCCCTAGGTGCACATATTTAGCTTCAATAATGCATATGTGTGCAAGTGCGAGTGTATCTCTATGTGTGTATATGCATATAGTCATAGCGTATATATATGTATTTACCTATCTTTCTGCACTGGCAGGATACGACACAAGGTCAATTTTGCAAACGGAGTTTTACATGTTTGAATTCAGAGTTTTCCTTCTACCTTGCCATACCAAAGACAAAGAGCCCAGTCTATCTGAATTAATTGAATTGTTTGTGATACATAGCAATACTTGGAACCATTTAACTTTGTTGACTTACGCTAGATTGAATTGTAAGAAATTGAACAGTTTGATAATTTAACTGTGTGTATCTACAAAATATGTTTACAAATCGTATATCCATAGCTGGAGGGAGTATAGATTGATTCATACCTTTCCCAAGGGTATTAGAATTATGTGAAATGCAAACAGCTTCGTCCAGGATTTTGAACCCGGTTTGACGTGTCCATTTCCAACGACGATAACCATTACATCAAGGGCGCCTCGTAGTATATCTGTATGGAGGTTTATGGGCATAAGTGGCATATATTTATGTATGCATACGGATGTGTGTATAAAGTTGGCGACCTTGGTCGAGGGTGACCCGAAGGATAACTTTTCAATTGCTATCACACCGAGGTGTTGCTACCACACCGAGGTGGGGAGAGCGCTACTCCATTCCCTGGATAACTCCACTTTACCCTTGGTCCTTACCTCATAATTCTGAGTGTTAAGTAAGGCGGCATTAAGTACCATTTTTTGAGTCTTTGGTATGACTCGACCTCTGATTGAATCCCAATCTCTTAGACCATTGGCGAACACTCTACTCATTAGGCCAATGTCCCGGTAAGTAGTACCAAAAGGATAACTGAAAAAAGTCTGGAACATCTGCAAAATTCTATAGATGATAAAACACAAAAGAGGGTGGTTTCTTGATGGAGATGAAAAGGTTTGTCTTTAATGTTAGCAATGAACAGAAGTCTTCGGCACTAGTATGATCAAAGGTCAGCAGCTGAGGATATTATTTTCTAAAGTACTTTAATTCTGGTGACGAGATAGCAGTTTTTTTTTCCGGAAGTCAGGGACCCATGTATTCAAAGTAGCAGTAAAAATTTACGTAGAGCAGAGGGAGTTCGAGCCTGAGATTATCAGCGGCATTAGGACGCCAGTAGCGAAAAAGTTAGCAGTGAGACACGGAGCGGGATAGAAAACTACCCAGTGCCGAAGTCCATATTGCAAAGTGTCACTTCACGTTGATAAGTATAAACCAGAAGAGTGAAGAGGGGGTCTTCGTGGCGTAGTAGCTAAAGTACTGGATTGTGGCCTTGAAGTAAGCGAGTTTGATCTCCGGTCGGGCTGTTACGCTCACTTTCGGACGAATACCATTGGGAAAGGCATGAACTCCCTTATCCTCCCAGCTATGGGTTAAATACTAACACCACTGTTCTTTTGAAAGGATGGCTTGGGCATTAAATAATCCACGAAGGTTGATAAGCCATTAAACATAGGAACCGAAACCAAAACCATTTGAGTGAAATAAAACAACAATACGTGTGAATTCTGGAATTCGTTTTTTTTTCTTTGTGAAGCTGACTCGTGATTTATAATTATTATGACCAAAACAAGCGCCAACTAATCTTTATTTAAAAAACAATGTGAGTTGAATCGTTTAGCAGACGAGGCTGTATCGGCCGTGGACGATATTCTACATCCTCCTTTCCACTTTCTTTTCTTGGAGACAAGGCGGTAGCCAGCAGCTTGGTTATCACTATCCAAATTCTCCTTGCTCTGTCAGCTGGGCTGTAGAATACACCAACTGCTTCTCTGCAGAGGGGTAAGACCCACCACCAAAAAACAAAAACAAAAACACAATAAAACAAAAAACGAGTGTCCTAGATATGACACTAAAACTTCTGATGGTGTGGTTCCAGTAATGCTGGAGCTTTGGGGAATACAGAGTACCCCTTCATTACCATTGCTCACTGGCCTGGAGTGGTAGCACCTGATAGGGTCCTAGGGTCAAATAGAATTAAACTGCGTACTTATGCTAAACTGAGTTACTTGAAATAGAACCGTTCTGACATGTAAACTGCGTACTTATGCTAAACTGAACTGCTTGAAATAGAACTGCTTCGGCATTTAACTGTGTGTGTGGACAAAAACTATATTTATACTAAACTGAATTGCTTTAATTAAAACTGTTTGACTAAACTGAATAGCTTGAAATAGAAATGTTTTTGACAATTAAACTGTGTACTTATGCTAAACTGAATTGTTTGAAATAGAAATGATTACTTGTATAAAAATGGATTTGGTATTAAATGACCCACAAAGGTTGATATGCCATGAAACGCAAACAATCAGCAACCAGCAACTAAGTTCTCTACATATTCTTAAAGAGATGACAGGACATATTCAAAAAGTTTGCCATCAATATAACGAAGATTCATTTAAATCATTAACGAATTGGCAATTGATTTAACGAATGACCTATTTAAATTGTTTTTTAACGCTTACGAAGAGAGAAGCTTCGAGAAAGAACATGGAAGTATAGCATTAAGACATTTATAGTTGGCACAAATCTATGGCCTTGTTGGTTGGGTTTGGAGTGTTACAACATACAATGAGAAAAACTTCATTTAAAACAAGACAAACTAAAATTTAAACAATTTTTATAAAACATAAAGCGTCAACTTGGATTTGAATGTTCAGAAGTTCCCTTTTACAAGTAGTAAATTTTCGAAGTGGTGGAAAGTCAGATATCAAGAAAAAAGGGGAAAGGAGGGGAATGTTTTTAAAGAGTACTTATTCCTTTTTCTTTTCTTTTCTTTTCTTCTCTTTCTTTTATGGTCAGGTAGTGGAACTAGCAGAAAAGTAGTTTCGGCTCTTAACTCGAGGGCGGACATTACTTCTCTACTGATTACCGTATTTACGTGCTTCCTTGGGTCTCTTTTGTCCTCACTGACTCGGTTCACAGAAAACCCGAGTATTTATCTCTCTCCACCAGCTCCAAATCTGTCACTCCAAAATCCTTCTCATTTTGGCGCGACCGCTTCCCACTGGCTATCTTACTTTTTATTACTTTTCTCTTTTTCTGATTTTTAACCGGATGGATCCGTGGAGCCTATGCGTGGCGACGCGTTTATACATTTTGTATGTGGCAACCGACGAGTCAAAATCCGGTTGGGAGTTTTATTGTTAATTCCTAAATCCCCACAAATCAATCTTAGTTCATATCCTTGTAAATCAGAACATGCCAAGTAAAAAACAAACAAATTTTCTTCTAAATCAAAGATGCTTGTATTTTATTATATCTAATCAAAAATTAAACTATGAAAACGGATATTATCAGAAATTTTTGTTACCATTCACTACAACATTGAAACTGTAACCGTAGTCAAAAAAAAAAAAAAATCAAATTTCATTTGAAAATATGCTTATATAGAATTTTGCGTAGGGGTATACTTATTTTTGGAACGCTGCATCTTGATAATTTTGTTACAACTTTTTCGAAAGGAAAGTTGGGTCGATGACCGTAATCAGAATTCATTAGCTAGGCAACAGGCTGCCATCACACAAGCGTGTTCGTATGGGCAGGAAGTCAGGGACTTCTGCTACAGAACATATTAAACGACCGATAAATACTAATGTGTATTTAATCAATAAGATAACTGTTCTGGAATAACAGGTTCCAGAGGGTGAAAGACGTGAGTTCAAGTCTCACCGTAGGTATAATCTTCATTTCCGATTCATACTGCTTACTAGCAATTGTTGAATAGCGATCATGGAGTTGCATGTAGCGAGTGAGAGTGAGTTCTCGTCCGTATTTTACGGGTATTACTTCACGATTAGTTCCACCACAAATTTTTACAAGCACGTAAAACAAATAGAATATGACAACAACGAACATTAGGAAACAAGCAATCTAATATTCATAACAAAACAGGAATGAAAATAAATGAGAAACATAATGTGTGAGTGGCCTTTGTAGAAACACAGTTATGGCCAGTTAAATAAAAATAGGGTTGTTCACACATGTGTGTTTGTTTACATGTTAATAAAGTCTATTATATAAATGGTTCCATGGTTGGCCGAAGTAAGTTGGATTGAAATAATTGTCTTTACTTACATATGTGGGTATGTGTGCATATGAATGATGGGTCGTATGTATGGGTCTTTGCTTTCATTAAGTCCGCACTGTGTTTTTTTTTTTTTTAGATTTTGGCGACAACGTGTCGCATTGATGAAAGAAAGTTACAAGCCTTTCCTGTTGCCCGTTTCATGACCTCTAGTGATAAGTCTTTTGGGGTAGTAGACGGAATTACTTTTTTGGTCGTGGAAGAAATGAATTGGATGACCGACAACTGACCTGGTTGAGTAAATTCTTCGTTGTTTATACTTTAGTAGTCGATCAAAAATAGTTTTTATTTCGGGTCCTAAAATTTAAGCGCGTAGATATTTCTTGACCAATCAGATTCGTATTTTTACTTATTTGTTTAAGAGCCTAGAAAATTTTCTGTTAATTAGTTTCTGATCCGGATTTTCTAGAATGTTCTTATTCTATGTTTTTAGCTGATTGGTTGAAAAATATAAAAATGTAACTTCAATGCTAATGCGGTTTTGATCCAAAATTTCTAAAATGTTTTTATGTTTGCATTTGTTGATTATTTTCAGGCTAAAAAAATGTGTATTCTATACTATCAAAAGTAGCAGAAATAAACTATATATATATATATATATAGTTTATTTCTGCTGCTTTTGATTTGGAGAGAGAGAGAGAGAGAGAGAGAGAGAGTCAAGCGATCCCGTGTTATCTGCACAATTTGATGAGGATGTTGACACGTGACATATATATATATATATATGTAAAAGAACGACAAAAAAAGAAAAGTTTTTGCATGAAAAAGAGTGCTCGATGCTGTTATATTAGAGTAGGCTTAGGACAGATAAATATTAGAATTATGGACTTTATGAGCCTGTTACTTAAATTTCACGTGTTTTACACAATCTTCTAACGGGAGTGTGATAAAAGTCGCCTGTGTTGTGTCTGTATAGCGTGAGTTGTTACGTGATGAGATGTTATTGTGCACGACATTTACACGAAAGAATAACGAATTTTTTTCAAGTTGTGGCCGTGTCGGTTCTACTGTGCGTGTTGTTTTAAACAAATCCTGGAAGCAACACCCCACAAAACGGCAGCTGTACAGCCTCTTGCCTGCCATCTCACAAACCACCCAGATAAGACGAACAAGACATGCAGGGCATTGCTGAAGGAAGTAAGAACAAAGTCATCGGCGACGTTCTCTAATGGACTCCTGCGCATGGACACACCAGTGTTAGCCAACACCAAAAGTATATACATGTGCAGACACTGAATGCAGGGTAGACGACCTTCCAAGAACTATGGACGATCAGAAGGGATGGAGAGAGAAAGAGATAGATAGAGAGAGAGAGATAAAGAGATAGATAGATAGATAGAGAGAGAGAGAGAGAGAGAGAGAGAGAGAGAGAGTCAAGCGATTCCCTGCTATCTGCACAATTTGATGAGGATGTTGACACGTGACATCCAAACGAGAAAAAAATCTCTCTGGCAGTCTAAAACAAAGAATAAACCATGAGATTATATCGGTTCAGGTGGTTGATAACTTTGGAGAAATATACAAGTAACAAAATTTATCATCATACTGGACGAAAAAACAAACCTTTTGTCGCCTGAGACTGTAAAATACACTGATTGTGTCTTTGCAATGGGATATTACCTACCCCAACGCTTGTCCTGAATATGACACTAAATAATATGATGGTGAGGCTCCAGAACTGCAGCTTTGGGGAATGTGGAGCACCCTTTCTTTGCTCTTACTCCTAGTTTTACTCTTACCCGAAGTAGTAGTACCTGTATTTAAACGAATGAATAATGTTGAATAGAATTACTAGTGTTAGATAGAATACTTGAAACTATTGAGCTAAGTGCAGATAAAATTGTGTTAGATCGCAATACTTGAAACCATTTAGTGTCCTAGGTATGACATTAAACTTCATTTGAGGGTGAGGCTTCTGTTTTAGAGTTTGAAAGATGTGGAGTACCACTTCATTGTCATTATTCCCAAGTCTACTCTGACCAGGAATAGTAGTTGGTTATTATTTGGGTTTTATGGCATATTAACCTTTGTTGGTCATTTAATGCCAAATCCATTTTTATATAAATAATCAGTTCTATTTACAAAAATTCAGTTTAGCATGAGTACATAGTTTAATTGTTAAAAACATTTCTATTTCAAGCTATTCAGTTTAGTCAAACAGTTCTGATTCAATCAGTTCAGTTTAGTATAAGTACAGATTTTGTTTACACAGTTAAATGTCAAAATAGTTCAATTTCACACAATTCAGTTTAGTATAAGTATTTAGTTTAGTTCTATTTGACCCATAAAAAGGACTCTCTCAGGTGCTACCACTGCGGGCCAGAGAGGACCTGAGAGTAATGGCAATGCAGGGGTACTCCAAGTTCCCCAAATCTCCAGTATTACTAGAATCTCACCATTTTTTAGTGTCATATATGGGACACTCGTTGGGGAAGTCTTACCCCTCTGCAGAGAAGCAGTCGGTGTTTTTTATAGCCTCAGCCGACTGGGCAAGGAGTAGTACCTTATAGGGTCCCATCTATGGGTCAGATAAAAGTGTTTAACCTTTTAACAGTGTACAAACAAATGACTGATGTTAAATTGAATTGTCAGTGTTACGTAACAATACGTGAAACCATTTAACTTTGTAAATGAATGAGTTATGGCCTGATTTGGTTGATTTGCAGTGTTACAACATACAACGAGAAAAACTTCATTTAAAACAAGACAAACAAGGAATATCTAAAATTTAAACAATTTTTATAAAACATAAAGCGTCAACTTGGATTTGAATGTTCAGAAGTTCCCTTTTACAAGTAGTAAGTTTTCAAAGTGGTGGAAAGTCAGATGTTAAGAAAAAGGGGAAAAGGAGGAAAATGTTTTTAAAGAGTACTTATTCCTTTTTTCTTTTCTTTCTTTTATGGTCAGGTAGTGGAACTTGCAGAAAAGTAGTTTCAGCTCTTAACTCGATATCGGACGTTACTTCTCGCTTGATCACAGTATCTATATGCTTCCTTGGGTCTCTTTTGTCCTCACTGACCCGGTTCACAGAAATCCTGAGTTTTTATCTCTCCCCACCGGCCCCAAACTCGTCACTCCACAATCCTTCTCATTTTTGGCGCGATCGCTTCCCATTGGCTACTTTAATTTTTATTATTTTTCTTTTTTCTGATTTCTAACCGGATGGGTGCGTGGAGCTGATGCGTAGCGACGCGTTTATAGATTTTGTATGTTGCAACCGACGAGTCAACATCCGGTTGGGAGTTTTATTGTTAATTCCTAAATCCCCACAGAGTATTGTTGTATAGAATTATTAGTGTTCAATAACAATACTTGAAATTATTTAGCTGGGTGCAAAAATTGAGTTATTAGTATTGCATAGTATTTGTAGAAATTTTGTTAAGGAATTGGTGATCCCGTTTCACCGAACAGCAGCAGCCCCTTGGGGTCATGTGGCGTCCATTATAAAAAAGAGCTCCGCTGGAGATTCTTCCTCTATTTTCCACTCCCACCGCTGTTAGCAGGAGGTCCATTCGTAGCAGCCCTTGACGGCATATGTAGTTGGTACCTTCCACCAGCCAGGACCCAAGAGCGACGAACGCACGTGCTGAGTTAAACGGAACAGGACACACAGACAGTTAAGTTCCCGCAGGCATTTTATCTGCAAACCTTCACCAAACCTACCAAACCTTCTCAAAACCTTACAACCTTGCAACCTTCACATAACAAACCTAACCATACTTTATATTACACCTTTACCTTATAACTTTACCTTATAACAACCTTACAACTAAACCTTACAAACCTTACAAAACCCTACCATCTATTGGAATCTTGAACTCTTTTTTGAACTCTTCCAATTCGTTGTTTGTTCCATTGGTGTAAAACCCTGTTTATTGTTGTTGTTGTTGTATATAGATTTTGTTGCACGTAAAAGTCGTTCGTCTTCCTTTCTTCAAAAGCTGTCAACCCAAATCCCTATTGCTGTTGAAGTACGGTTTATTCTTTTCAAAACGTAGGAATAAGCCGGGCTTTTCGGGGCTTATAAAAATCCCTATATATTACTTGGGGCTCTTTAAATATGTGCAAATAAAACTATTAGTGTTTGCAATACTTGAAACCACTTCACTGTTTGCACACAAATTATTGATATTGTATAGAATTATTAGTTTTAGGTAGCAATACTTGCAACTATTTAATTGCATGCAAAGAAATAACCTTCTACTCATTCAAAAATAAATTACCGACAAACTGTTCACTTACAAATCATATATGCATAAGCATTTAACTGTGTGCAAACAAATGGTTGATGTTAGAAATGATAAATTATTATAAATTAAACCCATACTGGGGGAATGGAAGCAAAGCTTTTAAAAAACCGAAAAGAGGAGGTTACATTGTCCAGACTCCGGATAGGTCATACATGGATAACATGGTGAAAGACTTTAAGTAATAGCTTGGCCGGAATGTTACGGATAGTAACTATTTTTTGTTTGTCTTATTTTTCTATTAATGTGTTATTTCGGTTGAATGAAATGCTTATGCTTTTGTTGTCTATCAATGATTTCTGATCCTTTTATGCACATGCGAGCGTTTCAAAACAACGTTAAAGAGCACAGTAAGCACTACTATTTACACACAGCTGGAAAGATTCATACCTTTTCCAAAGGAATTAGCACTATGTGAAATGCAAATTCATTCTATTGTCATCATTTATCTTATATCGTTTAAATATTTTTATTTCTCTGGTATATACTTCCGAAGCGTGATTCTAAATTTCTATAGTGCTAGTCTATGGTGTTATCTATGGTGTTACTGCGATTTCATGGTGAATAAAATTCTGATCTTCAGCTATCTGGGGCCTACGTGTAAAGATTTAACCATCAGGTATCAGCAGAAGAAATAATCTTAATGAATTGGGTCTGCAATCTACGTTAAAAGACTTGATCCTTCAGGTTTTCCTTGTAATCACAAGGGGTTAGATCTGCAACTTACGTTTAAAGACTTGATCCTTCAGGTTGCCCTCGTAATCACAAGGTGATAGATCTGCGACCTACGTTTAAAGATTTGATCTTTCAGGTTTTCCCCGTAATCAAGAGGGGTTAGTTCTACAGCCTACGTTAAAAGAATTGATCCTTCAGGTTTTCCTCGTAATCACAAGGCGATGGATCTACGGCCTACGTTAAAAGATTGATCCTTCAGAGTTTCATCGTAATCGCAAAGGGACAGATCTGCGGCCTACGTTTAAAGAATTGATTCCTTCAATCTTATTCGTAATCAGAAGGCGATAGATCTACGGCCTACGTTAAAAGATTGATCCTTCAAATTTTCATCGTAATCACAAGGGGATAGATGTGACCTACGTTTAAAGACTTGATCTCTCAGGCTTCCTTCGGAGAAATAATCACAAGGTGAAAGAAAATAGCCCAGCATTTAAATACTTCTGCATTTAGGTTCCCTCAGAAGAAGTAATCATAAGGAGATAGATCTGCAGCCTCTTTTAAAAACCTTATGCCATCAGGCTCCCCCTAAAAGTCATTACATAGAGATAGATTTGCAGCCCTCATTTATAGACTTGAGCCACCACAAGTAATCACAGGAGGATAGATTTGGTGAACGAACCGTACAAAAAAAAAAAAAAAAGAAAAAAAAAAGAAAGAAAAAAAATTAAAAATAAACAAACAAAAACCCCGTTGCGTCGCAATAACTGAGTCACCATTTCCGAAATAAGTTTCAATAAGAAATGCTCGATGTTCACACCGTGATAGCGTTAAAATGGTATGGCTGCTGCTGCACAAAGTCACTTACCTCTCACTCGTTGACCGCTACTAATAGGGGACATGCTGTTGAATACTGTTGAATATGGAACGCCGTTTATCGATTTTGTCTAAAACATGTGCGTGTTATTTATATCTTTGATTTTTCAATAAATTTAGGTGTTAACAAATATGTTCACTTTTTTCCTTATAACTCGAGTTTACCATATTCCTGTAACGTTTGAAGTTAGTTGCAATAATAGAATTTATTTTCTTAAAAAGACTTTAAAAATCTTCCATCCTATGCTGACTTTATCCACCCCCTCCAGAAGGGTAAAACCTTTCTAAAAGAGGTATACCAAGTATGACAATTAACTGCATCGGACGGAGAGGCACCACTTCTGGAGCTCTGATGAGCGTGGAATACCTCTTCATTGGAGTGAGGAATACCTCTTCTGAGGTCCACTCTTATTCAGAGTATGTATATTTATGGTTCAAATATATGTTTAAAAATTATTCATATTAGATAGAATACTTGATATCATATAACCACGTCCCCCACCAAAAAACAAAAACAAACCCCAAACAAACAAAGAGCAAAACAAAACAAAACAAAACAAAAAAAAAAAAACCAAAACAAATGGATAAATAGAATAAATACTCTTTAGGAACAACTAAACAAAAATACGAATATTAACAAACGATGAATGCGATTCCTCAACCTCTTGGTATAAAATAACCACAGACGAGTTGACATGTTGTTAAAGTTAATTAATCAATCGTATAGAAATCCCATGAGTCCACTACTTCTGATTAGCTTGCTTTGGTTTAGTTTAGTTTTGTTATATAACATATGACATGGATTTTCGGTTCGTTCCTAGTGACCCCGTATGCTTTGACAAGCTGTCACGTTGTGATTAGTAAACTGGGGGATGGCAGTGTGTCAAGGCAGTCCGGTCCGGCAGGTGTGTAACCGGAAGGAGGCCACGTGATAACCACGCGGTCAGATTTAGACAGAGTCCAGAGAATCGGGAGTCGAGCCAGGGATAGGCAGCCGATCAGAGGCGTCTCGGACGTCTCTGACGATACGGATTGCAAGGGGGTGCAAGCGTTGGCACCCACTGGCTCCCGGAAAAAGATATGGGACAAGAGGAAGTCCCCTCTCTGAGTATATATCTCTCCATCTATCTCCCAAACTAATAACAAACACAGGGCACTTTTCGAGAACAAAACGAGAGATATATTTTTATAAAGAAGTGTTGCGTTTGTTCATTGAATTTCGTGAATCATGTATGATACTATACAACAGTTTTATGGCATATCTACTCTGGTAGGTTATTTAATGCCAAATCCTCTTTATACATATATATTAAATATATATATGATTCGTAAACATTCAGTTGATAACATTTTGAAATGAGCATGAGCTCATCTTTTTTTGCCCACATTGAAATGGTTTCAAGTATTTCTACCAAATACGAATATTTCTATTTATTATTGATCATTTGTTTGAAACAGTTTAATAGTTTCACGTATTACTATGTAACAGTCATAATCTAACATCAGTCATTTGTTTGTACACATTTAAATGAATATATGTAATATGTAAGAAATTAATTAGTAATTTCATTTTTAAATGAGTTAGAACTAGGCACGTCTTTTTAGTTTAAAGAACAGAGGCAAAAGAGATCAAGAATTGATTTCTGACTGTCATATGATACACCACTAGGCATCCAACAATCACGCCCATTCCTTAAGGGAGTTAATTATTTTTTGTCTCTACACAATAAAACCAACCAACCAGCCAAACAAGGTCAGTTTTGTCGCAGAGATAAATAACAAACTAATAAAACCTTTTGTATACTGTATAAAAGTGCAGGGATAAAAAAAATAACTTTACAAAAGAAACACAAATAAGTCGATAAGGTTGACGAAGCGGAGCTTTTATAGAACGGTACATAGACCCTCGAAAAAAAGAAAAAAAAGAAAAAAGAAAAGGGTCCTCGTCTCTTGTGGACTCGACCACAACCACTGCGAAGAGGAGACTGACAAACATGGAGTCATACAAACGTAAACTATTCCAAGCAACCACCCTATTTTTAAAAAATCAAAATACAATAAAAGAGGAGTACTTAGTGTGACAGTTATCTTCGTAAGAAATTGAATAGGCGACTTGTGTTCAAATCCTGCTTGCGTTTCCTTTCGCGCTAATGCCCATGGAAATGTCATGGGTCCATCTCTTCTCTCCACCTATGAATAAATAGTAGAGCAGATTTGGCTCTTTAACCTTGATTTGGCAACCAATATCGGAAAAGAAAAACTCTGTATTAAAACCCGCTGAACACTGCTTACAAACTGACTAATCGTCACATCCTGCTCGTGGCGTACGTTTCGGTAAATACATATAACAAAAGAAAGGAAGAAGCATATGGACAAGAAAAATCTCTTTTGAAAACTTTTAAAAATAGCCCAATCGGCTGGAGGTGTAGAATACACCGACTGTATCTTTGCAAAGACCCCCTCCCCCAATGTGTGTTCTAGATAGAGCTTAAACCATCTGATGGCGATCCTCTAGCCTTAGAGATTTGAAGAAAGTACCCTTTCATTGCCATTGATCCGATAGGGTCTGATCTATGAGTCAAATAGAACAAACTATTTGTTCAAACAAATGACTGACGTTAAATTGTGAGAGTTATGTAGCAATACTTGAAACCATTTAACTGTGGGCAAAAAAGAAGCGCAGGCTGGCATAAGAATGTTATCTACGAAATGTGTTTAGAAATCAGGTATATATTTAATACATATGTATAAAGAGAATTTGGCATTAAATAACCTACAATGGTTGATATGCCATTAAACCCTGCCAAACCGATTCATATATATTTAATATATATGTATAAAGAGAATTTGGAATTAAATAACCTACAATGGTTGATATGCCATAAAACCTTACCAAATCAAATCATATATATTTAATATATATGTATAAAGTGGATTTGGCTTTAAATAACCGACAATGGTTGATATGCCATAAAACCCAGCCAAACCGATTCATATATATCTAATATATATGTATAAAGAGAATTTGACGTTAAATAACCTATAATGGTTGATATGCTATAAAACCCAACCAAACCAAACAAAACCAAACAAAATCAAATCATATATTTAATATATATGAACAGGATTTGGCATTAAATAACCAACAAGGGTTGATATGCCATAAAACCAACCAACCAAACCTTAAAAAAAGAACAATTTTTTCTTCATAAAAACATTTGTGATGACCTAAGGTCAAAACTATTTGATGTTTATTAGAAGAAAGACGTCTCAAGTAAGTTCATTGCTGGTAAATTCATTGCTGGTAAATTCATTGCCGGTAAATTCATTGCCGGTAAATTCATCGTCGGTAAATACGTCGTGTGGTAAATTCATTGTCGGTAACCTCATTGGGTGGTAAATTCATCGCTGGTGAATTTACTCATTTTAATCATTGCTTTTAAGAATTTGATAAAAAGAGCTGAAGGGTTATGGTTATGGTTATAAAAACCATATACTGTAAGGGCAGTTAATCTGATGCGATGAATTTATTTGTGATTAAAAGACCATGCTATGAATTTACAGGTGATAAATTTACTGTGATGAATTTTTCTAGAATCGTAAAAATAGAGATCAATCCTGTTCCCATACCGACTGCACTGTTGTGGAAAAACCTGTTAGTCAAGTGTAGGCTTGACCAAGAATATTGAATCTGCAGTAAACGTGGCATCCGCTGTTTGAATTTGCATTTGAGAAGTCAAGCCACGATACCAGGGAGTGATGTACAATTCTTAGCTCGACCAGGAAGGTTTAATTTGGTTTCTTTGTTTAATGGCATATCAACCTTCGTCGCTTATTCAATGCCCAAGCCATTCTTTTAGAAGAACAGCAGTGATAGAATTTAACCCACACCTGGAGAGATAAGAGGGTTCATGCCTTTCTCAAGGTCTTTAGTTCAAATGTGAATACAATAGCACCACTGAAGTTCGATGTCGTAGTCCAGGACATAAGCTACTAGGCTATAGACACTCGCCCGAAATGGAAGAGTATGACTTTGAACCATAACACGCACATGGTATTTCACATAACTATTCCACGGTTCAATACATGTGACACGCTATTTCTCAAGTTTTTTCGGAGGAAGTTCCCGTGAAGTCGTGGCTAATATGCAGGACTGCGACATCTTAGTAAGTTCGAATTTTGTATAGCCATGAACAACTATACATACACATATACATGTAGAAACATAACGACGCAATGAATACAAGCAAAGACTCTTCTTTAGAAAAATATATTTCTCACTTTATTTGAAAGGGTTCGAAAGAGTTACAAAAGGTTTTACTGTGAGAGAGGTGAGTTGAAGACTGAACAGAACTGCAACATATTGACCCCCGCCGCACTCTTATGGCCCTAACAACGTTTCTTTCCCGTTCTCCTGAGCTGCTCAACCGGGGGCCTAGTGGCCCAGCCTCTCTGGGACATGGTCCTCATTCCAGCATCTTCTCTCCAACTGATCTGAGGCTCTGAACTCCGACTGCTCAATCGGGGGTCCTGAGGGCCCCCTCTGCTCGGTGCTGGTTCTATCTACAGCATCTTTTCTCCAACTGACTCGAACTTCCTGTGCACCGAGTTATATTATTGTTTTACGTCCACTCAATTCAACCTATCGACAGTCAAGGTTATCCCCTTGATACCTTCGACCGCATGCACCTGTTATTTACACAGGTGCATTTCCTATTTTGAGAGTCTGGCCGGGTCGGAGGTCAATATGCAATACGAACTCCAGCCAAGTTCTTACGTTCACTTTCAGACTAATACACTTGGGAAAGATATGAACCCCTTTAATACACCCAGCTATATCTTAAATTATACCACTACTAGTATTTTACATAGATGGCTTTGGCGTTAAATAATCCTTGAAGGTTGATTTGCCATTACACAAACCAAACTAAACCAAGCCAAGTTTTTTTAAAACCCTTCCTAGAAAAGTTCAATGGAATAAAGAAAATGGTTATTCGCAAGCTTGACGGCACCTACACAAGAATGCTGCGAGCAATTTTGAACAAGTTCTGGAGGCAACAGCCTACAAAGCATCAACTGTACGGCCACCTATCTCCCATTACGAAAATTATCAAAGTTAGACAAACCAGACATGCCGGACATTGCTGGGGAAGCAGGGACAAGCTCATAAGTGATGTTCTCCTATGGACCCCATCATATGGCTGAGCAAAAGCAGGAGGACCAGTTCGAACCTACATACAGCAGCTCTGTGAGGATACAGGATGCTGCCCTAAGGACCTTCCAGAAGCGATGAACGACAGGGAGGAATGGCGAGAGAGGGTCAGGGATATCCGTGCTGGCGGCACGACACGATGATATATATATATATATATATATATATATATATATATATATCTGTTGCGAGTCTATTTCGAAGCGATAAAAAATTGATCAGAATGTTAGGGGAGAGAAGGTTGGTTCTCTCAAACTTTGAAGCCTTATAACATTCGTTGAGATTTGCTATTGTATGATGTCATTAGAAATGCCAGAGATGAATTATTATTTATAATGCTTTTAGCAACCGGAGATGTTTTCAAATAATCCTTCTCCTAATCAGCTGTGCGGATGAATGAAAAAAAAAAAACAAAAAAACAACAACAACAACAAACAAACAAACAAACAACAACAAAAACAAAGCAATAAAAAAAAACAACAAAAAACAAAGAAGCAAAAACAAAAAATGTTGCTGTACAAAAAGAAAGTACACCTCTTATATCTATCTCAAAAATTTTATTTTTTGTTACAAAATTTCAATGCTTTAGAGTTTGGTAATTAATAATAGCTAATAATATCCGTTTTGATATGTATAATATTCCACTAAAAATAATAAAATCTTTGTATCTTTGGTTTATAAGAAAGTTGATATATTTATATAGAAAAAAGAAATTGAGTACTCATTTTGGGCAACACTTTATACTACAGGTATGCATTTAACTGTAACTCAGTAAACCAGGTCATCATAACAAGATTTTTATTAGAGTAATAATCTTAGAGAATAAAGCAGTTTCCAGTTCAATTTACAACTGAATGATAATTTTGTGCGGTTTGCATTTATGCTGAATGCTATTTTTTAATCATCCAAATTTTTGATTTCGCAAAGACAACTATGACATGCTGATTAAGAATCTTTCACTTCTTCCTAAATAGAAGCATTAATATCATCATGGACCACTGTTATAACAGATCCATAAATCATCACGTCATATATAATAATGAACAGTGTATCTTTTTTGTATTTCTTTGGTTCTCTGTCCGTAAATTTTGTCTTATATATGACCCGGGAGACCGGAGTTCAGTCCCAGGCCGAGTCATTCATAAGACTCAAAAAATGGTACTTGATGCCTCCTTGCTTAACACTCAGCATTATAAAGTACGAATCAGGGGTAAGTGGAGCCATCCAGAGAAAGAAGTGGCGCTCTCTGCTATACACCGGTGTTATAGCTATAGAAAAGAGAGATTACAGGTAGCTCTCGACAACGGTCTGCCAACTCACTTACATATATATATATATATATATATATATATATATACGATTCAATAAATAAGGGAGATTAAAAAGAAGAGCCAAGTACTTTTTTTCAGTATAGTTTTTCCATAAATGTCATCTCTGCATTGTTTGGAATTGATTTATAGCATATATTATTTTCATCTCACCGTGATATGTTTAGAGGCGAAAATGGCGAAAAATCAAACAGAGTTCACCAGTCTTGAACAGAGGTCTGTCATCAAATTTTGGGTGACTGAGAAGTGCAAACCATGAGAAATTTATGGAAGAATGAGTTGTGTATGGAGAAGAATGTTTTAGTTAAAAAATTGGCTAAACATGAGTTTGCTTTTGTGAGCCTGAGTCGAGAGACAATCTATGAAGTGGAAACACATTGACATTCTGCTGTAACGTTACCCCCCTCGCCCCCACATATGTTCATCAACTCTTCTAACCATTTCCCTTCATGGCCGGTGATCAACCAGTGGTTCCGAGGGGGGTAACGCACATTTCTTGCCACTATAAGAATACGATCGAGGAAGCCGGAGAAAATAGAAGGACAAACGAACAAACACGAACAATGTTTGGGGTTAGCAGAAGGAGAGTATGCAACACTACATTTCCGATAGCATATGTGGACTAACGATAGCATGGATTACTAGCGAAAATTCCACAAAGCAACTGGAATGCCGATCTCTTGACTCGATCTTCTTCGCTGGACCCTATCTTCTCTGCTGGTCGCACCGCTCCGGTGTCAGGTGTCGACTGCCCCTGTCCGTGGTTCCACGCCAACTCTCCACTTCGAGCTCCTTTGTCCAACTCTCTTCTCGCGTCCCCTTACCACTTCCGGATACGGCGAGATTTCAGGCCCCAAAACCCTTTGTCTGGTTTCGCGCCAAAACAGACAAAGGAATCGTCTGCTTGGCGGGCCACCCACATAGTGTTACACTGCTAAGGAAAAAATTCCTGGCGCAGCAAAAAAGAATAAAGAAGGTCACCCAGAAAGTTTTATGGGTCATGAAAGGACCATCACTATTGATTTCTTTGAAAAAAGTGAAACTATAAACAGTGTTTCCTATTGCCTTCTCCGTGGGAAAATTCACCTGATTTATGGGATGACTCTTGCATGTGTGTGTAAAAACTCCTATATATGCAAAGTCTACATTTATGAAAAAAAATTGTCATACCAAAAACTCAAAAAATGGTACTTGATGCTACCTTGCTTAACACCCAGCATTATAAGGTAAGGATCAAGGTTAAAGCGGAGCAATCCAGGGAATGGAGTTGCGCCCTCTCCGACACCTCGGCATGGTAGCTATTGAGAAGGGAGCCTTCGGGTCACCCTCGACTAAAATCGCCAAATTTACTTACTATATATATATTTCTTTAAGAAAAAACAAAAACCGGTCACATTAGGATTATAAATTTATTTCCATCCTGTTATGTGTTTTTCATATAAACCAAAAACACGAAGAAAATTTAACAAGTCTTCTTCAGATCTTATGGATAAAATAAATCAGAATAGATACGGGAGGGGAAGGGTCCTGATGGAATTACTCCCAACTCTGGTTTAACTGGACCGAATAATACTATATATATATATATATATATATATATATTTCAATGGCAAATTTGGGTTAGGGGTTTACGGTCTCACACCGAAGTGCTATTCTCTCAAGGTATCTATTTCGAAGCAACAGAAATGATCTCAAAACGAGTCATTTGTCCTTGACTTTGGTTGAATTGAACGTCTTGTTTCTAACCATCATGTATAATTCTTTTAACTCACTAACTTTTATAGCCTCGAATCAACGAATGGGTCTGCTACGTTACCGGTTCATTTTTCGTCATTTTTGCTGCATATGAACTCAAAAAATCCTTTTTAAATACATAAAAAATGATCAACTTCTTTATTCATAAAGACTCTTTTCATGGCGATGACCTATGGTTGAAACTAATTGTGGATCATTAGGAAAAAGTAATTGCAAGGAAAAATTCTTGTTTGTCTCATCACTTTTGTTATATATATATATATATATATATATATATATATATATATCCACCATAACAACAGTTATCACATTGAAACTTATTTCCAAGCTTCTTATATCCTTGTTTTAGCAGTTTGGTTGACCTTGGATGTAAAGCTGTTTATCTCGGGACACTCTAAACTTTCTGCAGTGGTAATTTCCAATGACATCTTTCATAATCCTTTAAAGGTTTGTAGTCGAGGCTGAAAAGGTGAAGATTAGAGTATAGAATTAACTCCAACACTCCTTATATATATATATATATATATATATATATATATATATATATATATATATATATAATGCATGTGTATGTGTGTATGCGTATAAACGATAAAAACAAGTAAAAACAAAATCATTGGTACTATCAGAGATCTTCAGCCAGTAAAGGACGCTTAATGCATATATATATATATATATATATATATATATATATATATAAAAGTAAGTTGGCGATCGTAGTCGAGGGTAACCTGAAGGCTCCTTTTTCAACAGCTACTACACCAAGGTATAAGGAAGGGCGCTACTCCTTTCCCTGGATTGCTCCACTTTACCCTTGATCAGTACCTTATAATGCTGTGTGTTAAGCAGGGCGGCATCAAGTAACATTTTTTGATTCTTTGGTATGACTCGAACTGGGATTGAACCTGTCTCCCAGACCATTGGCGAACACTCTACTCATTTGGCCAATTGTATATATATATATATAATAATGTGTGTGTGTGTGTGGCCCGCTGCATTTACCTACTCATGTTTTTATTAGAAAAAATGACCTCTCGTACGTCGCGAAAGATTACTTTGGTGGTAAGAGGTATTGTATATATTTACCCGGGTAAGATATGACATAAGGTCAATTATTTCAAAGCAGAATACAGCTGGTCTTAATTCAGAGTTTTACCTTTTCCAAAACCTTGTTACGGCAATTGGTTTTGGAAAAGCTTAGTCTACCCTACTATCTTAGCTTAGTTTATCCAGCTATCTACCCCTAGCTGGAGGGGATGAGATGGATTCATGCCTTTCCCTAGAGCTAAACTCGATTTGCCGTGTTCATTTCCTAAGACGATACTATTTACCAACCCCTCCGCTCGGGCAGGATATGACACAAGGTCAATTTTTAAGCGGAGTTTAACAGGTTTGAATTCAGAGTTTTCCTTCTCCTAGACTAGTTGCCTAACCAAGGCTGAAGAACCTAGTCTGTCCTACTATTTACCCATAGCTGGAGGGAGAATAATTGGATTCATACCTTCCCCTAGGGTATTAGTGCTATGTGAAATGCAATCAGTCTCGTCCAGGATTTGAACTCGTGTCGCCGTGTTCATTTTCCTACGACGATAACGACTACACCACGGGCACCTCCTAAGACGATAACTGTTACGCTAGGCTTAGTAAATTTTTATTTTCGTGTCTACGTTTAGAAACTATGCACTCTCATAAATACATACGTACATGTGCAGAATCATTCCTAAATAAGTACCTTCCTTTCTGATTTAAAAAAAAGATGCAGAGTTTCTTCGATTCTAGGATTTAATTATTTCTAGTGGAACAATCAAAACAAATAGATATTATTTACTGCTAAATCGTACTGCATTGAAATGCTGTAACCAAAAGTATTAATATATAAAATGGCGACCGTTGTCGAGGCGATCCGAAAGCTCCCTTTTCAATAGCTACTACACTTAGGTGTAGGAGGCGGTACTCATTTTCCAGGATGGCTCCACTTACCCTTGATCTGTACCTTATAATGCTGAGTATTAAGCAAAGTGGCTTCAGGTACCATTTTTTGAGTCTTTGGTATGACTCAGTCTGGGATTGAACTCCGGTTTTCCTGACCAGTGGCGAACACTTTACCCTCAACACTTAAGTACACCCCTTGTAAATTTATGTGTGGAACGAGCCGCCGCAGGCATTGGCCTCCATGTCAATGCACACAAAACGGAATATATGGGCTATAATCAAACAGGCGACATCTCCACACTAGACGGAACCCCTCTGAAACTAGTAGATAAATTCACCTACCTAGGAAGCAGCGTCTCATCAACCGAAAAGGACATCGACACGTGGCTAACGAAGGCATGGACAGCTATCGATAGGCTATCAATCATATGGAAATCAGACCTGGCCGATAAAATGAAACGCAGTTTCTTCCAGGCAGCGGTCGTATCGATACTGCTGTATGGATGCACTACTTGGATGCTAACTAAACGGCTGGAGAAGAAGCTAGACGGCAATTACACAAGAATACTACGAGCAATATTGAACAAGTCCCGGCGGCAACACCCCACTATGCACCAACTATACGGCCACCTGCCTCACATCACGAAAACTATCCAAGTTAGACGAACCAGACATGCAGGACACTGGTAGAGAAGCAGGGACAAGCTCATAAGTGATGTACTCCGATGGACTCACACATATGGCCGGGCAAAAGCAGGACGACCAGCTCGAACATACATTCAGCAGCTATGTGAGGATACGGGATGTAGCTCTGAAGACCTGCCGGAGGCGATGAACGATAGGGAGAAGTGGCGAGAGAGGGTCAGGGATATCCGTGCTGGCGGAACGACATGATGATGATGATTTTAGCACAAAATGCTACAAAGAATTTTCGGAAATTTGTCAAAGTCAAAAGTATACATTTATTATACAATGAACACTTCTAGTTTTTTCCGAGGTGTGCGTTGAAATGCAATATTGTGAGATGTAGCATTTATTGGCTGCTGGACCGGGAAACATTTCGGCCAGTTGTGTTCACAGGTCCACGAATCAAATAAGGGGGGACGGGCTTGGTTCCGGGGGTATCGGTTGAGGCTGTCTGTCATGTCACGCGCGCTAAGACCGGCGTTCCTCAAGCCTCAGGTGGGGGGCATCTCTCCAGACTCTCACCCTACCCAGAGGGGCTAGGTTAAATGCCTGGCGCCCGAGGCGCCTCTTTTTGAGGGAATGCCGACGAAGTTTGAGGCATTTTGGGAAAGCCAGACGTGTTTGGGCTACGGTCCGATGCCTGGATCCACCTTAAAAAAAGCCTTGTGCCATACTTACCTGTTTGGTGGGGCGCGCGACAAATATCTGATCACTCCCAGTTTTTACCGAAGGATCCCTCACTTGCATATATATATATATATACAGTAGTGATCTTTCAAATACTACTGCTCACGCATATCATCGCAAGTTATGTAAGCAGTCGTAATCATTGTTTATATATAGTACACCACCTTTAAACAGACACACATACATACACTCTCACTGTGCATATACAAACACACATGCGCGTGCGCGTGCGCATGCACACATATACCCATATCCAAATGTATTTACGTCGTGGTATTAATGAGATCGGTGTAGATGTTCATACCCCACCACTACAGACATATACTCGTATATACATATGTATATAGCAAATGTTAAATAATGAACTGTCCACAGTCGCAAGAAACTTCTATAAAGTGATGAAGTCGAGACTGAAGCTGTATTTATCACGACAGAAATAAACAACGAATAAAACGTTCATTTTCTTCAAAATAGTCTTCTGGTATTTCATACACTTCGGTAGCTGTCTAGACTTTGTATGTAAATATTTACCTTCCCCTCTGCATGAGTAGGATGTGACCCAAGGTCAATTTTTTAAAGCGGAGGTTAACAGGTTTTAATTCAGAGTTTTCCTTCTCCGAGACTAGTTGCCTTACTACGGCAAAAGAACCCAACCTGTCCTACTATTTACCCATAGATGGAGGGTGAATAATTGGATTCATACCTTTCCCAAGAGTATTAGTGCTATGTGAAATGCATTCAGCCTCGTCCTGGATTTGAACTCGCGTTGCTATGTCCATTTCCTACGACGATACCCATTACATCACAGTCACCTCCACAGTCTAAAGTTTGTATAGATGTCGTCAGTGTCAATTCTTAATATTTCATGATCAGCAGTTTTTTTTTGGCGAAACCCAGGATTGTGCAAGAACATCATCTTCCATAATTACCAGTCCACCTGGCTTAGTGAAACTTTTTTTCTAGACGGAAAATTAATGTCAACAGTCAGATTTTGGAACGTGAATGACATTAAAAGAAATACTGAAGTAAAGCTTCACAACGTACGAAAAGAGGTGCTTCGACCAGTGAAAAACATTGTGGAGTAAGTGTATTAAACACCAGAGGACTATTCTGAAGAAAATGAACGTTTCATTCATTGTTCATTTCTGTCTTGATAAATACAGCTTCAGTCTCGATACTTTTTAAACCACGTCTCGTCTGAAGTCATAAACCTTAGTAAGAATTAACAATGTTTTTTTCCGACACGTTTCCGATAGATTTGCTCAAATATGGACAAATCGTTTCTTTCAATAACTCTTTTTCGATATGAGATTTGTGCTTAATACTGTCAAATCTATAAAAGTTGGATCATTTACAACCTTTATTGCGAAATTAGAACTGATTTGGGGTTTGTCAAATCGGGTACTGAATTTCACAAAAAAAAACAAAAAAAAAACAAAACTTTCTTAACTTAGAGACACAAACGAAAAAATGCACACACACACACACACACACACACACACACACACACACACACACACACACACACACACACACACACACACACATATATATATATATATATAAATTAAAATGGTATATAAATAAAAATGACATTCCTTGCTTTACCTCTGACTTGAAATTGTTAAATGTTAAGATGTTTAGAGCTTTGAGCTTAAAAATAAAAATCTCTCTCTCTCTCTCTCTCTCTCTCTCTCTCTCTATCTCCAGGATTAATAGAACTGACAATATCAAATTTTCTTTTCCTGTGTTACATCTGATAAATTTGCTAAAGCGTTGACAAATCATTTCATTCTAGAACTACCTTCTTATATGAGTTTTGTCTTTAATACTCGGACTGCAAAACCCTCAAAAGTTGAATCAGGGTTTGTATTAGAATTATTACTGACCTTGGGTTCAAATCTGGCATTGAATTTCTCGGTATCTCACAGAAAATAGAAAAAGAAAAAACCGTTCATTCTTTTTAAAACTGCTGAACCTTTTAAATGCCTAATTCAACTATATTATAAATACTTAATAATGCATATTGTTAATTACGAACACAGATCTTGTTTTGCCCATTGAGAAAAATCAATAACTTTTGCTGCGATTACATCATAATTTATGTCATAAAATTTCCACGCAAATCTATATTGATCTTGCCTGCGTGAAAACACACACACACACACACACACACACACACACACACACACACACACACAAGCCCTCTCTTTCTCTCTTTATTACATATACATGAAAACATGTATGCTTCACATACGCAGACATCCACCCACTTATATAAGTACGTAGGCAAACACACACACACACACACACACACACACACATATATATATATATATATATATATATATATATATATATATATTCGTACTCATAATTCGAAGTCGTATACAATCTGAATGAATGTCAATCCGAAAAACATGATTGTGTAGGTATTAATCAATATTCGATCGACATACAAGAACTGTTATTCAGTTTGTTTGTACAGAGTGTTTTTTTTTAAAGGTAAAATTCCTATGGAAGTTTCATCATGATATTATGATTTTAAAGTCTTCACCTGTTCACTATTTATGTTAAGGCATTATTGGAATCTTCCCAAGGTGATCGCCGTAATATCAGTTCAGATTTTCTAATATAAATACTCCCGTAAAAATATTACTATTTTTTAATCACCAGTGGGAGATTCCAAAAATGTGTTAACAAGGATGGTGAATATGCGGAAACTTTTTTCAAAAATTATATCATAAAGGTGCTCCCATAAGTGTGTTAACATGAAAAAATTATCCTCTGTTTCCTCTTATTCTTGTCTAAATGCACTAGAATTTTGGCTATCGCTTCAATTTGTCCAAAACGAGGTTAAATGTCTACCTTCTATTTAAAATATGACAAAGAGGTTTATAATGTGCTGACTGCATCCCATGCAGAAGGGGGGGAGACCCCCTTATTAAGAAATGGGGAGTACTAGGTATGATACTAAACTGTATTTTAGGGTGAGGCTCTAGTTTTAGAAGTCTGTGGGGTGTGGAGTACCAATTCATTGTCATTACTTCCAGACCTACTCTGACCTGGAGTGGTAGTATCTGTTTGGATCCCACCCAAAGGTCAAATAGATCTGTTTAAAATTATTTTACATTCGATAAGATCATAAGCAAAAAAAAAAAACTTTTAAGAAACACTAAAAATGTAAATATTTATGTATTTATGCTAAACATCTAGACCTAAAATAACTCAAGACAGGTTGATATGCCGCTAAAATCAATCAATGAATCAACTAAAATGTGAAAACGATCCATTTTTGGGGGATAACACTGCTTTCTTCCAAGGGTTTGATTGATTTCTTTGTTTAATGGCATGTCAACCGTTGTGGGTTATCTAATGCCAAATATCAGCTGATATCTACCTAATTGTTTTTCTTAATATTTTGCTAACAGCTTATTTTTAAACAAACTTGTCGATCTTATTTTGACATGCGTTGACGTGCGTACGCAAAACAAGGTTCTGACCTTCACAAATTGAAAACCCGCAAATACGAACTCGAAGTTAAGTGAGAAAACAATTTATTACTAAAAGAATTTCCTAAAATCCCTAATTATTCTATAAAGACATCCTTGTAGAAGAGGTGTAGTGTTACGATTTACCCCATTGCTGGCGGGAGGGGAATTAGGGGGTTCATCTCTTTCCTTAGGTTATCAATCCGAAAATAAATGTTATAGCACGTCTGGAATTCGAACTCGCTTACTACGATATCACAGTCCTGAACGTTAACGACTACGTCATGGTGACTCTCCCACACGAAATTGCGACAAAAGTCATGAAAAAGCACGTTACTATAATACAGTAAGAATAAGTTGATCCCTTTTGTTCATTGTTACTAACCCCTGCCCCTAATTTTGATTTTAAAAATATGAACTCTGTCGTATTATACGTAGGTAAGTACGTTACCAGCTCACTAGCCTAATGGTTAGAGCGTTCGACAAAAGCCCAGGAGACCGGGGTTCAGTTCTAGGTTGAGTTACGCCAAAGACTCAAAAATAGGACTTGATGCCTCCTTGCTTAACACTCAGCATTATAAGTTACGGATCATGGGTAAGTAGAGCAATCCAGGGAAAGGAATAGCACCTTCTCTTACACCTTTGTGTAGTAGCTATTGAAAAGTGTGCCTTCGGGTGGGCCTCGACTCCGGTTGGCCAACTTAAACAACTTTTTAATCTTTGTGTTTCTTTTATCTTTGAGGATAAATATTTGAATCAAAATGTTACCATGTCCTCATTAAATGGCACGCTTCTGAAATTAGTAGACTAGTTCATATGCCCCGGTAGAATTATCTCATCAACTGAAAGGGATATCAGTCTACACATAGGTAAACCATGATCTGCTATCAACAGGTTATCCACGATATCTGATCTCTCTGATAAAAAAACTGTACTTCTTCTAAGCTGTAACCGTGTCAGTACTATTGTATGGTTGCAACACTTGGACATAATAAAACGTATCGAAAAAACAAAACAAAACAACCCCCCCCAACAAACTAGATAGCAACTATAGAAAGATGCGGCCTGTTGTTTTGAATAAATCTTGGAAGCAGCAGCCGATAAAACAACCGCTGTTCGGCCACTTGCTTTCCATCTTACAAACCACCCTAGAAAGACTGCTGGTGAAGTAAGAAGCGAAAACATTTTTTACCATTATGCAGCCAAAACATTTTTTACCATCATGCCGTAAAAACATTTTTTACCATCATGCAGCAAAAACATTTTTTACCATTATGCAGCCAAAACATTTTTTACCATTTTGCAGTAAAAACATTTATTTTTTAAATTCATGCACGTCCTCCTATGTACTCCTACAGATAGACACACACTAGTATTGGCCGATCAGCAAAGACGTACAATCATCAGCTCTGTACTGACACTAGGGGCCGTTTAGAGGACGTACCAAAAGCGGTGGTTTATATGGACGAATAGCAAGGGAGAGAGAGAGAGAGAGAGAGAGAGAGAGAGAGAGAGAGTTAAAGGAATCCATGTTGTCTGCATGCCTAGATTATGACGCTGATGATGATATAAATATCATTTTCCTCATCATGAAGATAAAACATTTTTCTACCATCATGCCGCAAAAACATTTTTATCATCTTGTAGATAAAACATTTTTCTACGATAATGCAGCAAAAATCTTTTATCATCACGCATTAAAAACATTTTTACCATCATGCTGCAAAAACGTTTTTATCATCATGTAGATAAAACATTTTTTTACCATCATGCAGCAAATTTTTTTTATCATCATGCAGTAAAAACATTTCCCTACCACCATGCAGTAAAAACATTTTTATCATCATGCAGTAAAAACATTTTTACCATCCTGCAGATAAAACATTTTTATCATCGTGCTGTAAAAAACGTTTTTTTACCATCATGCTGTAAAAACATTTTTATCATCATGCTGTAAAAACATTTTTATCATCGTGGAGTAAAAACATTTTTTTACCATCATGCTGCAAAAAGATTTTTTTACCATCATGCCGCAAAAACATTTTTTACCATCATGCAGTAAAAAGATTTTATCATCACGCAGAAGAAACATTTTTACCATCATGCAGTAAAAAAATTTTTTTACCATCATGCTGTAAAAACGTTTTTTTACCATCATGCTGCAAAAACATTATTATCATCATTCAGTAAAAACATTTTTTTATCATTATACAGCAAAAACATTTTTACCGACATGAAGCAAAACATTTTTTACCATTATGTAGCAAAAATATTTTTTACCATCATGCAGCAAAAACATTTTTATTACATGCAGATGCAGCAAAAACATTTTTTTTACCATTACGCAGTAAAAACATTTTTTTTGCCATCATGCAGTAAAACATTTTTTTACTGACATGAAGAGAAAACATTCTTTATCATTATGCAGCCAAAACATTTTTACCATCATGCAGTAAAAACATTTTTACCATCATGCAGCAAAAACATTTTTTAACATTATGCAGCCAAAACATTTTTTACCATTATGCAGTAAAACATTTTTTTTACCATCATGCAGTAAAAACATTTTTTTACCGACATGAACCGAAAACATTTTTTACCATTATGCAGCCAAAACATTTTTTACCATCATGCAGTAGAAACATTTTTACCATCATGCGGCAAAAACATTTTTTACCATTATGCAGTAAAAAAAAATTTTTTTTACCATCATGCCTTAAAAACATTTTTTTACCGACATGAAGCAAAAACATTTTTTACCATTATGCAGCCAAAACATTTTTTACCATCATGCAGTAAAAACATTTTTTACCATCAAGCAGCAAAAATATTTTTTACCATTATGTAGCCAAAACATTTTTTACCATTAAGCAGTAAAAACATTTTACCATTATGCAGCCAAAACATTTTTACCATCTTGCAGTAAAAACATTTTTTACCATCATGCAGCAAAAACATTTTTTATCATCATGCAGCAAAACATTTTTTGCCATTAGGCTGCCAAAACATTTTTTACCATTATGCCGTAAATATATTTTTTTACCATCATGCAGTAAAAACATTTTTTACCGACATGCAGCGAAAACATTTTTTACCATTATGCAGCCAAAACATTTTCTACCATCATGCAGTAAAAACATTTTTTACCATTATGCAGCACAAACATTTTTTAACATCATGCAGCAAAAACATTTTTTACCTTTATGCAGCCAAAACAATTTTTACCGACATGGAGAAAAACATTTTTTACCATTATGCAGTAAAAAATTTTTTACCGACATGCTGCAAAAACATTTTTTACCGACATTCAGTAAAAACATTTTTTACCATGCTGCAGCCAAAAATTTTTTACCATAATGCAATAAAAACAATTTTTTTACCATTATGCAGTAAAAACATTTTTACCGATATGAAGCAAAAACATTTTTTACCATGATGCAGCGAAAACATTTTTACCATCATGCTGTAAAAACATTTTTTAACATTATGCAGCCAAAACATTTTTTTTTACCATATGCAGTAAAATATTTTTATACTCTTTGAGGGTGAATTCTTGTCGCGTTGTGGCTAATGTACTGAACTGTGACCTCGTAGTAAGCAAGTTCGAACTCCAGTCACGTTATTGCGTTCACTTTCGGACTAATACCCTTGGGAAAGGTATGAATTTTCCCAGGTATGGGTTAGATGGTACTGATCTCCCATTTGGATAGCTTTGGAATTTAGTAACCCGCAAAGCTTGATATGCCATTAAAACAAAAAAAACTAAACCGAAATAATTATTCTATACTTTTGTTACTTCTTTAGTTTTGATTCATATTTTTTTACTATGAAAATTCTCGACTTATACACGAATAAATAGGTATATATATTACTAACACGCACAATCACGCACACATTCACACAGACTCACTCACTCATACTCACAACCAAACATACACACACACACACACTCACGCTCACACACATGCTCACATACTCACACACATGCATACACACAAACACACTTATACATTCACACACAACACTTAAATACCCATTTATACATACACACACGCACACACGCACTGACACACGCGCACTCACACTCACTCACCCACACATGCACAACACTTGCATACACATTCACACATACACACACATGTACACATATACTCACTCACACGCAAACACATACACACTCATACACAGTCTCACATACACATTCACACATGTACACACATGTACACACATACTCACTCACACGCAAACACATACACACTCATACACAGTCTCACATACACATTCACACATGTACACACATGTATACACAGACTCACTCACACGCAAACACATACACACTCATACACAGTCTCTCTCTCTCACACACACACACTCACATACACACTCACACACACGCATTCACAGACAACACACAAACACTCACACACACTCGCACTCACAAACACACTCACACATAATTGCACATAGTCACATAAACACACACTTACACACGCATACACACACATTCACATACTCATACTCACACACATTCACACTCACGCTCACACACACACTCACGCTCACACAAACTCACACACACACTTACACATTCATATGTGCACACTCATACACACACGCATTTATATACTAACTTACACATTCACACACATTCACTCACACACTCATAAACATTCCCACATTCACACTCACTTCCACAGATTCACCCACTCTCACACAGACATTCACTGGCGCACTCAAACACATCATTGCTTCTTTTTAAGATATTTTTCATAGAGGCTTTATATTGATCCAGGAGGTGGGTGGAGGAGTTTCGACCGAGACGACCGGAAGTCGAATGACAAAATTAGTTTTCTTTCCTAAAGGGCATCAAAATAGCGTCTTGTGATGGCACCCAAAAATCGGTTCGAAAGAAAATGAGGCATTTTTGGAACAATCAGAAAAATTGCTGAGAATAGTTATCTACCTCCAATTAACCTCACCAGTGGCCCCGGGCACCTTGCGTAGTGAAATTGCCAATTGATTTTAATGGCACGTCAACATGTCTTGGATTGTTTTATGTCTAGAGGTTAGGAAATTGAGTGTATTGTATATTTATAATTTATATTTTTGTGTTTTTTGCATACGTTTATAGTATCAAGTATTCCTGTCAAATATAAATAATTTGCCATCATCTATTTGAAAGATAGAAGGGACACTAACAGGTATTACCTCTCTGGGTGAGAGTGGACCTGGAAGTAATTGAATTGCAATGAAGAGCTGGATATGTAATTGTTAAAGAGGTAAAGGAGCAGACTATAATTTGTGAGTTCGACTCTGACTGAGTGACCCAAACATCTACCCTCTTGACAAACTAAGCTTACCAAATGACAACTCAATTTTCCATAAGACTGACGTTGTATATATAAACCTGGTAATAAATCCGACTACGAAAATATAAAGTGGTTAAAAGACACAAGGTCTTCGGAGGATGATTTTGTTCATTGGGTTATTTATCAATGTTAAGCGTTTCGGTTTTTTGATCTTCATCAGGGCATGTGAGTTATTGTTGGAAACACGAAAGATGAGAAAGTTTTAAAACATTCTATTTCTGTTGGTAGCGTTATGTTTCAAATTTGTGTGATGTTGGGTTCCAAAATTAGTCTTTAAAAATCCATATCACATTTATCTAAGTTGATATTAATATTATTTAGTTCATATCTACCGATTATAAACATTCCACTACATATCTATCCGTCTTTATCAATGTTAGTCTTCTTTATGTCTTTGTCGTTTTAATCTATCTATCTATCTATCATGACGTGGTATGCTACCGAGAGAGAGAAAGGGAGGTCG
The DNA here is from genome assembly GCA_963585895.1 of Sepioteuthis lessoniana. Lineage (NCBI taxonomy): Eukaryota > Metazoa > Mollusca > Cephalopoda > Myopsida > Loliginidae > Sepioteuthis > Sepioteuthis lessoniana. Next base: position 20,722,110 of record OY757914.1, read on the forward strand.
ATTCCCTTAACCTTCTGTGTTTGAATTAACAGGCCCCAAGACTGACCGTTAAAAGGGAGATATGAACGAAAGTCAATTCCTCGCACTCCATGACCTGCAGCCTGTTGAACAAAGAATGGAATCCAGGTCATTCGGGTATCATAACCGGATTCAATGGTGGGAGAAGGAAAAAGCTAAATGATTGGCTAGTTGACTGGTAGCGCCAAATGCCATCTTTTTCGTAAGAGAAAATTTGGAAAAGAAAGTTTAGTTCTGGACAGACATTGCCAATAGATAGACACCAATTTAGCCAACCCCGGGGAATCTCCCGTACAAAGAATAGAACAGAATCTCCGGACAGAAGTCAGCGTTAGAAAGACATGCTAACATTCAGCCAGATTCTAGGGATGTCACTAGCCCGTAAAAGAAAGGAACCTGAAAATTAAGCCTCGTCAAAGATAAGTACAACTTAAACTGATTTTCCTTCTACCCTTCCTAAATATTGGAATTATATGTATTCAAAAAAGAAAGAGAGAAACTGTAAGGATTCTGATTCATCAACAGTAAATTAGTGAATGAACTTTGTTATATGCTTCAGCCCAGCGACTTAAGCATTTTCTCAAGTAAAAGAAAAAAGAAAGAAAGAAAAAAGGAGAAAGAAGAAAAGGACTGTTGAGAGACATTTATGTTTGATACTGCCTGCTGGCTTAATATAGCCGGTATTTTAAAAAGAAAAGAGAAAAGAAAAAGGAACTGTTTCTTAAATCTTATCATTATTTGTTTGGTCGTTGCCTATTAAAACTTTGTTATATTTTAAATGCACCCTTATGTTGAAATCTTTTAGTTGTGTTATTTATCTACCAAATCGCCTTCTTTTGCACATATCTGTTCCAGCTTCGTATCGCTTTCATTAATTCTCGCTAAATGTCTTATTCATCTTAAAACATTACAAGGGAGTTTTGGAAATTTGACTACAGTTAATATTTTCTAACCTTGAAGTCCATGTTTTCCGTTATCCGAGTGGGTTGAAAACTAGGGACTTGGTGGGGTATGTGAAAGTGAATTGGAAATCCTTTCGTCATCGTCGGAGATCAGTCTGGCCCCAAATTAATCCCCACATTATTTGCCAGTTTACCATATGCCCGAAATAGGAGTCTTGACTAAGACTTATCTTGCGGAGGGTCAAGTGCCAGACTGCCCTCGACGTCACATTCGCATAAAAATGAACGCTCATTCTGAGATAATTATTTATGCAGCGTCACACTATCTATCTATCTATCTATCTATCTATCTATCTATCTATCAACGATGATGCCAAGTTATTTTAAATAAGGGGTTTGGTAAATTTTCACCATTAATCTGACCAAATAAGGAGAAAAAAAAAAAAAAAACAAAAACAATAAAATATCCCTTTTATAGCTCCCAACCCCCCAAATACCCCCAAAATCCTTTAAAATTACCCACCAAATATCCTCTTCTCCCCCAAAATTAATATTTTTTGAGATTTGTAAACTTAAAAATTTGTAAATTTGTAAACTTAGCCCCCAAACCCCCAAATACCCTCCAACATCCTTTAAAATCACCCCCATATACACCACTAGTACCTAATAAAAATAAGACTTTTGTAAATTTGTAAGTTTGTAAACTTAAAAATTTGAATAATAATTTGTAAATTTATAAAAAATTGTAAATTTTCACCTCTAATCTGACTAAATAAGGAGACAAATTGAAAAACAAAAACAAAAATTACCCTCCCCACTAAAAAAATCCGGGTCTCTCCGATAGTTTTGTGGTTTGAAATGAGACTAGATTCAACAATTTTCCTGCGTTTTTTTTTATTATGTATATAAAATAAAATATTGAAATTCTTACGATCAAAATTATGATTAGTTTCTAAGTTACGTTTGATCAAACTGTTATTTATATTTCCTTTTTTAAGTCTCTAATGTGCTCATATATATCCCATCAGCGGAGGCCAAGCAATTCACAAGGATTTGTTATCATCACATTCCCCAAGGTACCTTTCTGACGTTACACCGCTTAATCGTAACGCCACCGGACCAAATCGAAGAGGGCAACACCATGACACCTTGCTCAGTCGGTGAATACGCTGACTGCTTCTCTGCAGAGGAGTAAGACCCCACCCATGAGTGTCTTGGATATGACCCTAAACACTCTGATGAAGAAGTTCCAGTAATGCTGGGGCTTTGGGGAATGCGGAGCACCCCTTCATTGCCATTGCTCCCAGGTCCACTCTGGCCCGGAGTGGTAGCACCTGATAGGGCCCTATCTATGGGTTAAATATAACTAACAGCATACTTATGCTCAACTGAATTGTTTGATTAAACTGAATAGCTTGAAATAGAAATATTTTTGACAATTAAACCGTACTTACATTTAAACTGCGTGCTTATGCTTAACTGAATTATTTGAAATAGAACTGTTTTTTGATATTGAAACTGTATTTACACTAAACTGAATTATTTAACATAGAACTGTTTTGACATTTAACTGTGTGTAAAAAAAATCTATACTTATACTAAACTGAATTAGCTGAATTAGAACTGCTTGACTAAACTGAATAGCTAGAAATAGAAATGGTTTTCACAAACTGTACAAACATTTAAACTGCATGCTTATGCTAAACTGAATTGTCTGAAATTGAACCATTTTTGACATTGAAACTGTACTTACACTAAACTGAATTGTTATATATAACTGCTTGAATAAGTTGAATAGTTTAAAATAGAAATGTTTTGACAATTAAACTGTATACTCATGCAAAACTGAATTGTTTTGAATAGAACTTATTATTTACATAAAAATGGATTTGGCGTTAAATAACCTATAAAGGTTGATACGCCATAAAACCCAACCAACCAACCAACCAATCTACCAAACATGACACCATCTTGAATATCAACAGGTTTCACACTCTTTGCAATATACAAAGGGACTCCGTTGTTACCAATACGAAAGCATTTGTTTTGACTGAATACAATTTAATAGCAGCAGTCATCGATGCACGAGAGAGAGAGAGAGAGAGAGAGGGAGGGGGAGTCTACTGTTGTCCATAGAAACGGTGAAGGATAGACACCAGACCTCCCTCTGCTGCTGCTGCTGCTGCTCCGAAGGGCTCTGAAACCAGCTCGTGACTTCCGATCGACTCCACCCCACTCAACGGCCGTCTTCCGAATTTAAAATTATCTTTTCTTACATAATCTCTTCTTAACTATTGCATCATACGATCATATACTTGTATTTCTTTCCCAGATGACAATCACTTGATTTGTTTATGTCCAACATCCCGTCTAGAACTATTTTGACATGGCTCATCTGGCACACGAGTAAACTTATAAGCGTTTGCGACTAAGTACACTTACACTCGAAGATTTTTGCTGAATTACAATTTTACCAAACAATAATTTTTAACTAAATGAAATAATATAATCAATTATCAATAAAATAATTAATATAATTAATTACCGCCCTAATTATTTTACACAACGAGTGACTTGGTAAATAAAGCAGCAGGTGGTTTGATTAGGCATTCCAAAATAAACAAAAATGTCCCTATTCGTCAGCTTGGAAGGGGTAAAAAATGGCACCTCTGCAAACGTTCATGCAGATCTGAGGCTAGCTTCAAAAGTGACCTACGAGCAAATGGTCATTCAGTGATCAATGAAGAGATGGTTTGGTTGGGTTTTATGGCATCTCAACCATTGTAAGTTATTTAATACCAAAACCTGATTATATATATATATATATATATATAATTTGGTTTTGTCGGGTTTTATGCCATATCAACCATTGTAGATTATTTAATGCCAAATCCTCTTTATACATATATATCAAATATATTTGATTTAGTTTGGTTGGATTTTATGGCATATCAATCATTGTAGGTTATTTAATGCCAAATCTTGTTTATACATATATATCAAATATATAGGATTTGGTTTGGTTGGCTTTTATAGCATATCAACCATTGTTGGTTATTTAATACCAAATCTTGTCAATACAAATATATTGAATATATATGATTTGGTTGGGTTGGGTTTTATGGCATATCAATCATTGTAGGTTATTTAATGCAAAATCTTGTTTATACATATATATTAAATATATAGGATTTGGTTTGGTTGGCTTTCATGGCATATCAACCATTGTAGGTTATTTAATACCAAATCTTGTCTATACAAATATATTGAATATATATGATTTGGTTTGGTTGGCTTTTATGGCATATCAACCATTGTAGGTTATTTAATGCCAAATTTTGTCTATACAAATATATTGAATATATATGATTTGGTTTGGTTGGCTTTTATGGCATATCAACCATTGTAGGTTATTTAATACCAAATCTTGTCTATACAAATATATTGAATATATATGATTTGGTTTGGTTGGCTTTTATGGCATATCAACCATTGAAGGTTATTTCATACCAAATCTTGTCTATACAAATATATTGAATATATATGATTTGATTTGGTTGGCTTTTATGGCATATCAACCATTGTAGGTTATTTAATGCCAAATCTTGTCTATACAAATATATTGAATATATATATGATTTGGAAATACATTTCACAGATAACATTCTTAAACGAGTTTGAGCTCTTTTTTTGCACACGAATGGTTTTAAGTATTGCTATATAACAGTCCATTGGCCTAATGAGTGGAGTGTTCGCCAGTGGTCCGGAAGACCGGAGTTCAATCTCAGGTCGGGTCAAAGACTCAAAAAATGGTACTTGATGCCGCCTTGCTTAGCACTCATCGCTATAAAGTAAAGATCAAGGGTAAAGTGGATCAATCCAGGAAAAGGAGTATCGCCCTCCCCCACACCTCTGTGTAGTAGCTATTGAAAAGGGAGCCTTCGGGTCACGCTCGATTACAGTCACGAACTTCACTTTTACTTTATATAACAGTCACAATTTGACATCAGTCATTTGTTTGCACACAGTTCGTTCTATTTGAGCCACAGGTAGGACCCGATCAGATGCTACCACTTCGGTCGGGCCAGAGTTGACCTGGGAGCAATGGCAACGAAGGGGTACTCCGCATTCCAAAAATCTCCCAGGCTAAGGCCTCGCCATCAAATCGTTTAATTTCATTTCTAGGACACACGTTGGATTAACTTACCTCTCTGTAGAGATGGTCTCGGTGTATTTTAAAGCCCCAGCTGGCTGGGCTAGGAGAGATAATGATCTTCGGCCAATATAGAGCAATCAGCTTTTATGAATATATACAGGGTGGAAAGATAAAATTGTCACCCTAGAAAAGACGACATGATTCCATTTCCGTTTAATGAAAACCGGTTTTCTTTTTTTGTTGCGGACCATCTACTAGTTGGCCAGTTGTGTACAAATGCCAAGAGTGATTGGAGCCTTCTATCATGTCTGAAAGTGACACAATGTTCAACGAGCGAGATCGGAGATGCGCTGCTGTACAACTCATGCTCTCTACCCATACAAGTTATGACAACAGGACCATTGCCAGCACCCTCAAAATGCAAATCTAGATTGCCACGAATAACAGGAACGTGCCCAGGGTGACGAAAATAATGTTTCCGGCTACGGTTATGGTTTTGGGTGTAGTTTCAAGTGAGGGCCACATCATGCCACCTCACATCTTCGAAGTCGGCTTGAAAGTCAACACCAAAGTGTACCTGGATGTGGTGATCCCCTGGCGCAATCAGGTGGCCGGTGGCAGACCCTGGGTGTGGCAGCAAGACTCTGCACTTGCCCACAAGTCCTAAGAGACCCAGGCTTGGTTTCAGAATGAGTGCTACGACTTTGTACCTTTCTCTCACTGGCCCCCTCCTCTCCCGACCTGAACCCACTGGACTTCTTCGTTTGGTCATACGTCGAGAACATCACCAACATGACCTCCCACAACACCAAAGCCAGCCTGATCGCCGCCATCCGCCGAGTATTCGCTGAGCTCCCGCCGGCGCTTGTGGAAAAGGCATGCTCTCAGTTCCGGATACGTATCGAGGCGGTGATTGAGGCTGAAGGGGGCTACATTGAATAGATGTCAGCTCTACTACAACATAATCAAGTTATCTGAATAGATTCTTTCAATAAAAGTTTTAAAACAAAGCTGTAGTGTTGTTTTCTTTAGGACGACAATTTTATCGTTCCACCCTGTATATATGAAGATGCGACAGAAATACCTCGCATATTTTAAACTGTCACTTGTGTTGTGCAAGTAAACTTAAGCAAGTGGCCATGATAACATTATCTACCAAATGTCTTACCATTTTTTTCTGATACGATGAGTTACGATAATGACTTGGACTGGTGCCCACCATATGTTTAAACGTTTTTTAAGACTTAGGAATCTGTAATTGCTACACAGATAGCTTTTCATGTTACGTCGGAATGATGCTGTTCAGGATTGAAAAGTGGTACTTCTATGGGTTGTCTTGTATTGTAGCTCGTACCGCGTTATTTATGGTATCGCGGAGGTATAAAAGACGTCGTGTTTCTTAAACAGGTCGGTACTAAAAGATCTCGGTCAGTAGTAAGACCAACTTCGGACGTAACATCCACATACACGAAACTTATAATATTTGTCGGACTGTACCACTTCAGTTAATAAATAATGAACTCTATTTCACTGTGTATCTCTTCCTTACCACGATGCAACAGGTTAAAAATTTTCAGAACCATAGGTTTATCGATTAAAAGAAAGCTTCCTGGAAGATCTCAAAGCATTAGGACTCCACAAAGACACTGTCAGTTGAGCAATATCCTATACGTTCAGCTTGTCGATTAAAAAATGATAGGAAATTAGCTAGATGGAACTTCCATTGCCATTTGCCGAAGTTTGCTTGCATCACACAAATGACAGTCAGCTAGGGCTGTTGAATGCACCGACTGCTTCTCTGCAGAACTCCCAAACGAGTGTCCTTGATATGACATTAAAGAATCTGATGGTGAGGTTCCAGTAATACTGGAGCTTTGGCGAATCTAGCGTACCTCATTATTGCCATTGCTCCCAGGTCCACTCTAGTCCAGAGTGGTAGCATGTGATAGGGTCCTATCTACGAGTCAAATACAACTGGTTGTCATCTAAACTGAGTACAAACAAATGATTTATACTAAATTGAATTGCCAGAAATAGAACTGTTTGATGATTTAACAGTGTGTAAACAAATGGCTGATGTTTAATTGAATTGTTTGTGATACATGATCATAGAGTGTATGTACAAAATGTGTTTATAAATCATATATTTAATATATATGTAAAAATGGGTTTGGCATTAAATAACCAACAATGGTTGATATGCCATAAAATCAAACCAAACAGGTGACATGTGGGAGGTATCTTTGCCGCACCCTATATATCACAGAATAGAATAAAAGAAAAAAACAAAACAAGACACGACAATCCCCCTTGACGGTAGAACTTTCTTAACGTTCTTATAAAAGACTCGTGAAGGAAAGAAATATTCTTTTGGTGCTTGCAATGTCATGTAAGGAAGGTCTGAATGATTTTTATTTCGGGGTCTTAAGTCAAGTGAATGTTCGCGTGTGAGAAAAAAAAGGACCCACAATAAATACCAAATCAAAACACCAATTACGGACATTCTCACAATAAAATGGATATTTCAGTCGTTTTTATTGAGTCGTTTTTATACTTCACGTAAAAGACACGATTTAAAGACACGAGTTAATGAGAACATTTCTGTCACCTTTGAATTCGGAGGCGTGTTCTTTGAACACCTCACAGTCACATGAGAACCACATGATCAATCGCAATCTTTTTTTATCTGTTCTTTTAACAATAAAGACTTTGTCTCTTCTCTCAGCAATAGACGTTGTCTTTGGCATCGTTATTCAAAGCAATTATGAAAATCAAGTTAGAGTTTTTATCATTTTGGACCTTTTTCATATGCTGTTTTTCTATAGAACACTATGTGCATATTACAGTGTAACCCGGATATAAGAGAGTTGTAGGGACCGGATAATAAGCCTTTTATATCCGGGTTTGATCTATTTTGTTCAGGTAACACAGGCTCTAATTTGGGACCAGAGAAAACATATCTTATATCCGGGTGTCTTATATCCGGGTTACACTGTATCTGTTGGAGCACATTTGTGTATTTTTGTCAGTACTTCTTATACGTATATCACGTACGTATTAAATGTTTTTGTCTGTGTAAATGGGCTTATCTTCTCTTTGCTTCTGTCTATTCAGTGTTAGTGTATCATTGGATACCCTAATGTTAATATTGGGCCGTGGTGAGTGGAGATTTGACTAAATATCTTCCCTAGCACCAACCATCTTACTAAAGGCATGTTACCTAAAACTTCTTTTAGAATAAATCCTGTATCCCTTCACAATATTCATATTTTCCATCGTCTATTAATTTTGTGCATATTTATAGTATACTACCGCTGGGTCTTGAAAAACAACGAGGGACAGGTATGTATATAAAAATATAATCTTATATTTTTCTTCGACAGTGACGCTTGCATGTAGCGGAAGAGCAATCGGATAGAGTTTGCACTCACGTAGGAACTGTCGGGGGTCGGAACAGCCAGCGAGAACTGACTTCAGCCATAATGCTTGACCTTATATAGTCTTAAAACTCCAACGCGACCCACACGCAAGGTTTGCTTTTCATTGGTCACGGCTTACATCCACGTATTGCTTATTTATCATTGGCCATGGTTTATACCCATGCAATGCTTGTTTGTGGTGGATAGAAGAAAATTAAAATTAAATTAAAAACAAATATCAAGAAACTCCCAGAAACCCCTGACAGGAAATGGAGCGGCGCATGCGCAAAGAAGGAACCCTCTTGACAAAAGAAAGAGGCCCATTCTCTTTCAGCAGTGACCAGCGGAGTGAATACCTAAATATATCTTGCTACTGGTGGTAGGTGCCATGCGTCCGTCTTTAGACGACGCGTTGGCTAACCTTTCCACTAGTAGCAGCCGCCTCTTTTACGAACGACCCTCGACTAAAAACATCAAATAATGGACTTATCAAAATCACGACTAAGACACCATATAATGTACTTAACAACTACAACTGAAAACACCGGATTTTGACATATCCCTCCAAAAGCGTCTAACACATTGTCAACGCCTTAAACACCAAATTTGGACATATATACCCAAGAACGACTAACATATTTTAACACCTTGTCTGGGAGACGAAACCATTTCATTTGTATTCAGGAATAATTCCTTTACCCACTGAATGGTTGTTGAACCCAGAAATAAAAGCAAAATATAAAAGATATCTTCGCTTCCTATCTTCTTTTCCCGTATTCTTTCATATAATTCTTTTACAGCCTTCACATCCAAGAAGTTAAACCAGCAAAATAACATGGAGTAAGAGTAGAGTAACCCATAATAGAGTCAGATAGTAAACAACAACACAAAATACCTTGAAACCCCATATGTTCTCCATTAGTCACAGCTTACACCCACGCATTGCTTGTCTTCCGGTAATCACTTCATCAGGTTCATCGCAGGTCAGGGTGATATATTACATATTCAGCTGTTTATATCCTCTTGTACTAAACCCAAACAAGAAGGAATCATGGATATTCATATTACCGGGGCAATCCAGGACCAGCCCAAAACAAACAGATATAGTTCCTCTTTCTCTAATAACCTGCGAAATCGACTAATCAAACTGAAATTTACTAATTAACTGAAAACAACCATATCCTTCAACGTTGTATTCTACAAGGGTCATCGTAAATTACCCCACCCACAAGTGGAAGTTTGGGGTTTGAGAGGAAGGAAAGGCTACAGGTTATTTAGATTGACACAGGTGACGGAGAAGGTTGCTTTTAAGTGTTAGCAGTTGAATTTCTAGTGTACTTATGGGTTTCTATTGGAATGATTTAAAAAATAATTTGGTTGATTTGGTTTTATGACACATCAATCCTTGTAGGTTATTTAATATCAAATCCTTTTTATAAATATATATCAAGTATATATGATTTGACAACGAATAGTTTGTTTGGAATATTTTTAACAAGCCTGAGCTCATTTGTTTGCACACAATTAAATAGTTTTAAATATTCCAACGAGTGTCTTGTGACCCATTCAGCTGGGGCTAGAGAATACACCGACTGCATCTCTGCCGAGGGGTAAGACACCCCCAACGAGTGTCCTTTGACCCAGTCAGCTGGGGCTAGAGAATACACAGCCTGCATCTTTGCAGAGGGGTAAGACTACCACAACGAGTGTCCTGATAATGAAATTAAACAATCTGATGGTGAAGTTCCAGTAATGCTGGAGCTTTGGGGAATGCAGAGTACTTTTTCATTGCCATTGTTTCCCGGTCCACTCTGGCCCAGACTAGTCGCACTTGATAGAATCCTATCTGTGAGTCAACTAGAAGTATTTGAAATTTACACAGTGTGCAAACAAATGACTTATGTTTAATCAAATTGTTAGAAATAAAACTCTTTAACCATTGAACTGTGTAACCAAATGATTGTCTAATTGAATTGTTAGTGTTAGATAGCAATAACTGAAACTATTTAACTGCATAGAAACAATAGCAATACTAGTATGCAAACAAATTACCTCTTACTCATTTAAAAACGAAATTGTCTACAAACTATTCACTAACAAATCATATGTCTATCCATTTAAATATGTACAAACAAATGGCTGATGTTAAATTGTTACCGTTGCATAGCAATACTTGAAACCATTTGACTTTATGCAAACAAATGATTAATATCCAATAGAATTATTAATATTTGATAGAAATTCTTGAAGCCATTTTACTGTGTAGAAAAAAAAGCTTATGTTCGTTTAAAAATGTTGACAATAAAATGTGTTTACAAATCTTATATCTCAAACATATATGTATAAAGAAGATTTGGCATTAAGTAACCTACAGTGGTTGATATGCCATAAAATCGGAGCAATCATTTATTAAGCTTAACTTAGTTTTGCACAAGGCTAGCTGTATGGAGCATTCTGTAAGAATAGAACTTGTAGCAGCCACAGATCTATTTCCTTTCGCGAATCAATGCCCCCGCCAAGAGAGTCGGTCACTCACTGACCAATCAACTGGCAGAGCGCATTAATTCCAAAAGGGACACTTTATCATTCTCACTCCTTTACGCCTGCTACTATAATAAAGCTTTCTTTGTTGTGTTGTTTAAAAGAAGTTTCGTTATTCATTTGTGTTACCAAATAATTTATAGTGTTAGAGAAATTATCCATTTCCCGAAACACAAAAAACTCACTTACGATGGTCTGATAGACGATTTTTTAAAAATCATTATACTGTGCGAGTTGCTAATTTCAAGTAAGTGATATTCGAGTGATTAATTGATTGCACGATCGATTGATTTTAACGGAATTTCACCGTCTTGGTTTATTTTAGATGTAGAGGTAAGGGAATCGTGTTGTTCGTTTATATTAACATTTTTTGTGTACTTGTTTCTCAAGAGATTTTTTTTGGCACCCGAACTTATCGAAGACTAATTGTTTTTGTTCACGGACTTATCGAATACCAATAATTTTCAAACAGATCTATTTGACACAGTTATGGAATCCTAGCAGGTACTATAACTCTGGGTCAGAGTGGACCTGGGAGTAATAGCAATGAATGGAGTACTCCACTCCAGATCTGTAGAACTGGAATCTCTTCAACAGACGCAGTTTAATGTTTTGTCTAAGACCCCCCTATTTTGGGGGGGAGGTGTCTTACCTCTCTGCAGTGGATACAGTCAGTTTATTCTAAACCCTGCTGATAGGGGTGCTAGTGATGTTTCATCCTTTATGACGGATGACTACCGGCTACTTTGACAACACCACGCATTTGTTCATTCTTTTCGCCATAGTTTATTCTTCTGTAATTGCTGGCTGAACCAATGACAGCATTCACCGTTGAACGGTGAAGACCTTGACTTAGTTCCTCACGCAACGAGTGACAGTTGAAAGATTCATAGATTTAAACGTTTTCGTTTTTTGACCGGACTGTTGGTTTTAATTAATCAATTATAGATTTCAAACTTGAATAGCTATTTATAAACTGAGCTATTTATAAACGTAGTCAGAAATGTTTAATTAAATATCAATCATTGTTTTAGTAAGACAAACAATTCATTAACTAGTCGTTAACTACCTTTTAATTTAGTTCTTTCCATTACTTACTTTTGTCACGGATATATCTGTCGAGACATGACAAAAAAAAAAAAAAAAAAAAAAAAAAAATTTTTAGAACCTACGATGTATGCTCTATTTGAAGTTATTCTTAAAATTTGTACATACCTTTGGATATTTATTTGATTCATTAATCTTTTTTTTAATTAGCTAATTGGTTCAATTTAGTTTTTTTTTCTCACCGCAACATGGTTTCCTACTGATTATTGTTTATTGTTTGAGATCACAGTCTTTCTTTTTCTTGACCGAAAAACAAAACAAAACAAAAAACACAACAAAAACCGGAAAAGAGAAAGAAACCAAACCAAAACAAAACCACAAAAATATCCCTCCCATAACCTCCCCCGTCATAATCTCTCTTTGGATTCAGTTTGTATGCAAACGAAAATTGGTGAGTCATATGAATAACATAACTGCTAAAAGCATTTAGAAAAATAAGTCAGTCATGTTGTTCTATATGAGTAGAGTACGTCATGACTTCTGTTCAATCATATGAAATAGTTTTATTAAAAAAAAGATACAATAAATAATTATCTCCCTTAGATAATTTGCCTTTTTGTTCGGAGCCCCGAAACGTTGTAACTATGAATAACAATCCCAGTGAGGACACTAGTTTGAGTATATTTGTGTATAAGAAGACTTACTATTTTAAGAAATTTCAACAAAAACTATTCATATCTGCCCAAAGCATCTATCACATGCATTGGACAGTTCTAGTTTTCTAAGGACATTAAAGTCTCATAAGTCATTGATATCATACTAATGTCGCGAAGGAAGGGTATGTGATCATATTTCAGGTGACTTTTTGTATATATTAGTCGGTTTAGAGTTATCTCCCTTGAACGGATTAAATTTCCAGTAACGTTTGTCGCTTTCTTCCAAAACAGCAGCAACAACAACAACAAAAAAAAAAAAAAACAAAAAAAAAAAAACCAACAAAAAAATCTAAAATCAAAACAAAAAATATGGTGTACTGGTTAAGCAAGATGGTCCCACCATTGAAACACATAGTAATATGTTTAATCATCATTAAAAGATCTCCTTGCTCACGATTTATCTTTTAAGGTGAAAATAGTAATGCCTTATCCGTTAGAAGCTTTAAGCCGTAGTCCAAGGTTCAATTCTCTCTTGGGCAGCACACATATTTTTTTAGCATGTAGTGTTTTAAGGGCATTATGTTATGGTCAGTGATGAGAAAGAGATAACTATTAAGCTGATTTTGGCATAAAATAACCCAACAAGGGTTGATATACTGTAAAAAAAAATTATCCAACCAACCATAGAATAAAAGTATCTCATCAAAAAGTAATTGATTTTTCTTGATGGTTTGGTTGGATTTTATGGTGTATGAACCATTGTGGATTATACAGTGCCAAATCTTCTTTATACATATATATTGAATATATATGATTTGTTTTGGTTGGATTTTATGGCATATCAACCATTGTAGGTTATTTAATGTCAAATCCTGTTTATACATATATATTACATATATATGATTGGTAAAGTCATTTTGTAGATAGGTTTTTAAACAAGCCTGAGCTCATTCTTTTGTACACAGTTAAATGGTTTTAAGTATTTCTATCTAACACAAATATTTTTGTTTACTATTAATCATTTGTTTGCACACAGATGGATATAAATATATGATTTATTAGAAATTCATTTGCACATAGTTAAATGGTTTCCAGGGTTGCTGTGTATCACTTAGAATTCAATTAAACTTCAGTCATTTGTTTACACATAGTTAAATAATCAAACAGTCCTACTTCTAGCAATTAAATTTTGCATGTCATTTGTTTGCACTCAGTTGAGGGTGTGTGTGTCTTACCCTTCTGCAGAGATGCAGTTGGTATATTCTACAGCCCCAATTGATGGGAGAATTTTTGTTTAAATTTGCTGTATCTAAGCCTGTTCCTATCTATCTATCTATCTATCTATCTATCTATCTATCTACGTAGTTGGTTGGTTTCTTTGTTTAATGGCATATCAACCTTTGTGGGTTATTTAATGCCAAAGCCATTTTCCTAGAAGAACAGTAGTGGTACTATTTAACCCATAGCTTGGAGGATAAGGGGGTTCATACCTTTCCCAAGGGCATTTGACAGAAAGTGAACATAATAGCGCGACTGGAGTACGAACTTGCTTAATATGATTCCGCAGTCCATCGCTTTAACCATTACACCATGAGGACATCCCCCTCTATCTATCTCAGTCTGTTCCTATCTATCTATCTATCTATCTATCTATCTATCTCAAGTTTCATAGAGGTTATTTAATTTACTAATGATTTTCGCTAAATCCTAATCCTCTTCTTCATCTCTCTTCCCCATTCTCTCCATCTTTCTTTCTATTCCTTTCATTCAATCTATAAAGAAAATAATACAAAGTATTCTTTATAACTATTGTATTGTTTGACAATGAACTTTACATTTAATCTTTGCAGATATCAACAGATGGATAAAATGCCAATTTATAATTTGCTTCTGTTTTGAATTACTGGTTTAAGATTTAATTCATTTTTCTTAAAAAAAAATTTAATAAATGCATAGTTCTTAACAAGAAGTGACCAATAGGAATACTTGATTGATTTTTGTCATTTTTTTTAGAAGATTTTCATATTTCATTGATGAAAAATCCAACTGTCATCATTACAATGTCTATCATCTTATCAAATGTTTTTTTATATAATATATAAATCATTATCCATTTTTGACTAGTTTATTTCTTATCTTATTTTTGTTGCTTTTTATGTGATCAAATTCTGCACCTGTTAAGTAAATGCAGAACTGATAAGATGAAAACAAATCAAATGTTAAAACAAATGGTTGGCTGGTTGGTTGATGGCATATCAACCTTTGTAGGTTATTTAATGCCAAATTCATTTTTATACAAATAATCATTTCTATTTCAAACAATTCAGTTTAGCATGAGTACACAGTTTAATTGTCAAAAACATTTCTATTTCAAGCTATTCAGTTTAGTCAAATAGTTCCAATTTGCATAAGTATGCAGTGTAGTTCTATTTAGCCCATAGATAGGACCCTATCAGGTGGAACTATCCTGGCCAAAGTGGACCTGGGAATAATGCCAATGAAGGGGTTCTCCTCCTTCCCCAAAGCTCCAGCATCACTGGAACGTCACTATCAGATTATTTAGTGTTATATCCAAGACACTTGTTGGGAGGGCATCTTACCTCTCTGCAGAGAAGCAGTCGGTGTATTTTATAGCCCCAGCCGACTGGGCAATTTAAAAAAAAATATAAAAATAAAAAATAAAAATCATTTAGATATGAAATTCAGTAAAACTGAACCACATTTTTCCCATCGAAAAGAATAGAAATTTTTTTTTTTTTGTGTGGTATTTAGATTGATTGATTTTAATGGCATGTCAACCAGTCTGAGATTATTTTATGCCAAGAGATTCATTGTACATTCATATTTACAATTTTTTGATAGTTGTTTCTTTGAAGATTATTTTTTGCATATAGTCATATCGAATACAAACAATTTGGAACACATCTATTTGAGCCATAGATGTAACCCTAACAGGTGGACCTGGTAGTAATGGCAATGAAGAAGAGCTACATACTCCCTAGATCTCTAAAACTGGAGCCTTACCATCAGATACAGTTTAGTTTGGTTTTGGTTTTATGGCATATCAACCATTGTTAGTTATTTAATGCCAAATCCTGTTTTTACATATATATTAAATATATGATTTGTAAAAACATTTTGATGATGCACTTGGTTAAATGATCGAACAGTTCTATTTCAAAAAATTCAATTTAGTATAAGTCAACAAAGTTAAATGGTTCCAAGTATTGCTATATATCACTAACAATTTGATTAAAGATCAGTCATTTGTTTAGACAATAGTCATTGTATGATCCAACTACATCAAGTAAGTCTTTTACCATTTATGTACCTCTTTCATATACTGCTTGTTCATCGAACAATATGTGCATATTTTATCTGTTGGGATACATTTTAGTATTTTTGTCAATACTTCTTGTATATATATCATATGTGTATTAAATGTGTAAATGAGCTTATCTTGCCTTTCTTTTCGTTTAATAAGTATTAAAGAATTACTGAATATACAAATTCTAATATTAGATTTCCATCAGTGGGGACTTGACTAAGTATTCTCCTTTGCACCAACCAATCCAATAAAATTAAAAAAATATTTAATCACTGGAAGTTTCCATGGCATAATGGTTAAAGTGCTAGACAGGAGCTTTGAAGTTAGCAAGTTCAAACTCCAATAGTGCTATTAGAATCACTTATGACAAATACCCTTGGGAAAGGCATGAACCTTCTAATTCCTCCAGTTATTGGTCAAATAGTATCATTCTTCTGTAGAATTAAGTTAAATTATTAAATAACCCACAAAGGTTGATATGCTGTTAAGAAAACAAAGACATCAAACCTAAAGACATCAAATCCTGGACGAGACTGATAGCATTTCACATAGCACTAATTCCCTTGGGGAAGGTATGACTCCAACTATTCTCCCTCCAGCTATGGGTAAATAGTAGGGCAGACTAGGTTCTTTAGCCTTGGTAAGGCAACTAGTCTAGGAGAAGGAAAACTCTGAATTCAAACCTGCTAAACTCCGCTTAAAAAAAATTGACGTTGTGTCATATCCTGCCCGAACGGAGGGGCTGGTAAATATGATATGGTATTATACTTCGTTAATATACTTTGTTCCATGCAAACCTGACTTGTGTTATTCTTCTGGACCTTTTACTGGTTCACAACACAATAGGAATACCATGTAGAAATAATTTCTTACTTTTTGACAGGTATGCATATAAATTATTTTTCCAATGGTTTTATTAATAAATGTCAACTTTGAAAGGGTTCCAAGGCCAGTGAAATTTGGATATGCATATTTTTCTTCCACTCTCTACTATTTTGCATTTTCCTCCTCCTCCTCCTCCTCATGAATTTAGAAACTTGTGTACTCATATTTTTCTCCCACTTCAACCATTAGAGATTTTCCTCCTCTTCCTCCTTCTCTTCCAAGTAAATTTATAAAATTGGGTACTCATTTTTCTTCCTCTTCAACCATTAGAGTTTTTTTTCCTCCTCTTCCTCTTCCTAATATGTGGAGTACCTCTTCATTGTCATTACTCCCAGATCCACTCTGACCCATAGTGGTAGTACCTGAAAGGATACCATCTATAGCCCAAATAAAACTGTGTAACCATTTAACTGTGTTTAAACTAATTTCTGAAGCAAAATTGAATTGTTAGTGTTTCATAGTTATGCATGAAACTCTTTAACTGTGTGCAAACAAATGATTAATATTAAATAGAATTATAAGTGTTTGACAGCAATAACTGAAACCATTAAATTATGTGCAAAAAATTAGCTTTGGCTTAGTAAAAATGTGACCTATAAACTATTTGTTTACAAATTATATAAATATGATTGGTATTAAATAACCTACAAGGTTTGATATATCATAAAAAACAACGCACCAACCAACTAGTTCAGATGTGTGCCAAACATTTGAACAAAATATCATTTATTACTTTACACTGATTTGGTAAGTATTCTCATTTAATTGGTGGGAATTCCCCTGGTGTAGTGGCTATAGCACTAGACTGCAGTCTTTAGTGAGTGGGGGACATGTCTAAATATCTTCACCACAACCATACCAATACATACATTTGAAAGTGTTCTTTTTTGTTAATCAAAAAAATGATTTTGCTTTTAACTTAAGATTCGCTTTTAACTTAAACATTTCTACTAAAAATTCAATAAGAATTATATAAATACTATTTTCCTGGTGTCAGATGGGCTTGAATCATAAAATATTTATAGTTAACTAATAAAAATAAAATTTAAAAAATCCGGTCAAATCAGGGGAAATAACTCATGCAAAGAGTTGCTTCCCTTAATAGAGAGCATGCAAATTCAATCTTGTTCGAGGTTATGTCTTTCAAATTTTTTTTTCATCAATGGTTGTACAATTTAAGAAAGAGTTGCATGTGGCCATGATATGAATAAATAAATAAATGAGATGAAATACAAAAATCAGTCAAAAAGGGATAATGACAATGCTTAAAAAATAAAACTGGACGACTATCAGTGCTGAATCTATTTTTCCGGCATCTTTCTTCTAGAGCCTTGTCGGATTACTGACTTTTAGCAGCAGCAGCAGCAGCAGCAGCAGCATCGATGACATTTTAGTTACTATCATGGCGTAAACAGGTAGATATCGTTTTTGATTGAAACTTATCTCACTGCGTGGTGACATCCTATAACAGACTTGTTCACCTGATCTATCCTCTTGTGACCATTTCCTCCGGGGATAGCTGAAGGCACAACTCTTTAAATGTGGCGTATATCTCTAAAGAGCAAGAATCTGGTTTATACAATCTTTAAAATAAAGTTATAACAAAAAGAAAACAAAATGGCAGACATTGTTTTTTCTTTTATAGTAAAATTAAATTTTGAATAGGATCTCTGTTTTTTAATTTACGTCCCAAACCTGACAGATCATTTTGTTGGATCCTGTATTACCATGCTGGATCTGAACAACGCATTTTGTACCGCTATAAGGATCTAGTGATAACCTTTCTTTTTGAGTTATATCAGCTTTTTATCTTTCAACCTTTTTGAGACCTATTCTATGTTGCAAAAGCAACTGAACTTGCTTTGATCTGATATTGTTTCATTTTCTTGCACCTCCAGAATTCTGTGAGCGACTGCAGGGGATTTGAGGCAAAGTTTAAAGCAATGTCTCAGAATTACCTGGCTCACCATACTTGTATCCGCCATTGTAACATTTGAAACAAAAAGTAAACCCGAGTTATATATATATATATATATATATATATATATATATATATATGACCGGTCCATTAGCACAATTGCTTATGGTTCTGGTGAGCGAAGTTCAATCTAAAATCAAGTCATCCCAAAGATTAAAAATGGTACTTGATACCTCCTTGCTTAACACTCAGAATTATAAGGTACGGATCAAGTGTAAGTGGAGCATCCAAAGACAGGAGTAGCGTCCTCTCCTACACATCAGTGTAGTAGCTATTGAAAAGGGAAATTTCGGGTCGTCCTCGACTACAGTCAGCCAACTTATATATATATATATATATATATATATATATATATATATATATACTGTTTCGTTGCGTCACAATTATTCAGTGTGGCTTGACACGTAAGACGCTTCAAGCTGGGACTGAAACCCGCTTAACTTTACGTCAGACCGATAACATACCTCTCTCAGCCAGCATGCGACCCAATGGAATCTCGAGAATTTAATGTATTAACTTTCGTTTATTTACATTTTATGCTATCTGATACCGAAGTGTTCAATTCGTTAGAAGAGCTTTGCATTACGCAAGTGGCAATCGTTAATTCCTTCGTCAAAGTGGTCAGTCCCCTCGGTGTGTGTGTGTGTGTGTGGGGGGCGTATATATATATATATATATATATATATATATTGTAAAATACGATTATTTTTTAAATATCCTTTTTTAGTATTACTATGTTAAAATATTCTTATTCAATTGTCTTTTTTACTGGTAATTAAGAATAAATCTCTATACAGTAAATTTGATGTATAAAATTGAATAGAAAATATAGGCATTTTTTCTGAAATTTTTTAGAAATGGGGGGAAAAACATGAAACGCCAAATTTTGAATACGTTTTATTTAAATACAAACCAAACGATCAGTCTGAGTTGCCATAAATTTTTCCCGAAAATTTTACCACACACATATATATATATAGGATGACCCCAAAAAACAGAACCCATTATTACTTCTACAAAAATATATGGGTTCTGTTTTTTAGGTCATCCTGTATATATATATATATATATATATATAATGACAATAAAATTGATATTTTGCGGTCATAAACAGTCTTATGATGTGGGCTGGTAGGCATCAAAAAGTTAAACTTCCATCTTAAGTGGAATCATATGATATTTTTATTCTATTTTATTTTAGCATTTTATTGTTTGATTTATTTTTAAAAATTTGAACTTTATAAATTTATTTGTCCCACAAGCTCCGAGTAGTGAGGAGTCACCACTTCATTGCCATGAATTTCTGGTACACGCAGTATCAGACTGGTAATACCTATTAGAGTCGGAAAACAAACAAAATTTACTTTTGTGACGAAGGAGCGTTTAACGGAATTATCTTGTTATTTTCTAAGTACACGGGACTCGATTTATTTTGCTGTTGCTTAAGTGTTCACACATCTAAGTATTGAATAGGATCGTCGATGCTTAACATCGATGCTCTAGTGAGAACCGGTAATTTCAGTGTGACTTGACCCTACATCACAATGAAAACATGATTGGAGACTACATTTGATTGGATGAGTTTTATGGCATATCAACCATTGTAGTTTATTTAATGCTAAGTCCATTTTTATACATAAAATAGTTCTATTTCAAACAATTTAGTTTAGCATAAGTACACAGTTTAGTTCTATTTGACCCATAGGTAAGATCCTATCAGGTGCTATCACTCCGGGCTAGAGTGGACCTGGGAGAGATGGCGATGAAGGGGTACTCCGCATTCCCCAAGGCTCCAGTTTTATTGAAGTCTCACCTTCAGATTGTTTAGTGTCATAACTAGGACATTCGTGGGGGGAATTTTACTCCACTGCAGAGATGCATTCGGTGTATTCTTCAGTCCCAGCCGACTGGGCCAGACTACATTTGGGGCCAGATACAAGAAAGGGATTTATATTACAGTCATAAATCTAAATAAAGAACACTCCTTTCAAAACATTTTGGATTATTTTATATAACTTTCGTATAAGTACATGTAAATATTTATTCATATGGTTTTATGTCAACGAAAATGTGCAAATTTGCCCATTTTGACCTGGAAAATAGATTAATTATTAAATTTTATTATCCAAGGCACAAAAGTTATGTTTGAAGGGAATAATGGCCACTTGATATTCTTTTACAACATAAACTGTTTATAAAAAAGATAGATCATCCAAGAAAAAATTGCATTGTACAGTGTTATCAAAGGCAGAAAATTAAAAATAATTGTTGCAAAGTAAATGTACAAGGGGGTAAAATATGCTAGTACCCTTATTGGAGTACCTTTATGATATAATTTCAAGCCGTCTCCTCATATTCACCATCCCTGTCAAAACATTTTAGAAATTTCGAACAAATGATAAATAAACTGTTAATATTTCTCTGGGAATAGGAAGGAAAGCAAAACTAATATTACGGAGACTCCTTGGGGAAGATTCCAATATTGTGATGACAGGGACAGTAAACGGGTAGAGACTTTAAAAGCAAAATTCCTAGAAATATTAACATTAAAGAAAAAAAAATACCCCGTATAATGAGTAAAATATTTTCGTTGATATAATTTACAAAGCTTTTTGCTTTGTTGTGGCACGAGGCCGAATGAGCGGAGCACTCAGTGAGACTAGAACTCACTCGTGGAGGTTTTCTGGTCTAGCTTGCTAACCATTACACCACCATAGGCTTCCTAAAATATTTTCGTTAATGAAAAAAAAGCCTTCTTGACTCAGTGATTTTAAAAGGATGTACGGGGAATAACTCTCTCAAGGGAAGTAACTTCCTCTTGCTAATTGAACACCAAAGCGAATTATCTTTACTCAAATATATTTCTGAAAGACGGATATATATATATATATATATATATATATATATATATATATATATATATATATATATATATAGAAAAACAAAGTAATCCAAAAGTGATGAATTTATCATGTAAGAGAGTCAACGTTAAAACGTTTCGGTTTAAGTAAATCTTCATCAGGACTTTAAGATGGTAAAACAAGTGTCGATAGAATAACAACGGATGTTTTAATTCATTGTGTTTCCCAGGAGTTCCATATATCTAAACATTATTGCCTGTGACTATCACGTGATAGTTTTTCGAAAAAGAACACCAATTGAATGATTGAACAGTTATATGATCTTTCTTTGTATATATATTTTTTCTTTCCTCCTGTTATTTCATTTTATCAAAAGATCCATCGTTGTTCGATTGAATTAAAAAAATTCATTCGATAAATTAATGATTTTATGACGCTGAATCAAGGATCAAGCTATACATGAATTGTAATTCCGTAAAGTTGAAAATAAAACATAATATGAAGGATCTGAGCAACTCTTATCCTCAAAAATGAATTTCAAAAGTGCTATTATTCCGTACAAAGTAAACATTTGTTTATTTATTAAGTTTATAGAATACGCATTTTTTTAGCCTTAAGATAATCCACCGCTAAAACACAGATAAGAACGTTCTTAAAATTTCGGATCAAAATCGCATTAACATTGAAGTTACACTTTGATATTTTTGAACCAATCAGCTAAAAACACAAAACAAGAACATTCTAGAAAATTCGGCTTAAAAACTAATTAATAGAAGAATATTTTGGCTCCAAAATAAATAAGTAATTATACGAATCTGATTGGTCATGAAATGTCTGCGCGCTTGAATTGTAGGAGCTGCAATAAAACTTGACAAAAACCTATTTTGGATCCACTTTAGTTCCCCCCAAAAGTATAAATAACAAAGAATTTAATTAATTAAGGCATTCCACTACCAGATAGAGAGAGGCAAAGAGGACAGAAAGCATCACACAGGACACAGAGCGAAGAAGCATGTGACTTCTTTTGACAACTACTGGAACGTTGTCGCCAAAGGTCATAAACCACTAGCAAAAACGCCCGTGTGGACTTAGGAAAACAAAAAGCCCATACTTACAGTCTCACACATACATACACACCCGCATGCACATGTATGTAAATTAAGTCAATTTTTATTCTCTTTACTTTGGCCAACTATGGACACATTGATTCAATAGACTTTCCCAACATGTACACATACACACACGGGCGAACAAATCATTGTTTTTATTGAACTTGCTATAGCAGTGTTTTCTACATACACACACCCACACATATAAAATGAACATTGTATTTTAATTATTCTTATCATGTTTGTTATGATTATAGAATTGCTTGTTTCTTAATATTTGTTGTTGTCACAATCCATTTATTTACGTGCTTGTGGAAACGAAACCTGAAAATAACTCCCATCAATTACGGAAGGTACTTAATCTTCCACAAGTTTAATATATTATTTATTTCAATCGTATTATACATCACTTTATGGAAACTCAGTAAATTTATACCGATTCTAGTGGGTAGAGTGTTCGCCAATGGTCTGGGACACCTGGGTCCAATCCCAGGTCGCGTCATACCAAAGACTTTAAAAATGGTACTTGATACCTCCTTGCTTAACACTCAGCAATATAAAGTACGTATCAAGGGTAAAGTGGAGCAATCCAGGGAAAGGAGTAGCGCCTTCCCCTACTCCTCGGTGTAGTAGCTATTGAAAAGGGAGCCTTCTGATCGCCCTCGACTACGGTCGCCAACTTTACCGGTTCATTGGCCTAGTTAGTAAAGTGTTCGCCAATGGCTCTTGAGACTTGGGTTCAAAGCCAGGTCGCATCATACCCAAGATTTTAAAAATGGTGCTTCATACCTCCTTGCTTAACACTCAGCAATATAAGGTACGTAACACGGGTAAAGTGGAGCAATCCAGGGAAAGGAGTAGCGCCCTCCCCTACCCCTCGGTGTGGTAGCTATTGAAAAGGGAGCATTCGGGTCACCCTCGACTAAAGGGAGACACCTTTACTTTACTTATAATGATCACTATAAATTTAAGCAAACATTCGCCTTTGTACCTCAAATAGTCAGAGTTCAATTTGCAGTCATAAATTTCCAGAATAACATGATTTGACATTTCCCAACGAAAAATGGACTAAATATAAGTAAAGACGACAATAAGTAAATATTTAGGGCATTCGGTCGTTTTTAATTTAGTAAAATAGAAAGTGTCCCTTACACATAGTGTTTTTCGATTTTTTTTTTGCTTGCAGTAAATATCTTTTTATTTTATCTTATTTTGAATCCATTGAATTCATTACTTATATTTCTTGAAAGATGATATTGATTTGATTAATTCGATAAATTCAGTTGAAATTATTTTAACTCCATGATATAAGCATTTTTGAATTTGTTAAATTTTCAATGGAAACTTACACTTGGGAGGTTATTAATAGTAAAGAAAAACATCGAACAAACCAAGTTGACATTTCGGCGGTAATGTGATATAATTAATTCAAATTACACTAGCTATATATATATATATATATATATATATAGTCATCCACAGACAGATCTGTTTCGTTCTATCAGAACTCATCAGTGTGGCTAGACAGTATCTCCCCGTAGCTGGGATCGAAACCCGGTTGACTCTAACGCCAAGCTTCTAACCCTTTAGCCAACGAGGAGATATTAGTTACGAAGTACATTTTAAACGGTTATGAATCCCAATTACTATTGTTTACATACATCCGTTCAACGGCCGCCGAGATCTCAAATCAAATACGAAGAGACTTGCAAAGGCGCTAATGGCAACACGATTACTTCTTCGCTAGAGAACTCGACCCTACGGGGGTAGGGGAGTATATATCTATATATCTATATCTATCTATCTATCTATAGCGAATTCTTCTCTGTTGTACCCATGTCAGTACTACTGTGTTATTACCCCACTTGAACTTGAAACACTTGGAGAAAAGCTAGATGGGAAGAATAGAAGAATGTTGCGTGCTGTTTTGAACAAATGCTGGAAACGGTACTCTACAAAAGGTCAGTTGTATGGCCACTTACTTCCTATTTTACAAATCATTCAAGTAAGACGAGCAAAACATGCTTAAGAAATAAGGCCGAAATCATAAGTGATGTTCTTCTATGGACTTCAACATATGAACACACCAGTGTTCCCGCACTAGGTACCGTCTAGAAGATATATCATGTACGGTGGGCAATAGGGGCGGATAGCAAAAGAGATTCAAGGGAATTCGTGCTGTCGACATGACTTGATTATATATATATATATATATATATACAGAGAGAGAGAGAGTACAGTTTCAGAACCTTTAAGTTCTTTTCTATTCAAAGGTTTTAGTTTGGTTTCATGGCATATAAACCATTGTAGGTTATTTAATTCCAAATCCATTTTATACATATAAACAGGTCTATTTCAAACAATTCAATTTAGTATAAGTACAGTTTTATGTTTACACACAGTTAGATGTCAAAACAGTTCTATTTCAAACAATTCAGTTTAACATAAGTACACAGTTTAAATGTTAAAAGTTTTTTTTCAAACAATTCACATTAGCATAAATCTACAGTTTAATTTTATTTGAGCCATAGATAGGACCTTATCAGGTGTTACTATTCTGGGACAGAGTGGACCTGGGAGTGATGGCAGTAAAGGAGTACTCTGCATTCCCCGAAGCTCCAGCATTACATGAGCCTCCCCTTCAGATTGTTTAGTGTAATATCCAGGATACTCGCGAGAGGAGTCTTACCCCTCTGCAGAGATGTAATCGGGGTATTCTGCAGCCAAAGCCAACTGGGCCATATTCAAAGGTTCTCGTATGGTTTATATTAGATAAACCCTAGATAAAAAAAGCACAAGCAAAATAAAACAATAACAAAAAAAAACAAAAAACAAAACAAAACAAAAACAGATATCCTCTTAGTGTAGATAAAGGAATATGAAGAATCTACTTCTAAAAACTGAATGAAGGGTTTGCTTTGAAATTCGTTGTAGATTTAAATAATACAACGGGCATCTGAGAAGGCCGAAGAGGAAAGCGGTAAAAAATTGTGTCAATGATATCGAAAATGGAAACATCCGTTTGAATAAACTATTGAATACTAGATATAAACAGATTGAGATAGATAGATAGATAGATAGATAGATAGATAGATATGAAGTGATTGATATTGTCACGTGGTGTCCCATTGAGAAGATAGAAATATGATTACTACTATCCTCTTGTTTGAATTAGCAGTGGCAAGCCATCAGAGAATGACCTTTAAGAAAGAATGTAGGTCACAGAGGGGAGACCCACAGATGTTTATACTTGGTGACCTCACTCGGGTCGCCTGACACGGGAAGGAAGAAAGTAGAAGCCAAACGATTGGATGGGACCCTAAAACGGAAGTGGGGAATTCTTCCCGTCAGCGGAAATAGAAAAGAAAAGAGTTAGTTGTTGGACAGGGTTCATAGGGGACAGAACCAAAGCCAAGTACTCCGGGTAAAAGAGGACGAAGAATATCTCGGACACGAAGAAGCCATTTTCTCCAAGCCAGTGTTAAAAATAGCATAAAGTCTATTAGCCCGTAAAAGAGGAAAGATTCTCCACAGGAATCCATCTAAATAAGATAAGTACCCTTGGGACTGTTTCTCCTTATACCCAATTTTATATACCCCCTCTCTCTCTCTCAATTGGAAGAAAAACGAAAGAAAAGAAAAGAAGAAAGACATTGATGTTCATGGACTGTTTATTTATGATATATTTGACACGTTGAAGGTGTATATCTATGTGTAGTAAAAGATTCATGTATTTTAATGTTCCCACGTGGTCTAAGTTGTTATTTACAGTGTCTTCTACGAGTTTGTTATGTCACATTTCTTTTCCAGCTTCTATTCGCCTTATGTTATCTTGCTTAAAATTGTCCTATTAATTCCTTTAAATTCTTATATGGGAAACCGGAATTGCCGACTACTATAATTAATATTTTTTACCTAAAATTTCAGTAGTAAATAAAAGTCCAAAAGAAAAAGAGGCATTTGAACTCAGGAGCCAAGTGGAAGAAATATGTCAATATTGGTCAGTATGTCTTTAAGTCCTATGAATTTAAAATGCTGAATTTTACAAAATGTTATGCTGTATTTTGTTTGTGAAATAATGCTTAAACTATGCGTTTTAAATGTAAAGACACGCTTACTCTACTATAAAGCCAATTTGATATTAGCCTATCCACATGTCAGCAAACAAGGCAGAATGTTTTTGAATATCTTCTATCGAATAATTTAAAAATTCGTAAAGAAAGCCCTAACAGTAGTTTAGAAGAAAAAGCCTAGAAGGCCTAATGCTACCACAGGCCGCCCCCCAAGAGAAAGGGAAAAAGGAAAAGAAAAAAAAAACCCCAAAAAAACAAAAACGAATTCTCCCCTCCACCCCAATAGACCGCCCCAAAAGCTACCTAAAATTTCAGTAGTAAATAAAAGTCCAAACGAAGAAGAGGCATTTGAACTCAGGAGCCAAGTGGAAGAAATATGTCAATATTGGTCAGTATGTCTTTAAGTCCTATGAATTTAAAATGCTGAATTTTACAAAATGTTATGCTGTATTTTGTTTGTGAAATAATGCTTAAACTATGCGTTTTAAATGTAAAGACACGCTTACTCTACTATAAAGCCAATTTGATATTAGCCTATCCACATGTCAGCGAACAAGGCAGAATGTTTTTGAATATCTTCTATCGAATAATTTAAAAATTCGTAAAGAAAGCCCTAACAGTAGTTTAGAAGAAAAAGCCTAGAAGGCCTAATGCTACCACAGCCCCCCCCCCAAGAGAAAAAGGAAAAAAAAAAAAAAGCTCTATAATTCCTGAAGCCTGCTAGGTCCCCAACTGTAGGAAGAAAAAAAAAAAAAAATGAGAAACCCAGGAAAAGTGCCAATACAGCAAAAAAAGTATAAGTCAGTACAAGTGAAAGTCATACGAAAGTACCTTAATGTTGGACTTTAACTAAGTTAAAACTTGAAACAAATTTACCCCCCCCTTTTTTTATGTACACATGGGAAGCAGCATGATGTACGTAAGGGTATTTGAATAAACCCATGGACGACCAAACTCAATACCCAAATGGGTCCTGGACGTGAGTTTGACGACTTTTCGCTCAGGATCGCCAGTTCGATCGGGGAACTACTGCTGCTCCTCTATAAGAGTGGCTTCTATAGAAGAGAATAAAACAGCCATCGAAAGATAACCATGACCCACACTCAAACCACTTACACAAACCGCATCGCTCTTCGAACGGGTAAAAAAGGGGCGCGTCCTGCTGAGGTTGGAGCCCTGGCCTCGGTGTTCGAAAAATCAGCTACAGAGCTCAAACAATCAAAACTACTAAAATGCAAGCAAACACTACAAATAGCCACATTTAACGTAAGAACCTTAAATAGAATAGGACAACTCCCAGAGCTAATCGCATCGGCCGAAGAACATAAAATAGACATAATATGCATACAAGAACACAGATACACGCACACAGAAGATATCAAATATCACGAAACTGGCAATGGATGGTCGCTCGCCACTGTATCCGCATGGAAAAACTCTGTCAACGCCGCAGTAGGAGGGGTAGGATTGCTTATAGGACCTAGAGCACTAAAAACGCTTAATAGCGTTGAGAAAATACAACCTAGAATGATGGCAGCTACATTTAACGGAAACCCCAGAGCAACAATCATCTCATGCTACAGCCCCACCAATGTTAGTGAAGAAAATGAAATAGTCACCTTCCACGATGAGTTATCCTCATTAGTACGTAGCATCCCGAAACACAACATGTTAGTCATTGGCGGAGACATGAATGCACAAATCGGGAAAAACGGAAACAACAAATACAGCCTCCACAACACGTCAAATAGGAATGGGCAACATCTAACAGATTTCATGATAGAAAATAGATTAGCATGCCTCAATACAAACTACCAAAAAGAGAGGGCAAACTATGGACATACACGTACGCAAACAATACTAAAGCACAGATAGACTACGTCCTTATGAACAAGAAATGGAAGAATAGTGCATTGAATTGCGAGGCATACTCCTCTTTTGAGGGTTTGTCCACCGATCACCGAATAGTCACGGCGAAAATACGGTTAAGCCTACGAAAAAACGACAAACGAACAGCGACCACCAAACACTATGACTGGGCCCTATTAAACAACAAAGATGTCAGAGATAAATACGTATTAGAATTAAGAAACAGATTCGAAACACTACAAGAAAAGACGGAAAAAAGTACACCAAACGACGAATACGAAAATTTCGTCAATGCACACCTCGAGGCAGCAGCAAAATACATTCCAACAAAACTTAAAACTAAATATAGAGTCCCATGGGAAACTTTAGCGGTGAGAGAAAAACGTGCACTAGTGAAAACAGCCTCCAAAAACTATCGAAAAAACCCAACAAACACAAATGCCTTAAAACTAAAAACGGCACAATATCAATTAGCAGGTATATATATAAAGGAACAGACAGAATACATTCAAAATCAGATAGATAAGATTAGAGACTCGGTGGAAGATAGACAATCTAGAATTGCCTGGCAAACAATAAACGAAGTGAGCAGAAGAAAGAACACAGCCAAAGCAAAACTGAAAGCAGCAAACCAACAAGAAAGAATAAAACTGTGGAAACAGCACTTCGAAAACTTACTTGGAAACCCACCAAAAATAACGCATGAACCAATCACCAGAATAATTAGCAAACAATTAGACATTAAACTTGGACCGTTCACACAAGAAGAACTCGACTCGGTTCTCAGAAAAATTAAAAATAGGAAAGCTGCAGGGCTGGACGAAATTCCCCCGGAAGTATGGAAGACCAGACAATTCGACGACATACTGCTCCGACACTGCAACGCAGTATACAATCAAAATCCGATAGACAGATGGATGAAGGGATGCATACTCCCCTTCCCTAAAAAGGGGGACCGAGGATTAGCCAAAAACTACCGAGGCATAACACTTACATCCATAGCAGCCAAAATCTACAATGCCCTACTACGAAACCGAATAGAACCCAAAATCGACAACATACTTAGAAAAAACCAAAATGGCTTCCGAAGAAATAGATCCACGACCTCACAAATATTAACCATCCGCAGAATTCTTGAAGGTGTACGAGCAAAGAACCTACAAGCGACATTAATATTTGTCGACTTTACCAAGGCTTTCGACTCCATTCACAGAGGAAAAATGGAACAAATACTACTAGCGTACGGCATACCTAAAGAAACCGTAGCGGCAATAACGATTCTCTATAGAAACACTAAAGTAAAAGTACGATCACCAGATGGAGACACAGAATACTTCGACATTGTAGCAGGAGTACTACAAGGGGACACGCTGGCTCCGTACCTCTTTATCATTTGTCTAGACTACGTACTTAGAACATCGATTGACAAAATCAAAGAGAATGGCTTCGAACTGACGAAGAAAAGAAGCAGAAGATACCCCGCAACAACAATTACCGACGCCGACTACGCCGATGACATAGCGATACTGGCAAATACACTTGACCAAGCCGAAACACTTCTGCATAGTTTGGAACGAGCAGCAGCAAGCATAGGCCTCCATGTTAATGCACACAAAACAGAATATATGTGCTATAACCAAACGGGGGACATCTCCACTCTAGAAGGAACCCCTCTTAAACTAGTAGACAAATTCACGTACCTAGGAAGCAGCGTCGAATCAACCGAAAAGGACATCGAAATGAGGTTAACGAAAGCATGGACAGCTATCAATAGGCTATCGACTATATGGAAATCAGACCTAACCGATAAAATGAAACGCAGTTTCTTCCAGGCAGCGGTCACATC
Organism: Sepioteuthis lessoniana; assembly: GCA_963585895.1. Taxonomy (NCBI): domain Eukaryota; kingdom Metazoa; phylum Mollusca; class Cephalopoda; order Myopsida; family Loliginidae; genus Sepioteuthis; species Sepioteuthis lessoniana. The sequence continues at coordinate 20,752,798 of OY757914.1, forward strand.
GATACTGCTATATGGATGCACTACATGGACGCTAGAGAAGAAACTAGATGGCAATTACACAAGAATGCTGCGTGCAATCCTGAACAAGTCCTGGCAGCAACACCCCACAAGACACCAACTGTACGGCCACCTGCCCCCTATCACGAAAACTATTCAAATTAGACGAACCAGACATGCAGGACATTGCTGGAGAAGCAGAGATGAACTCATAAGAGATGTACTCTTATGGATCCCCACACATGGCCGCGCAAAAGCAGGACGACCAGCACGAACGTACATTTAGCAGCTATGTGAGGATACAGGTTGTTGTCCAGAAGACCTACCTAGGGCGATGAACGATAGGGAGGAGTGGCGAGAGATGGTCAGGGATATCCGTGCTGCCAGCACGATATGATGATGATGATGATAATTAATATTATTACGTCTCAACCTAGAGGTCCATATCTTCCAATGTCTAGGGGAGGAAGACTAGTGGCCTTGGTGGGTGTGTGTATAGTGTGAAATTTGGAACCCCTTGCCAGCGGCGGTCAGTCTATCCCTAAATTAATCCCGCACATAATATGCTAGTTCTTATATGCCTGAGAAATAAACTCTGAACGAGGACTTATTCTACAAGGGATCAAGTGCCAACCTGCCCCGTCTTCCCACGTGCGAAAATGAAGTCCCGTTTTGGGATAAAAGTAAATCTTCCGCGTCACAATATTTATTGGTCGATAGATAGAGAGCGCAATTTACCTATATTCTTTCTCAAAAGATTTAACTGCTAAAAGATAATCTAGCAAGGAGAGCAATTATCTAATATTTCATAAAAGCTTTGGTTCGATATACCCGCATAGTTCCTTTATACGACAAATACACTGAAGAAGGTTCGAGGATGAATCGGTCGAAAAGGTGTGACTCAAACAAATAAGATGAAAACATTAGTTCGAATAAATCAATACATTATGAATACGCATGAGGCATAACGATTATCCGTGTAGGAAATGAATCCAGCCGGCCGAGTTCAAGTTTACTTCACTTCGCACTAGTGCCCTTTGGGAAAGGCATGAACTCATATATTCTCCTCTACTGTAATATAATTGCGGAGGGATTTTTTTATATTATCATTTTTCGTTTTATATATCTTGCCTTTCGGTTTAGTTAGGCTGAGAACCTTTCAGCTTAGTACATGGGTTAGTTGGGTGCACACATTGAGAGCAGGCGTTCACATGCGCGTGGGGCGGATGTGACAATCAGAGATGTCACAATAAAAAACCCAGATATGAAATGAGACTGGGGACGTGAATGACGTCATGCTCGGAAGCGCTGAGGATTTTGGAATTTGAAAAAAACAGTAAGTTGAGATTCGAGTCTGGAGGAAGGTAGTTGATTTTTGGTCTCGCCTCGGCGAGACCAGTTGAGGTCTACGAAATGTGCCGCGCGTTTGTTGAAGAAATTGTGTCTCTCTCACCTCATGTCGAAAAACCTTAAACTCAAAAAGTTAATAAAAAGTTTTGTACCTGAACCAATTTCGTGTTTTTCGGATTCCTATATGCGTATGAACATTTGCGAACGTTTCCCGTATGTGTACGAATATGTCTATTTCACATATTCATATCTTGGTCGTATGTTTTTGGACGTGGATACGCTACACTACGACTAGGGGAGACTAAATTCTTTATCCTTGGTAAGGTAATCACTCTAGGAGAAGAGAAAACGTTCAATTCCAAACTTGAAAAGTGTTGTTCGGGAGAATCTGTGACAAAATGGTGAACCATTCTTCTGTTATCAGCTCATCTAAAAAGTATGACTGTCTTCACATAAACGACAATCAAACAAATAATCAGCGTCAGCATTCTAATTGTTTATACAATAAGTAATTGATTCTATCGGCATATCAATCCGTCTAGGGTTATTTCATGCCCAGAGGTTAGGCAATCATGTTTATTGTACGTTTCTGTATATATTTTTTGCGTTGCTTCATAAGAGCTTTTTTTGCACACAGTCGTATGATATCAATATTAGTTGGTTGGTTGGTTGGTATGTGGAACTTTATGGCATATCAACCCTTGGTGGGCTATTTGATACCAAATTCTGTTTATACATATATCAAATGAATATTTTGTCGATAAACTTTTTAAACAAGCCAGAGCTCATTTGTTTGCACACAAACGGTTTTAAATATTGCTATATGAGACAACAATTCAATTTAACATCAGCCATTTGTTTGCACGCAGTTAAATGGTTATACATATCACATTTACCAACCCCTCCGCTCGGGCAGGATATGACACAACGTCAATTTTTTAAAGCGGAGTTTAATAGGTTTGAATTCAGAGTTTTCCTTCTCCTAGACAAGTTGCCTTACCAAGGCTGAAGAACCCAGTCTGCCCTACCATTTACCCACAGCTGGAGAGAATAATTGGATTCATACCTTTCCCAAGGGTATTAGTGCTATGTGAAATGCAATCAGTCTCGTCCAGGATTTGAACTCGTGTCGCCATGTCCATTTCCTGCGACGATAACCATTACACTATGGTTATACATACCATTTGTAAGTGAATTGTTCATCGGTTTGTTTTGGTTTTATATCATATCAACCATTGTAGGTAATTTAATGCTAAATCCTGTTTATTAAATACATATGATTTGTAAACATTTTGCTGATAGTATCTTTAAACGAACCTGAGCTCATTTTTTTACACGGTTAAATGGTTTCAAGTATTTCTATGTAATAGTAACAATTTGTCATCAGTTATTTATTTGTTCACATTTAAATAGATATATATGATATTTAAGCGATTAATTTGTCGGTAATTTTATTTTTCCTTTTTTAGTGGATGGTTTTTAGGTAACATTTAAAGAGATTGAGTTTATGCGTTTGCTTACTGTTAAATGGTTTCAAGTATTGTAGATATTTATTATCTTTTCTAGATTGAGATTGGCGACTTCGCAGTCAATGTCCTTATCCATACTTTTTATACAATAGGATCTTTGCAGGGGTTTTATCGATCCCTGAGTATTGCACTGTCTATTCATTTTTACAAGTGATTTTGTTCTTGATGTTGAGGAGATTGTTAGTTATTCAATGGTGTATCAACTTTCTCAGGTTATTTAATGCCAATTCCATCTATTTTTTAGAAGGACAATAGTGGTACTATTTAACCCATAGCTGGGAGGATAAGAGGGTTTATACCTTTTTCAAGGGTATTTGTCCGAAAGTGAACGTAATAGCGCGACTGGAGTTCGAACTCGTGTGCTATGATTCCGCATTCCAGCGCTTTAACCATTACACCACGGGAACACCCACCATGTTGAGGGGAATGAATAGAATTTGACTTGGGGCAGTTTGAATGCGCTTCCTGGTCTTTCATTGTTTACTTTGGAGTTCATATGTATTTTTTCCAGCTTGGCCAGTGGGGGCTTTTGTTTTTTGTTTAAGTTGTGGCAGCTTTTTGGGATACAAGTTTTTAGTCTGTCTTTGATGGTTTTTGGTGGACACATTGGAGACTTATGTTAGAGCTGTTTTATTAGAGGAGATTTCCCCCTTTTAAAAGCAGTGGTTTGTGTTTGAGTGGTAGATTCTCTGTGTGTTTTTCCTTGGACTACCTCACTGGACTTCTCTTTATTTGTGACTTGTCGTTGAGTTTATACTTGCTGAAATCCGGCCGAGAGTCGTTTTTTTCAGGTGCTCCAGAAACTCTGGCCAATCCTTCGGTTCTTACTTGACCAGTTTCTCTACCAGAGCTCTATATTTGTTATCTCGATGGATTGGATCCGCCCTCCGTGCAACAGAGAAACTGAGACGTAGGTATTCTCTCCCATTTAGGACCTTACTATTTTCCTTGCTTCCAGTAAGGTCACATTCCTCATGTGCTTCACTTCAAATATTTCTTTTTTTTTTTTTTTTTATAGATGTCGGCGGTTTGGATATTTCTTTTCGTTTGAGCACTTTTCCTCCATGTGGTCTGGGCCTTTTTCGCCGCATTTTGCACATGTTAATCGTCCTCTGTAAGCCTCTCCGTGATGTCCATATTTTTGATACTTGAAGCATCTCAGGAGTGCTGGGATATATTATTCGACTCTCTCGAGGCAGTAGCCGAGCTTCTCTTCTTTGGAAATACGGGGCTGATTAAATGTCAGGATGTAGGTGTTAGTCTTGAATTGCTTACCACCATTTCTGATCGTGATTCTTTTGATGTTGGTTACTCCCAGGTTTCCCAGGACTGTTGTAATCTCTGTTGTAGCCAACGCCAGCTTCCCACTCCTGACAACTCCCATCGATGTTCTCAATCTTTCAAGGGGATAAACCGTAAGTGATGTTTATTTTTCGCTGATCCTGTGCTTCACTATCCATTGCGGAGTTCATCATGCCTTGGGAATATACCAAGGGGGAAACCCATTCGCCTTGGTTGAGATGGGGATACACGACCAATATATTCGAGTTGGGAAAAGGTTTTCGAGCTCTTGTCAATTTCAGGTTTTCAGTTGACATTACTAATTACCTTGTAATTTAGCAGTGGTCAAAATCACACTCTCTCATGGCAATTGAACCTCAGCCACCACTTTCTAGCATCTAAAAGATAAGTGTTGGGAATTTGCTGAAGGTGCAGATTGAAAGGTACGGTCAGGATAGGGCTTGATCGGACCAGCTGATTGATCTGATCACGCCAGTCCGATCGCCCGTCTAGCCCAGTTTGGGTCAAATAGTGTGTTGCAAATAACTTGTTCACTCGGAGGTGCCCGTGGTGTAATGGTTATCGTCGTAGGAAATGGACACGGCGACACGAGTTCAAATCCTGGACGAGACTGATTGCATTTCACATAGCGCTAACACACTTGGGAAAGGTATGAATCCAATTATTCTCCCTCCAGCTATGGGTAATAAGTAGGGCAGACTGGGTTCTTCAGCCTTGGTAAGGCAACTAGTCTAGGAGAAGGAAAACTCTGAATTCAAACCTGCTAAACTTAGCTTAAAAAATTGACCTTGTGTGGGAGGTGTAAGGAAGTCAGAACACCAGAGTTGATTGGCCAAATAAAGAATTTCATGGATAAGGACCGTCGTGTGTCTGTGAGAGACAATAAGTGCACAGTTTGATGTCAGTGTGGGAACTGTACACACAATTATTCGCGAGGAATTGAAGATGCGGAAGATTTGCGTGAAGTTTGTCCCAAGGGTGCTCAGAGAAGATCAGAAAGAAAGACGTTGTCATGACATCAGGGAGATGGTCGAGCTGATCAATTCAGATCCCGCAGTTTTGATGCTCTGGTGACCTGCGATGAAAGCTGTGTCAACTGCTATGACCCAAAGACCAAGAGACAGAGTTCCCAGTGGAAGCATGTTGGCTCTCCCAGACCCAAGAAGGCCTGACAGAGAAAATCCACCTACAAACTTTTAATGATCTTTTTTTTGACAGCACTGGCATGGTCTACATGCACTGGGTTTCCAGTGGACAGACAGTCAACAAGGAATACTATGTTGAGGTTTTAAGGGAAATCAGGAAGAGATTCGGTCGGAAGAGGCCAGCACTCTTGAAATCGGGTCAGTGGCATTTCCACCAGGACAATGCACCAGTCCACAACTCCATCCTTGTCACAGACTATTTGACCAAAATGGGCGTCAAGACAGTTCCCCAGCCTCCCTATAGTCCAGACCTTGCTCCCTGTGACTTTTGCTTATTCCCTAAGCTCAGAGGCTGTCGTTATGAGACAATTGAGATGAAAGAGGCTGTGATGAAGGTCATGGACACTCTCACACAAGAAGGTTTCTATGGGGCCTTCCAGAAGTTGTTGGAACGGTAAGTGCATTGCAGCTGGAGGAGATTACTTCGAAGGGGACTAGAGTTTCATGTGTGTACTATCAATAAAAGTGCCCATACGAAAAAAGTCTGGAAACTTATTTAATGCTCCTCGTAACAAGGTAGTACTTACTATAGCTTGACTCTTGTACACGGTCATGGTTAACAGAATTATAACAATCTATCCACCACACGGGAATTAAATAAAGGATTCAGTTCGAAGCTCTGTGTGGGCTTCTGGTATAAAACTCCCAGGATGCATCAGCCGAAACGTTATGAATATAATAAGGAAGACAATAGTTCGAAAGTGTCTGTAAGATGACTATATGGCTTTACTGTTTCTTGGTAAGGTCAGAGACCATTTCTCTTCTGTTCAGAGGCTAAGAGAGATCGAGAAGGAGTTTCTGTGACAATCACCACCTATTTACCTGTCGTTGGGATTGAACCAGCAACCAGATGATTTCACAAGAAGCACTTTTTAACCAAAAGCCTCTATCTGTCGCGCTATGTGTCCAGCTGGTTAATTCATTGTGAATTTTTGCAACTTATAAACCTAATGTTTCCATCAACCTATGAGGTAGTACTTACTATGATTATGTTCGACTTTTTCATCTCAGAAAGTTAGACAAATAACACGAAACAATAAGTGTATAATTCTACCTGTTGGGATACGTTCGAATATATTCTTTCCTTGTAATGCCACCTGAATCTATATTGGGCAAATTAAATATTAACTGTTCTTGTATGCGTAATTGTAATTTGTTACGATAATTGCATTAAAATTTAAAGCAAATCTAATGATCCCGATACGAATAGAAAACAGATGTTGGGATACAACAGATAATTATCTCCCCTTATTGAATAGGAATGTTCGTAAGGGGTCACATGGCAATCCCAAAAAGCCATTCTCCATATCTTTTTCCTATGTTATTTGAATAGTACAGACGTTGTCTCAGTCCCCATCTAGAGAATGGTAAAGCCACCTGGTTACTTTAACCACTCTTGGTAAGTAAGTCCTTTGCTATTTTGTACCCTTTCTACATAGTGCTTGTTTATATGTGTGTATAATTTTAACATGGGACTCAACTAAATATGTTCCTCGTAAAAAAGTTTTCCAATTAGGTGTTTCGTACTAGTGGAGTCGTGTGCTTCATTAAACTTTGTAAACAACAAAGATAACGATTTTAGTTCGCATAATTCTTTGAAATAATTCTTGGACAAAATGGAACAATTTAATTTTTTTATCAATACCACCCCCATCACCACTAAAAAACAAAAACAAATGTCAACTTTGATTAATTTGTTGTTTAAAAAATGTCGATGCATAGATTGTTTCTTTCAAAGGAGAAGATATCGATATTTTAAATTGTTACATGAGTTAAAATACAAATGGAGTCAAATTGTGAATAATATACAGGGTATTAAATTGTTTTAAAACATTTCTTGGGACGTTCCTTTATGATATCAGGATTTTAAAGTCTCCACATGTTCATAATCCCTGTCAACACATTCTTGGAATCGACCACAGAAATGTCAATATTTCTCTGGTAGCTTCTTCATGGAAAAACCAGAACTGATATAACGGAGACTAACTGGGGAAGATTCCAATAATCTATTGTTAGGGGTGGTGAGCTGGTGGAGCAGGTGTCTATAATTATATCATAACAATGCTCCAATAATGTCTTAATTTTTCTAAATCACGCTCAATTTTGTTTGTTTGTTTGTTTGTTTCTTTTTCGTACTGGTTTCCTTTCTTTCTTTTCTAAATTTTATGTTTCAGAAATGTACAAATTTTCCCCCCTCGTAGTTGGACGCTTGTGTAAAATTATCCGACAGTCGAAGTTTACGCAGTGTACATTGAAGGCAGAAGGTCAGAATTACGTCGGCAAAAATTTAACCAATGAGCTCGAAGTTGCTAAGGTAGGACTTCCGGATATTTTTTCTCGATATTTTTTCTCGACTCTACCCGTAGATAAGCCCTCCTATTTTTTTAATGTCTTTGAAAAGGCAAAACTAAATATTGTTTTTCAAGGAATCTGGTATCTTTTACTGTAAACAGAGGCAAATACTCTCTCTCTCTCTCTCATATATATATATATATACATATATATATATACTGAGGGAATGTAAAACTGCAATATTCAGAATGGTAATGCTAATGTTGATTTGGGTTCTGGTTATTCCAGGTAGGTGGTAGCTCATGTTCTGATAAATATTTCTGCGTCTCAGGCGTGGAAGAATGTATCATAGATTGGTATTTGCCATTCTGTATGCATTCTGGAATACAGGCTCGTATTAATACTCCAAGATAATATTATACCTGACGAATGTTGATCTACCCTTTATTTTGGAATCTGTAAGCACATTAGTCTGTATATGTTATAATTTTCCGTAATCCAACTATATTATCTGTACGTTTATTTTTGAATGAACTGAAACGTATGTTCAGGCAAATGCAATTTTTCCGACTATATGGGAGGCACTCTTGGTGTAATGGTTATATTCGTAGGAAATGAACACAGCGACTCCACTTCAACCCTGGATGAGGCTGTTTGCATTTTTTGAGCGCAAATACCTATTGGAAAAGTATGCATCTAAATATTCTCTCTTCATCTATGGGCAAATTGTAAGGCAGACTGGGCTCCCTAACCTTGGTATAGCATGTGGTCTAGAAGAAGGAAAACTCTTAATCCTAATCTGTTAAACCCCGCTTAAAAATTGGCGTTGTGTCATACCCTGTTCGTTTGGAGGTGGATAGATAAACGCACAAACACACATACATATGTAGTTTTAGGATTGTATAAGCGAGAAACTGACTGTCATCAAGAACCATTGACTCTGTCTAGGAATCCTAACGTAAATATAGATGCTCTATTACAAACTTTGAGCCCTCATTATTTATAAAAAAAAAAAAAGCAAACTACATTAATGATATATATATATATATATATATATATATATATATATATATATATATATATATGTGTGTGTGTGTGTGTCTGGGGTATCTACTTGTGTGTGCATGGGTGTACAAGTATACATACCAAATTTTTATTTTTTATTTTTTTTATTTTTTCATCATACAACGTGAAAGCACGTGCGATACCTTGCCCTCATCAGTCAAAAAATATGCTGGGAGTAAAGAAATAACATTGTTATAATTTTGCAGCTGGAATTAAATCGAATTAAGAATAAAATTAAATGTCTCCCATTTTTTTCGAAATGTCAAATCAATTTTTTTCGAGTGTTTGTTTTTAAAATTATCAACTTCCAAGCATAACTTCCAAAACCAAATTTAAGAAATTCGAAAATGTCCATACCATCAAATTATAATAATTTCTACTGGCGTAAAGAAATCGTTTATGTTAATATCATCTTTTATGTACTATGATAATAAGCACTCTGCCTACTGCTCCACTTTCTCGTTCATCAAATAAGTAGCAGCTGAACGTTATGCTCACTCGCTTACTAAAGTATTTATCTACATTTTCTTAATATTTCATCGAGAAGCATCGTATCATTTTATCGTGAAGATGAATAACTGAAAATTGAATTTTTCATATCAGAACAACAGAATTTCAAAGCTGAATATCTGCTAACAAATTCCAAGCGTTCATTACTGTTGATATAAATTCACTGAGTCTCTTTAAAAGGCTGTATGACACAACTTAAATAAATAATGCGTTAAAATTAATAGAGATATTTCTTTATATTCTATATGAAATAATTTTATAAGGTAAACAATTGGTAGCTTGCTTTTTAGGAATATACGGAACTGGTGTATATTAGCAAACACACACACACACACACACACACACACACACACACACACACACACACACACACACACACACACACACATATGTGTGTGTGTGCATGTGTGTGCGTGTAAATGGGTAAGTGTGTGTGTTAAAGATATGAATGATAAAATCAAATAACCCTTATTACTAAAAAAAAAAAAGTTGAAAAAATATAATGGATTTACATCTAAGGCTGTTGGGATGAAAACATTTAAAAATAAATGCGTATGTTTTCTCGTGATATTTCGAGGAAACATTTCCTCTTTATCTAGCGATAAAAAAAACCCCAAGAGATCGGTAAGATGTTATCAACAGGAAGTAAGTCTAAGTTGAGTCGTTGATGTGTGTGTGTTTTTTTCCTACTTTTTGGTTGAAACATGTAGCATCTAAATTGTTAATATGTATTTATTTCTCTCTGATTTAAAGTTTAAAGTATTTGGCATTTCATTCTGACGTCCATGTTACTTGAAGATTTTTGTAGCTAAAGTATTTGTGTCCCTTTACAGATATATATATATATATATATATATATATATATATATGTGTGTGTGTGTGTGTGTGTGTAAAGACAGAAGAACAGCACAAAAAGAAAAGTTTTTGCATGAAAAGAGTGCTCGATGTTACGATAGCAGAGCAAGTATAAAAACCTAAAAATATCAGAATTATAGATACTGTAAGTCTGTTACTTAAGTTTCATGTGTTTTCCACTATCTTCAGATGAGCATGTAGTAAAAGTGGTCAGTATAACATCTATATGGCGTGAAATTTTCTTACATGATATGGTTATATTGTACAAGACATTTACACAAAAGAATAACATGGTAAGGTGTTATATATATATATATATATATATATATATATAAATCCACAAGTAGCGCAAAATTAATGAGCCGGCTTGGTACTTCCGGACCCAAGTCGGGATTACTGCCGGAGCCGATATGATGTTTAATGACTCGAAATCGGCAATGAAGGCAGGACATCACTGAAGAGCCCCTATAAGCACCTAAAAGGTATTTATGGACTATATACATTAGGGTCATTCGAAAATTTCTAAGTCTCACCTAGAAATAAGAGCATAGCTGAACATTTATGTTAAGGTCACTTGCTGATTATTTGGGTGCCCTTATCATAATTCTTTGTAAAGCTCCCCTTTTTAAAATTGTATTGATACACCTTTCAGAATATGATCTTGATTTATCTGATGTTTAAGGTTTACCGTGAAAGTGCATTGAACTGTAAAAGTAAGAATATATCATCATCATCATCATCATCTCGCGCTGGTAGCACGGATATCCCTGACCCTCTCTCGCCACCCCTCCCTATCGTTCATCGCCCTAGGTAGGTCTTCAGAACAGCATCCTGTATCCTCACATAGCTGCTGAATGTATGTTCGTGCTGGTCGTCCTGCTTTTGCACGGCCATGTGTGGGGGTCCATAAGAGTACATCTCTTATGAGTTCGTCCCTGCTTCTCCAGCAGTGTCCTGCATGTCTGGTTCGTCTAACTTGAATAGTTTTTGTGATAAGGGGCAGGTGGCCGTACAGTTGGTGTCTTGTGGGGTGTTGCCGAAGAAAAGTTTTTGCCTGAAAAGAATGCTGGATGTTCCTATAGCAGTGGGTGTATAAACATATAAAAATTAAAAATAATGTCGTATTACTTAAGTTTCACGTGTTTTCCACGATTTTCACTCATATCGATTGATCGTCTTTAGGGGTATTGTAGGTATTGTTTCTTTATGTTTAGTTAGAGTCCGATATTATTTGTTGTTTGGGATATTTTGGTTAGCGTGTTAGTTATTGAAGATGTTTAGTATGTTAGCAGCGGTGTTGAATGCCCTGAAGACGACCAATTGATACCACCAACTAAGCTTAGGAGTAAAACCTTGGGTAACACAGATACAAAGAACGCGAATACAAAGAAACTATTTTTGCTGGGGGTGCTTTGGTTATCGTGTTAGAAATTGAAGATATTTAGTATGTTAGAGGCGGTGTTGAATGCTCTGAAAACGACCAGTTGATACAAAAAAGTGCATGGTAGTGGGACCTCGGGAAACTTTGTATTATTGTTGAGGGTGCTTTGGTTAGCGTGTTAATTGCTGAATATTTTTAGTATGTTACTGGAGGTGTTGAATGCTCTAAAGACGATCAATTGATCCGATCAAAAGTCCTTGGTAGCATAACCCAGGGCAACTTGTCCATTGTGGTTGAGGGTGATTTGGTTTGCGTGTTAATTGTTGAAGATGATTAGTATGTTAGCGGCATTGTTGAATGCTCTGAATACGATCAGTTTATACTGCTAGCAAAACATAGGGCAACTCGGATGCAGAGAAACTAGCTTGAAATTTCGTCTGTTTATGCCAGTGTTGAATGATCTGAAGACAATCAATTGATACGAACGAAAGCAATTGGTAGCAGAAGCTAGAGCAACTTAGATAAAATGAATCTACGGTTGTTGGAGGTGCTTTAGATAGCGTGTTAGTTATTGAAGATGTTAAGTATGTTAGTGGCGGGGTTGAATGCCCAGGAGACGATCAATTGGTCTGAACAAAAGCGACTGGTAGCAGAATCCAGGGCAACTCGGATACTAATAAATTAGCTAGGACGTGAGAGAAAAAGCAGATAATAAAAACGAAAGTTCCGTTGTCTTTAACCAAACTTGTATGAACAATGATATATACCCAAAACATACACTATTCAAACATACACAGACACACACTGATTTATTCGAAATAATGGTATTATATCTAAGTTGTTTAACCGATTTGTCTCCCGATCTTTTCTAGAGTATTAATCGTATTGAATGTTTCAGTCTGAAGCCTTTATTGAATCATTGGTAATAGATTGCATGTATTATTTTCGTCATTGTGCTCAGTCCGCTGGGGTTATTGAATACATCGACTGCATCTGTGCAGAGGGGTAAGACTCTGCCAATGAGTGTCCTGATTATGACACTAAACTATCTCTCTGCAGCTATGGCAGATTGACTCTTTTAGTCTTGATATGGTCTAGGAGAAAGAAAATTATGAATTCAAACCTGAATTTGGCTGGGGCAGTAGAATACACCGACTGCATCTCTGCAGAGGTGTAAGACCCCCCCAATGAGTGTTCTGGATATGACAATAAACAATCTGATGGCGAGGCTCCAATAATGCTGGAGCTTTGAGGAATGCAGAGTAGCCCTTCATTGCCATTGTTCCTTGGTCCACTCCGGGCTGATAGGGTCCTATGTATGTAACTAATAGAACTGTATGACATGTAAACTGAGTGCAAACAAATGACTTATGCTAAATTTATTTATTTAAAATATAACTGTTTAAGCATATAATTGTTTATAAACAAATGACTGATTTTAATTGAATTGTCTGTGATACATTGCAGTACTTGGAGCCATTTAACTGAGTGCAAAAACATTATCGACAAAATGTGTTTATAAATCATATATATTTAATGCATATCTATAAAGACGATTTGGCTCTAAATCACCTAAAATGGCTGATGTGCCATAAAACCAAACCAAACCATCTCTTCAAGGTAGAAGATGGTACTTATTAAGTAATTCGTTATAAACTTTGGACAATATAGGTGCGTTTCATGAATAAAGAGCAGACCTACAGTTTCAGATGAGGAGATTGTAGAATAAAAGCCCATGCACATCGATCAATCTCATTCTGTTTATATTTATCTTATCCTGAATCCCTCCACATGGGCAGGATGTGACACAAGGTCAAAGTTTCAGCGAAGTTTAACAGGTTTGAAATCAGAGTTTTCCTTCTTGACTGGTTGCCAAACCAAGGTGAAAGAATCCAGTCAGTCCTACTATTTACCCATAACTAGAGGGAAAATAAATGAATCCACACTTTTCTTAAGTGTATTAGTACTAAGGGAAACGCACACAGTTTTGTCGAGCATTTGAACTCGCGTCACCGTGTCCTTTGCCTGCAATGATAACCATTGCACTACGGTACACACACACACACACACACACACACACACACACACACACACACACACTCATATATATGACATTATATTTATTATCTATGTCACAATGGGCCTTTATTGAGGTAAGTCACAAGACGAGGGAGGAGGAGATAATTCACCAATCCAGCACCAGCCTGGCCAGCCAGTAGGTCAACGTGGATCTAACGAAGCGACCTTGAATGAACATGAGGTTGAAAACAGAACAAAGAAACAGAGAATGACCAAATACTTCCTGTTTCTTGTATGAGGTGGAATGATCCAGGAAATACTGGAAGGTTCGACTACCCATGCTAAGACTATAAAAGCTGGTTCCTTTCCCAGGCATACAGGCAAGAAGTGTAGAGCCTCTGATGCAGACGTGAAATGCCGAGAAGTGACCAGAGAGATGTGAAAGAGAGAGTTTTTTGCGGTTCCAGACAAAGCAGCAATGAGAGGCTAGAGTTCACGTCGTACGCTAAAGTGGGGTCGGCAGAGTTTTTTAAAGGTTCCGAATTGACAACCCCCATCTGTGATCGGATCCAGTCATTCAAAAACTTGTTTGTTTGTCTTTTCTTTTGTCCTTGTGACACCGCCGTCTCGTGGACAGCGTGCACTAAATGCATGCATCTGCAGTGCATAACAACGTTGGATCTGACATCACGGCGCAGGCAGATATGCATAATACGAAATGGGCAATGCATGGCAGAAGAGAATGGTAAAGTCACATCTATCTATCTATCTATCTATCTATCTATCCAGTCCGTTCATTTCGCTCTCTCTTTCGCTCTCTCTCTCTCTCTCCCTGTCTCTGTCTCTCTCTCTATATATATAAGCATATGTATATATATATATATATATATATATATATATATATATATATATTAGGATAGCATAGACTTTGAGTCAACAGTGCCGGTGATTTAATGACAACTCTATCCTAACTTATATATATATATATATATATATTGTTGTGATGCTGGCAAAGGAAAGACACGGGGAACACAAAAAGGTAGATAGAAAAAGATATATATTCAAGTAACAGAAACAAGATACAAGTGAACCGGGTTAGACAGTAGTTAGTTAATAGGAAGCTGAGAGTCCAGTTGGGTTGCGACTATTGTCTACTACGCAAGTGCTATCACACGTGATTCTGTCACGTGGGTCTGGATTAAACTCTGGTGAACTCCCCGCTGACGTGTATTTATGGAGGAGGGTAGGTTCATTATGTCGGGAGTACAACATATATATATGCTCTATCGCTGATATTGAGCATTCTTTACTGATAAATGTAACAATATATATATATATGTATAGAGAGAGAGAGAGAGAGAGTGAGAGAGAGAGAAAATTAATAAGGTAATCCAAGCAGAAGGAGAGTTTTATTGAGAAACAAAGTCAACGCTATAGCGTTTTGGTTATGATGAACCATCATCAGGACTGGAGGGATGATATTAGTGAAGTAAAATCAACAGTGGATGTTTTAAAAATCATACAAAGAGGGAAAACCAATATGTCAGGAAAAGTTGGCCGTTTAATCAGTAAACCAGAGTTTGTTTTTAAATTTTAATGTGATTTTGGGGAATATTATGTAGAATTGATATGTTCCATTTGTACATCGAGAAAAATTTCGAATCAAAAGGAAGAAGAAAAAGGAGGAGAAAAAAAAGAAACAGTGTGAAAAGAAAGAAAGAAAGAGAAAGAAGGAAGGAAGAAGGAAGAGGAAAAAGGAAGAAATTGGAGAAAAGAGGATAGAAAAAAAAGGTAGGAGGGAAGGAGAAAGAAAGGAGAGGGGAGAGGATAAAACAAGCAAAACAAATACGAATAGAAGAGTAACAAAGTACTGTAAATAACAGAGATAAAATAAAGTAAATTGATAAATAGGTTTTCACTTGTTTTTTTGGGGGGGATTGGTTTGGTTTCTTTGTTTAATAGCGTATCAACCTTTGTATGTTATTTAATGCCAAAGCCATTCTTCCAGAAGAACAGTAGTTGTACTATTTAACCCATAGCTGGGAGGATAAGAGGGTTCATACCTTTCATAAGGGTATTTGCCCGAAAGTGAACGTAATAGCGCGACTGGAGTACAAACTCGCTTACCACGATTCTGCAGTCCATCGCTTTAACCATTACACCACAAGGACACCCGCACTTGGTTTTGTGTATGATTTTTTAAAACATCTATTGTAGCCATCTCGTCAACGATACCCTAAATAACTCGGCAGCCAGGCTTATCCTGGAGGAGAGGAATCCGTTACCTCTCCCAGCAGCATGGGGTCTGTGTCCTCACTACCAAAACCAAGCTGCCGAACGTGGGGTCTGCGTCCTTACTACCAGCCGAAACAGAAAAAGTGGAATCCAACCCACCACAGCCGCAGACTCGGCACCGGCAACCAGAACAATCACACCTTTTATTTTTCTCATTCAAACAACTCTTCTCAGAGCTAATCTCAGAAAGTCTCACCATTCTCAATAGGTCTTCTAAGAGCTAACTTCAGAAAGTCTTTTGAGATCACTCTTGGTCTCCTTACTGCACCTTCCAGCTACCAGCACCTGCAGACCAGCTCCAGCTTCACAAGCAGCAGGTCCTGCACCTGCAAGCTACCTGCACCTGCAAGCTACCAGCACCTACAGAACAGCTCCCCATGAGACGAGGACGCCGCATCGAACATCAACTCTCTGCTCGGATTAGCATCAACATTTGAGGCCACATCGACACAAACCCGGTTAAATCAAGGATCGAACAAACCGGGAAATCGATCACACAGCCTCTGCAATCATCATCTGCAGCTTCTGGTCCACGAGCGACTCACTGATCGAACAAGCATCAACGCTTCAAGGCGACTTCAACTCCCCCCGGTTAAACTGAAGTACTGCACAATCGCGACATCGATCATCCAGCTTTTGCCACCAATACGTCCACATCATTGACCGTTTCCAGCAACTTCTACAACCTGACCATACAGCATTCGCTCAATAAAATCTGAATTTAAACTTATCTACTTGCCTCTGTCTTTTGTCCAGTCCTCTGTCAATCAGCACACAATCAAACAACACATATTCGCGGGATCGACGCATTCACATATACCGGTCTCGTGACACATCCATCGTTGATTTAACAACATTGATATCATCCCTCACAGCCCTGATGATGGTTCATATAGTCTCGACTTTGCTTCTCAATAAATCTTTTCTTCAACTTGGATTACCTTGTTATCGATTTTTTCTCAGTATTGTCAGATTTTACTCTATTATTTACTTCCATATATATATATATATATAATTCTGCATCTATCTATCTATCTATCTATGTCTGACAACTGCATATGACCAACAGAACTTGTTTATAGTTTTTATTATTATTTTCTTTTGTGGACGATTAATATATTTCAACTTGATTTAAAACTATAAAAATTGTAAAAATTTTTCCAGTTTTAGTTTAAGTATCTTCGGCCATCTTTTTTTAATTGCATTTTTTCTATGACTTTCTTTATATAATTATAAATTACATATTTCATTTTGGGCATGAAGTATATTCTAACATCAAAGATTTCCATAACTTTCAAGATGCTGTCGCAATGATTATTATTACGAACCCCATTTAAATAAATTGTTCTCACATGAGATTTGGTTTGGAGTTTGTCACAAGTTTTTGTAAGAATCCCACATTGTTTAAACAAGCAATAAAAGAATTAATGAAACCATTAATTATTTACTAAGTTTTTAGTTTTGGTACATGGCTACGGGTATGGACGGCCAGTGAAGTGAGTTCGAATCTCACCCAGATTTTAGCCTTCATTATGGTTTCCAATAAGCTCTGTTCTTTGTAGTTGTAGCGATAACAACTCAACTATGTTGCGATTAATGGTTGCACATATAAATAAACAGACAAACATCCTTCTCCTTTTCTTCCTCTCCCTCATCAGCATCCAACATTCAGAGTCCTCAGCTGGACAAAAACCTTTACGCGACTATTCATTCTTCCCAAGATGCTTTGTCTTTCGATATATTACAAAAAAATTCTCTCTCTCTCCCTCACACACACAGTTGGCTTTGGTTTGATTTCTTTGTTTAATGGCATATCATCTTTCGTGGCTTACTTATTGCCAGAGCCAATAGAGTAGAAGGACAGTAGTGGTACTATTTAACCTATAACTGGAAGTGATAAGTGAGAGGTTCATACCTTTCCTTGGGTAATAACCCGAAAGTGAATGTAAAAGAGCAACTTGAGTTCGAACTCACTACGATGACTCAGATCAGTACGTTTACCACTAGGCCACGGAGAATTTTCGCATATACATAAAAACAAAATTATATATATATATATATATATATATATATATATATATATATATATATATATATATATATATATATATATAATCTTTGTTTTATTTTTGACACATTCTTCTGAGATATTATTGAATTGTCAGCAAGAAAAATTGTAACGCTGATTTTTGTTTGTTTCTGACAAGTAATTTGACCAGTTAATTACATAACATAGAATCGCAGAGATGTGGGAGACCAGACTACTGCTCATTTCTTTCTCCCCCACACACACTCTCTCTCTCTTTATATATATATATATATGTGTGTATCCTATGGTACGTACAAAATTTTGGAATAGCTTTAATTAGAGCATACATTGTTAGTTCTAAAAAAAGGCCCTTTTTTCGGTCATGTCTCGTCAGAGAAACACTGTGATACGTGAGCAATAAAGGGCAATAAATCAAGGTAGTTGACGGCAAAAAAAAAAAGAAAAAAAAAAAAGAAAAACCCCAGAAGGGGAATAAAGAAAAAAATAGTTTATATGGAAGGGTTGGTAAGGGTTATTTTTTTTTTTGGACTAAGTCAGGTTTACTTGCTGTATAATCAGTAGGGGGTTGAACAAAAGAAGATTGTAGAATTCCTTTTGTTTGCAGAGTACCGGTTGATATTTAGTGATATAGAGCGCCTCTATCACTGATACTTGTAATTCGCTGCCCGAGATATCAAGGAAAGTAAAAAATGTAAGGGTTAAAGGCATTGGAACAAGGTGGATTAGTTAATAGGTGTTGAGTAATAGAAGGAGCACTCTGATTGCACGAATTGATTGAGCAGGTTAAGGCGTTCGATCGGATTGCAGGGGGAACATGTTGCTTTATTCTATTCTACAATCTTTGGGCAGTGCGTCTGATATAACAAACGTCACATTTGCATTGATATTTATATATTAAGAAACATTTATGATGAAGGGTCATACTATCTTTGATATCAGGTAGAAAAGTGCGTTGGATTTGGTAACAAAACCTTGGTGAACATCGTTGAAACAACAGCCGACGAATCTTTTAATTTGTTCTATCAATAGGGTGAAAGCATAGCCTATCTATGGTAATTAAAGATATACAGGGCATTTTCAGGGCCAAATTTAGTGTTTATTGAAAAATGCATACATTTATTTCTGATGGTACAAGTAATTTTGTCTTCCGGATATCCAATTTTTAAGAGTGTACTTTTAATGAAGTTGAGTTGATCAGTAAGTTTTGACTTAAAACAAATCATTAAGGCTGGCTCAATCAGCTGGGGCTGCTGAGTACACTGACTGCATCTCTGCGGAGAGGTAAAACTCCCCCGATTAGTGTCCTGTATAGGACACTAAACAATTTGATGGTGACGCTCCAGTAATGCTGGAGCTTTTCAATTAAACATCAGTCATTTGTTTACAGACAGTTAAATAATCAAAAAGTTCTATTTCAAGCAATTCAGTTTAGCATAAGTCATTTGTTTGTACTCAGTTTAAATGTCAAACCCATAGATAGGACTCTATCAGGTGCTACCATTCCAGACCAGGGCTGGCCTGGGAGCAATAGCAATGAAGGAATACTCTGCATTCCCCAAGCTCCAGTATAACTTGAGCCTCCTCATCAGATGGTTTAGTGTTATATCCCAGGACACTCGTAGGTGGGGGTCTCACCCCTCTGTAGAGACGCAGTCGGTGTATTCTACAGCTCCAGACGACTAGGCTGACTGAAAGTAGTGTTCCGGAATCGTATACTCAACTATTTTGTTCATTCTAATTTTTTAAGTATATACAATCAATTAATTAACTCCGCTGCAACTGGTGACTTTTCACTGAAGTCTGATTTATTGCAAATCTCGTCAGCTCGAGACGGTTTCAATCCTTCCTCAAATCTTCTCTTCTGATTGTGAGGCTCCAGTCTTGAAGCTTTAGGGAATGTGGAGTACCCCTTCATACCATTACTCCTAGGTCCACTCTGACTCGGAGTGGTAGTATCTGTTAGGGTCCCATTTATGGGTCAAATAGAACTATTCAATCATTTTCTAAGGATTATCATTATTAGTTATTTTAAACCATACAGTTGTGTGTAAATTACTTGATAAATAAAATTTCTAACGTTAAATAGTAATACTTGAAACCATGTAAATGTGTGCAAATAAATGACTTATATTAAACAGAATTATCAGTGTTAAATTGGAATACTTGTAACCATTTAACAATGGGCATATCATCATCATCATCATCATCATGTCGCGCTATCACCACCCTCTCTCGCCACACCTCCCTATTGTTCATTTCTTCCTCAAGGCTACATCCCCTATCGGCACAGAGCTGCTCTATGTAGGTTCGAGCTGGACGTTCTGCCTTTGCTCGTGCATGTGAAGGGGTCCACAGGAGTACATCACTTATGAGCACGTCCCTACTTCTCCAGCAGTGTCCCGCATGTCTGGTTCGTCTAATTTGGATAGTTTTCGTGATGGGTGGTAGGTGGCCGTACAGATGGTTCTTTATAGGGTGCTGTCTCCAGGACTTGTTCAATGGGCATATAAATGATTAATATTAGATAGAATTATTAATATTAGATAAGAATAATCGTAACCATTTGACTGTATACAAATAGGATTAATATCAAATAGAATTATCAGTGTTGAACAGGAATACTTGTAACCATCAAACTATGTGCAAACAAATGACTAATATTGAATATAAGTATTAGCGTTAGATAAGTGTTGGGTATCACCTACCTTTTCAGCATAATGAGCTGTTCCATCTGCCATATATGGCAGTAGCGGAGACCAGTCCGAGTATAAGTTCAGATCAGTCTACGTCAACGAGTCTGAAGAGCGTTTTCTATTATTGAAGTATATCATTACTCTATCACTAATCCTATGTTCTTGTTACTAACAATTTCTCTTTTGTAAATACTCTTCCTTTAAATATAACTATTTCCTCACATCTCATGGTTTGTCTTATTATTACTCCTACTTGTGTTCACTAACCAGAACACAACAATAAGAATACTTGAAACTTTTTAACAGTATGCAAACTAATAAGATCCAACAACTCATTTAAAAAAAAAAAGTTACCAGCCAACTATTCTCTTACAAATCATGTAAAAAGAGGATTTAGCATTAAATAACAAACATGGGTTGATTATACCGTCTTACCAACCAATCAACTCTAACCTTCAGCTCACACAGTCTCTTTTCTCTTTCTTTAACTCTTTAAGCATTTTACTTCATCCTATTTACCAACCCCTCCGCTCGGGCAGGATATGACACAAGGTCAATTTTTAAGCGGAGTTTAACAGGTTTGAATTCAGAGTTTTCCTTCTCCTAGACTAGTTGCCTCACCAAGGCTGAAAAACCTAGTCTGTCCTACTATTTACCCATAGCTGGAGGGAGAATAATTGGATTCATACCTTTCCCAAGGGTATTAGTGTTATGTGAAATGCAACCAGTCTCGTCCAGGATTTGAACTCGAGTCGCCGTGTCCATTTCCTACGACGATAACCATTACACCACGGGCACCTCCACTTTTTTTTTTTACTTCATGCGAATTTTTCACTCCATTTGATCTTCATGACTCTCAAGTATTCACGTTGATTTTATCCGTGCTGTGGTCTGGATGGTCTCAGTTCATCCTCTGATCTCTATTTCCCTCAGCCTCCTTTATAGGACACTGGGAAATGTTTCCAGGGCTACAAATACGATCGGTATTGCCATCACCTTTATATTCTATAGCTTTCTCATCTCTCTGGCAAGATCCTAGTATTTATTTATCTTTTTGGTTTCTTTTGTTTTCACACTGTCATCTGCTAAAACAGCAGAATCCACTAAATAACAAATTATTTTCTTTTTGTTAATCAACATTTGGCCGGAATCAAGTAATCCATTTTTATCTCAAAATACCAGAGAATTTCATACGTCTCATTTTGTTGGACAGATTCTGCTTTGTACAAATACCATTTATCAATAAGTTCAAGTTTTAATCTCTTGCACAATTCCCAGTGAATCACCTATCCTGCTTTGTCGTGGTTAGACTTGTATCTCTTTTGTGCTAGTTGGATACATTTGCTTATCATGTGATAAACTGTTTCATCTGTGTCACAAAATAAACTACACTAAGCGCTGTTACCTGTATCTTCGTGCCAAAGCAGCCGGTATTGATAACCAGGTTTCCCATCGGTTAAAAGAGACGCCAGTTCGAGTCCCAGTAGCGGACCACCGAGTGAAAATGGAAGATCCGTACCTTATAATGCTGAGTGTTAAGCAAGAAGGCATCAAGTACCATTTTTTGAGTCTTTGGTATGACTCGACCTGGGATCGAACCCAGGTCTCCCGGGCCATTGGCGAACACTCTAACCGCCAGGCCAATGTCCGGTATTAAAATAAAGGTTACTTATACTTCTATTGTTGGGGTACGGGGAAGATAGGCCATTGCATTATATCACAATTGTAATTGGGGCTGTTGGAACGGTCCTCAAAGCTTGGAAAAAAACTGGAGCAATTAAAAATCAGAGAAAGAACCAGCGCATTGTATTTTCAAGATTGACTAGAATACTCAGAAGAGTCCTGGAGACCTATATAGACCTGCTGCCACTCAAACTCCAGTGAAAGATCATCAGTTCATATAAAAAACTCGCAAGCAGTCACCAAAGGATTATTGAAGGGACTGGATGGCTTGGAAATAAGAGTACCTGTGGAGACCATCCAAACTACTACATGATTGAGAACGGCCAGAATACAGAGAAGAGTCCTGGAGACTTGAGGAGATTTGCTGTCACTCAAACTCCAGTGAAAGACTATCAACTAACACTGATGAGAAAAACTCTCAAGGAGTAAATAATAATAATAATAATAATAATAATAATAATAATAATAATAATAAAGAAGAGAAGAAGCAGCTGGAGGAGGAAAAGAAGCAGAAGGAGGAGGACAAGTAAAGAAATTGCGGCAACAAGCGAGAGTTTCTTCTTTGTGCTGCTTCTGACCTTTTGCAGAATAATGAACCCAGAGAGTTGCATAAACCCCCCCAAAACAAAACAAACGGAAAAAATCAAACCAAAAACAAAACAAAAACAAAAACCGAAAAACTAACATAAAAACCAAAACAAAAACACACACACAAAAAAACCCAACTAAAATTAGAAAAATGAAATAATTAATTAATAAAAAGTCAAAATTAAATGATAATAATTAATATATTAAAATTTTATGCCATGGTAATCATACACCTTCAAGATATTTCAGTATTGATCTCTAATAATAAATAATAATAAATAATTGATAATAATTAATAAATATTATAATCTTATTCCATGATTATCATACACTTTCAAGATATTTCAGTTTAATCTCTAATATTATGAATTAACTACTGAACACCGAATTCTTTTTCATGTATACTACATTTCTATAGCAAAATCCTTTTTTATACATTTCTATAGTAAATATATTTATATGCTATAACGTTTGCTTTAACAACTGAGGATGAATTCCTGTGTCTTACTTGCTAACATGCTGGATTGCAACATCGTAAAAAGTGAGTCACGCTATTACTTTCAATTTTGGACAAATACACTTGGGAAAGGCATGAACCTCCTTATTCCCAGGCTATTCTTCTACAAGTATGGCTTTGACATTTGATAACACATGAAAGATGATATACCATTAACCCCCCCCCAAAAAAAAACGACAACTTAAATTTGAAAAATGAAAAAAAAAATCAAATGATAATAATTAATATATTAAAATTTTATTCCATGGTAATCTTACATCTGCAAGATATTTCAGTATTCATCATCATCATCATCATCATGTCGTGCAGCTAGCACGGATATCCCTGACCCTCTCTCTCCACGTCTCCCTATCATTCGTCGCCTCTGGCAGGTCTTCAGGGTTACATCCCGTATCATCACATAGCTGTTGTATGTATGTTCGAGCTGGTCGTCCTGCTTTTGATTTGGCCATATGCGGGGGTCCACAGGAGTACATCACTTACGATCTCGTCCTTGCTTCTCCAGCAGTGTCCGGCATGTCTGGTTCGTCTAGCTTGGATAGTTTTCGTGATAGGTGGTAGGTGACCGTATAGTTGGTGCCTTGTGGGGTGTTGCTGCCAGGACTTGTTCACTATTGCTCGTAACATTCTTGTGTAATGGCCGTCCAGCTTCTTCTCTAACCGTTTAGTCAGCGTCCAATTAGTGCATCCATATAGCAGTATCGACACGACCGCAGCCTGGAAGAAACTGCGTTTCATTTTATCGGTCAGGTTTGATTTCCATATGAGCCTATCGATAGCTGTCCATGCCTTCGTTAGCCGTGTGTCGATGTCTTTTTCGGTTGATGTAATCTCTAATAATTAATAATAATTAATATATTAAAATTTTATTCCAAAGAATTTAACTACTGACCATGAATAATTTGTTTCTTCATGATATTCTAAGCAGGAATTGATGGAAAAAACTTTAAACAAAGTAAAAAAAAGAAAATCAAATTCTTTGGCTAACCTTAAAAATTTTTTTAAAAGAAAATAACGACTAAACAGAAAGAGGATTTAAAATTGAACGACGTGGTCATTGCTATGGTTCATCAGTAGAAAACAATTGATCACAATTTGATTAATGTGTCTTTGATTAAAAAAAAGGACCAAAATTTGTCTTGGTGAAGATGCATAGAAAGTCTATTGATTCATGAACCTATCATAATCGATTTCCAGCCAGGTTTCTACAATATATCCCCGGTTCAAACCAAAATCGATTCTGAAGGAATGTGGGATACTAAATGACACAAGCAACAACAACAAAAAAAGAAAAAAATGAAACAAAAAAGCAAACAAACAAAAACTCATAATAAGGTTCAAAACTTAACAATACAGAAAAATAAAAATAATAATGATAAATAAATAAATGAAGCCTTTGTCCGTCAGCAATTGTTTAAATAGTACCACTACTGTTCTTTTACAAGGGTGGCTTTGGTAGATTCGGTAGATTTTGCTGTTCCAGGGGGAGGGCAGAGAGTGAAGATGGAAAACAACAAAAAGATGCATAAATACTTGGATCTTGCTAGAGAGATTAAAAAGCTGTAGAACATGTGGCTGTGATACCATTTGTAATTGGGGCTCTTAGAACGGTTCCAAAAAGGCTTGGGAAAGAGACTGGAAGAACTGAAAATCAGACGAAGAATCGAGTCCATCCAGATCACTGCATTATTAAGATCGGCTAGAATACTCAGAAGAATCCTGGAGACATATAGAGACCTGTTGCTGTTGAAACTCCCGTGAAAGACCATCAGCTAATGCTGGTACGAAAAACCCACGAGTATAAGAATTATAGTGATAATGAGAAGAAGAAGGAGAAAAATGAAGAAGAAGGAAGAAGACGAAAGGTAAAGAAATTGCGACAATAAGCGAGCGTACAAAAGAACAACCCCCCAAAAAAACCAAAAAAAAAAAAAACCAAAAAACCAACAAAAAACCCACTAGTATATTTGGGGGAGAAAAGACCAAAACAAAAAACAGACAAATCTAATAATACAACTTGAAGAGATAAATCAAAAGATATTGGCGAAAGAAGGGAGACTTAAAAGATACCGAGACAGGATCAGATAATACAAATAAAACGGGTGATTCTAAAATAACGAAAGAAAATTCTACCAACAAGCAGGTGGAGAATGCACGAGAGCAAACCAACATCCGGATGCAAACGAAGCAAAATAATTTTGACGTAAAATATGGGAACAGAAAGAACTCAACGGAAAGGCCAAATATATTAAAAACGTGAAAAAAGAATTACAAAGACTCGAAAAAGGCCCTGAGGCGGACATACACATGGAATCGCTCCGAGCAATACTCCAAAAAGTATCAAATTGGAAAACTCCCGGTCATGATAGCATATATGGATTCTGGTTTAAGAAATTCATGTCCATGAATGGCTCTCCAAATGAGTAAATTCTTAGAAAAAGCAACTATACCCGAATTGATGGCTATAGGGAAGACTACCTCGATCCAAACCCACACAAAGGAATCATTTAGCAACTATAGATCCATAACGTGTATACCAATTATGTGGAAAATCCTAACAGCACAAACTACAGAGGAGATATATTATACATCGGTCTGTTTCTTGAATAACATAAAGGATGCTACTAAGGAACAAGAGGAACATGTGATTTATTGTACATTGATCAGCACATCTTAAAAGAAAACAAAGTATGGTAGAAAAATATAACCAAGATGTGGATTGACCACAAAAGACCGTGTAAAGTTGATTGTCTGAAAATGTACAAGATATCTGACAAAATTATAAACTTCATCACGGAAGTCATGAAAACCTGGAAAGTTGAATTGATAGCTGGAGGAAAAACATTAACAGCGGTGGAAATCAAGAGAGGTATCTTCCAAGGAGGTGTGCTGTCGCAATTACTATTTATAATAGCAATGATGCCACTCAATTACATACTTAGGAAGTTCACTGGGAGCTATAAATTTACAAAATTACAAGAAAAGATTAATTAGCTTATGGACATAGATGATATAAAGGTATTGGTAAGAAATGAAAAAAATAAAAAATAAATAAAAAAGATTAAAAAATCAAAAATTGAAATAAAAAAAACTACAACAACAAAAAATAAAACACACCAACTGGAGAGCCTGATACAAACAATGAGAATATACAGTCAGGATATTGGAATGGAATTTTGTATAGAAAAAACGTGCCCTACTCATATTGAAAAGTAGGAAAAGGTAAATAACGAAAGGAATAGAACTGATAAATCAAGAAAGAACCAGAAAGCCACGAGAAAAGGAAAATTACAAGTACTTGGGAATATTGGATGCGGACAGCATCACATAAGCCGAGATGAAAGAAAAAATAAGAAAAGAGTACCTCAGACGAACAAGAAAACTTCTCGAAACCAAACTCTGCAGCAGAAATCTCATCAAAGGAATAAACAACTGAGTTGTCCACCTTGTAAAATACTCGGGACCATTCTTAAAATGGACATGGGAAGAACTCAAACAAATGGATCAGAGGACAAGAAAGTTGATGATGCACAAGGCCTTACATATGAGAGATGTTATAAACAGACTATATGTGTCAAGAAAAGAAGGAGAAATAAGTTTTGCTAGCATAGAAGATAGCATGAATGCATCAATACGAGGACTCAAAGACGACATAAAAAAGAGCAAAGAAAGACTAATCACAGCGGCCAATAATATCATTGACAACACAGGGACAAAAGAACAATAACTAAGAAATAACAACTGTAGGAGTATTTAAAGTGACAAACTGGCAAAATATCAGACGAGAAGACCTGGACATGGCTACGAAAGGGAAACCTTTAGAGTGAAACAATCTCTTCTCATAGCAGCACAAAACAACGTCATAAGGACTAATTATATAAAAGCGAAAATCAATAATACGCAACAAACTAGCGAGAGCAGACTCTGTGATGACAGAGATGAATCCATTGATCACATAATAAAAGGGTGTAGCAAACAAGCGCAAATGGAATATAAGACGAAACACGACTGGGTGGGAAAGGTTATCCACTGGGAAATGTGCAAGAAATTGAAATTTGGGCATATTACCAAATGATACATGCTCAAACCAGAATCCATCCTTGAACGAGACGTATAAAATTCTCTTGGATTTTGAGATACAAACAAGTCACCTAATCTTGGCTAGAAGACCAGACCAAGTGATAACAAAAAAAAAGTAAGAAAAAAAGAACTAGCCATACAGTAGACTTTGCCATTCCAGTGGAGCATACATCAAAATCAAAGAAAGCAAAAAGAAAGACAAGTACTTGGACCTTACCTGAGAACTAAGAAAACTATGGAATATGTGGGTGACGGTGATACCAATTGTAATTGGTACACTTGGAACGGTTTTGAAAGGCTTGGAAAGAGGACTGGAAGAGTTGGAAATCGGAGGATAAATCAAGACTCCAAACTACAGCTTTGTTTAGATTGGTCAGGATACTGAGAAGAGTTCTGGAGACATGAGGAAACTTGCTGTCACTTAAACTCCAGTGAAAGACCATCAGCGAATGCTGGTGTGTAAAACTAGCAAGAAATAAAATAATTATAAAAAATGATAATTTTAAAAGTAAAAGAAAGTGAAAAGAGAAATAAATATCTAGACCTTGATAGGAACTAAAAAACTGTGGAACATAAAGGTGGCGGTGATACCAATTATAATTGGAGTACTTGTAACCATGTCCAAAGGATTGGTACAGGGACTGGACGACTTGGTAAAAAGAGGACAAGTGGAGACCATCCTGGCTACATGATTTTTAAGATCGGCCAGAATACCGAGAAAAGTCCTGGAGATTTGAGGAGACTTGTTGTCACTCAAACTCCATTGAGAAACCATCAGCTAACGCTAGTCTGAAAAACCATCAAGAGGATAATAATAATGATGATGATAATTTGTGGAGCCGTAATATTTTATATTCGTAGGGTGTAACGCTTAGCTTCTCGAAAAACCGAATTGGCAGGCCAGATTTAAATATTAGCTTGCTTTGTGAAAGGCATGAATCCGTCGTTTCTCTTTTCAGCCACTAGAAGAGTAGACCAGACTGGGTTCTTATTAGGACAGCTTGTATTGCAGGCGAGCAACTCTAGAAAAGAATAACTATCATTATCTTGCCGTGTGTCTTATACTCATCGTGTCTTTTAACAGCCAGGAGCTGCCATTGTCTCGCAGAAGACTAAGAAAGGTTGTTTTCATATATCGTGTCTTGTTTGTTAATAGGTTGTTTTTACAAAGTTGCGGTTTTGTAAAGTTAACATGACAGCTCAATATAAAAGTGATTATATCAACATAATTATTTTTTTCAGTTTTATTCTAATTACTAATCATCGGCTAATTAGTACATTAGAATTGTTAAAAAAGAAATATTATTTGAGCAAAAGAAAAAAAAAACCCAAAAAACAAAACAAAACAAAACAAAACAACACAGCGACAATTGTTTTGGTTTTGGACGCCGAGGAAGAAAATAAACATTCAAACTAATTTGACAATAGGTACTTATTAAGCCGAAATGAAGTCTGGCTCGAGGTCACATATATAAGGAGATTCGTTCAGTTATTTAGAATCATTTGTTACTTTGTTTTGGCCGTTTAACTCTCCGGTCTTCTATCCGTCTTAATTCCTTAGACGAAGAGTGGTCATCTACTGTACTTTCTCAAAGGATCACCAAATTATTCTAACTTACTTAACGATGTGCATCCAAGAGTGGTTAGTTGGTATGATGTTATAGCGATGGGGATTATTATTATTATTATTATTATTGGGTTTTTGGTTTAAGGTTGGTTTTGCGTTGGTTATGTTGGTATTACATTGGTTGCGTTGGTATTACGTTGGTAGCGTTGGTATTACGTTGGTTGTTATCCCCTCGCTAAATGTTGATGAAAAATAAAGGTGGTGGAGAAGAACGAAGACGTCGTTAGGTTTTAAATGAAGGTTTTAATGGCAGCATGAAGTAAGGGGGTTTACGCTGGTATGCTGCGAGTCTCGTAGGAAGGAAAGAAGGTAGGAAGTTGTTAGAGTGTATCATCTAATTTGTTTTTAACTTGGATCCCTTGGTCTAGAAGAATAGACACAAGGGGGTCCGTAAACTAGATGGCTCTCCTCATAGTGGTTGACGCTGCTGCCTCTATTCAAGAGAAGACAATAAAACATCCGTTCCTATTGAGGATTTCTGAGGAAGAGAGAGTTTCGCGGGCTTGCTTCAATTTTTGGTGCTGTTAGGAAAGATGGTTCGGGATGAATAGGACAAGTCATCCTGATAGGGTGAAAATATTTGGCGATCCTGACGGTCAAATTAAATTACGCGCCAAACAAAAAATACAAGTTTCTTTCTGCTACTATGTATATGCATGTAGGTGCAAGTATGTCTTCATGAATATATATATGAATTCAGGCGTAGTATATATGTATATGTATGCGTGTTGGGATAAGCATATCTGTACGGGTGTATGTGAGTACAGGTAGCGTAATATACATGTGCATATAAAGAAATGTGTGGGAGTAATAATATCAAGAAAATAACTAGAAAATGTTCGGAAGGCTAGATGGATTTTAATAGCTGATTAAATAGAAACGGGAGATGCCTGTGGTGTAATGGTTATCGTCGTAGGAAATGGACACGGCGACACGAGTTCAAACCCTAGACGAGACTGATTACATTTCACATCGCACTAATACCCTTGGGAAAGGTATGAATCCAATTATTCTCCCTCAAGCTATGGGTAAATAGTTGGATAGACTGGTTTCTTCAGCCTTGGTGAGGCAACTAGTCTAGGAGAAGGAAAAACTCTGAATTCAAACCTGTTAAACTCCGCTTAAAAAATTGACCTTGTGTCATATCCAGCCCGAGCGGAGGGGTTGGGAAATATGATTAAACTCCGCTTAAAAATTGACCTTGTGTCATATCCTGCCTGAGCGGAGGGGTTGGGTAAATATGATAAAATAGAAAGAGAAGGATTTCTCAATAAGGACGAAAAAGTTAGTTTTTAATGTCTGTCATAAACGGAAGACATTTACTCAACTACGGTCAGAGGTCAGTAGACAAGAGTGCCATCTTTTAAGTACCTTAGTTTTGTTGGGAGGCACCTGTGATACGAGACGGGGTTTTTTTTTTCACTGGAAACAAAGGCTCCATATATTTAAGGAAGCAATTAGGAGACAGACAAGTTGCATTCCAAGGTAGTGGGGAGTTCTACAGTCGAATCAGGCTGCCCCCACTTCCTGTTCACTGTGGTCGAGCAGAATATAGACAAGAGAGTTAGGAGCTGACTGTAGGACTGAATGGAATAGATTTTGTCCGCCTTCCGTGATTGCGAAGTAAAGAAACAGCGCCCAGACCCATGTTGCATAATGTGACCCCCAACACCAGAAGAGAAAAATAAAGAGATGGTCATTCTCGGAATTCGTTTTTGTCTCGTATTCCTTGTGGAGCTGATTCGCAACTTGTTCAGTTTCGACCCGTTCTCTTCTCACTTTGTGTTTATTTATTTTTTAACTTGTTCGTCCAGTTAAAAAAGAACGAAGTCCGACGTTTAGTTTCTTTTTCTTTCCTCCAGCTGATCATGTTACCCAGTGTTTATCGAGGGCGCCTTGGCTTGTGTAATGGTTAGCAAGCTTGACTAGCAAACTTGCAAGAGTGAGTTCGAGTCTCATTGGGTACCCCATTCATTTGGACTTGTACCACATCTAAGCAAAAAGCTTTGTAAATTACTACCCTGCGTTTATCGTGGATGGAAATGCCCTATTTACACTAAACAGATTCGTTAGGAGGCAGCTCCTCTACGCCCCCTTTTTGAGGTGTGTACTCGTACGACTAGTGGCACACGTCGACCTGCTGGGATTAGACTCGCCTTCAAACGCGACCTGATCATCTTGTTTTCAAGCCTTTTTTTTAAACCCTTTTTTCTATCCTATGTTCCGTTCGGGAATTGTGAAGAAATTCAAACTGGGTTGAATAAGCAGTTTCTTTGGGA
Organism: Sepioteuthis lessoniana; assembly: GCA_963585895.1. NCBI lineage: Eukaryota > Metazoa > Mollusca > Cephalopoda > Myopsida > Loliginidae > Sepioteuthis > Sepioteuthis lessoniana. The sequence goes on from OY757914.1 coordinate 20,784,115, forward strand.
GGTAGTTCGCTTATCACGACCAAAACTTGCAAACGACTAATTTTGCACTGAAAAATATACACAATGTTTAGGATGAAAAATCAGTTTGGTTGAGTTTTCTGACATAACAACCACTGTTGTTTTTTTAATCCGGTTTTATATATAAATAAAATATATAATTTGAAAACAAATTTTGAAGATAACCTTTTCAAACAAACCTGAGCTCATTTTTTTGCTCACAATTAAATGGTTCCAAGTATTGCTATATAACAGTCACAATTTAACACCAGTCATTTGTTTGCACACAGTTTAAATTTCAAACAGTTCTATTTGGCCCATAGATCGGACCCTATCAAGTGCTACCACTCCGAGCTAGAGTGGACCTGGGAACAAAGTCAATGAAGAAGTAGTCTGCATTTCCCAAAGCTCCAGTATTACTGGAACGCCATCATCAGATTATTTTGTTTCATATCCAGGACAGTCGTTGGGGGAGGGCTTTTACTCTTCGGCAGAGATGCCGTCGGTGTATTCTACAGCCCCAACCGACTGTGCTAACGTGAAATTGTACAGATCTCGACGAAAGATTGCCACATTGAGATGAGGAAAATACTAAGATGGAATTAATACTAAATAGTATTAAAAATTCTTACTAATATTGAAACCCAGAACATTAAGATCAGGACTTCTCAAAGTGGTTCATCGAGACCCTTTGGGGTGAATAATATTTTAGCAGGGTGGGCGAATTTACAAGTTTGCATTTGTAAATCCCTTTATAACATCATCATCTTGTCGTGCAATCAGCGCGGATATCCCTGACCCTCTCTTGCCACACCTCCCCATCGTTCATCGTTTCCGGCAGTTCCTCAGAGCTACATCCCGTCTCCTCACAGCGATGCTGTATGTAGGTGCGAGCTGGTTGCCCTGCCTTTGCTCGGCCATGTGAAGGGGCCCATAGTTGTACACCACTTACGAGCTCGTCCTTACTTCTCCAGCAGTGTCCTGCATGTCTGGTTCGTCTAACTTTGATAGTTTTCGTGATGGGTGGTAGGTGGCCGTATAGCTGTTGCTTCGTGGAGTGCTGCCTTCAGGACTTGTTCAATATTACTCGCAGCATTCTTATGTAGTTGCCGTCAAGCTTTTTTTCCATCCGTTAAGTTAGCGTCCATGTAGTGCATCCATACAGCAGTATCGACACGACCGCTGTTTGGAAGAAACTGCGTTTCATTTTATCGGTCAGGTCTAACTTCCATAGGACCGATAGCCTATCGATTGCTGTCCATGCCTTCGTTAGCCGTGTGTCGATGTCTGTCTCGGTTGATGAGATACTGCTTCTTAAGTACGTGAAATTTTTAACTAGTTTCAGAGAGCTACTGTTTAGAGTGGAAATGTCCCCTTTGCGTGGATTAGTGGCCAGATATCGTACATCGAGAGGAATACTTGTTTGGGGGTGACTGGCCACACAAATTGATGAACAACGTTAAGTGTAAAGTTAAAATTTAGAAGAATTGAAGAAGAATTTATAGAAATGACTTTCGATCTAGTAAAGAAGTCTGTGCATCCGAGGATCATTAAATAAGTTTCCAGACTTTTATTGATAGTACACACATGAAACTCTAGTCCCCTTCGAAGTAATCTCCTCCGGCTGCAATGCACTTGTTCTACCGATCCATCAACTTCTGGAATGCCCCATGGAAGTCTTCTTGTGTGAGCGTGTCAATGACCTTCGTCACAGCCTCTTTCATCTCCTCAATTGTCTCATAACGACAGCCTCTAAGCTTTTCCTTGAGCTTAGGGAATAATCAAAAGTCACAGGGAGCAAGGTCTGAGGAACTGTCTTGATGCCCATCTTGGTCAAATAGTCTGTGACAAGGATGGAGTTGTGGACTGGTGCATTGTCCTGGTGGAAATGCCACTGCCCCGATTTGAAGAGTGCTGGCCTCTTCCCAAGGATTCTCTTCCTGAACTCCCTTAAAACATCAACATAGTAACCCTAACCCTAACCCTAATCATTTGGCCAATCAACTCTGGTGTATTGACTTCCTTACTCCTCCCAAACCTCTCATCACCCCTCACAGACTCCCTGCCTTCCTTGAATTTCTTATGCCACTCAAAAACTGATCCTCGATTCATGCAAGATGGTCGAAAATCAGTCTGAAGCATTCCATAAGTTCTGTGGTATTTTTTCAAAGTTTAAAACAGAATTTTATTGCATATCGTTCTTCTAAAGTGTCCTCACGTCCAGATTGCATTTTTGAAATTCACCAGCTATGACAATCAGGCTTTAGTAGGGTGTATTCCAATTGCTGCTGTAGCTGTTCATTTGAATTTAAAATCATAAAAATTGGTCAGTCATCTCATAAGATGTATAGCAATAACATAGTGAATTTTCAAGAGTCTACGAGAATTTTAAATGCCTGTACAAAAAAGCCTTGAAACTTATTGAATTCACTACGTACATTTAAAGGATTTTGATATCACTGGATGAAGGAAAAAACTGTATCAAAATATTTCGAATTTTGTGCAACTGTTGAGCCCATTTTACTAGCTTTTCCATTTTCGTATATGGTGAAATCTGGGTTGAGCTGTGAGCATTATTTACTGAGTAAACAGAGAAACACTTTGAACACAGAACACAGAGCTTCAACCTAATATTTGTGATCTTAATGCTCACGAAACTCATCCTTCTTATTAAAAATAAATCAAGAATTAAAAATGCGTTTGCATTTATAGTTTACTGATTCTTTTTTTATGTAATGTAAAAAGGAAAGTTGGCGACACTAGTCGAGGGAAACCCGAAGGCTCCCTTTTCAATAACTACTACAGTGAGGTATTGGGAAGGGTGCTACTCCTTGTCCCCTTTTACCCTTGATTCATACCTTATAATGCTGTGTCAAGCAAGGCGGGGTCAAGTACGATTTTTTTGAGTCTTTGGTATGACTCGAACTGGAATTGAACTCCGGTCTTCCGAATCATTGGTGAACACTCTTCTCATTTGGCCAATGGCCCGGTAGTTATGCTTTTTAATTTAATATAAGATTAATCTCTTTTAGTGAGGATAGTTTAGATTGGTTTATGGCATATCAACCATTGTTGGTTATTTAATGCCAAATCCCGTTTTTACATATATATTGAATATATGACTTTTGTAGATACACACAGTTAAATTATCAAATAGTTTTATTTCTAACAATTCAATTTAACGTAGGTCAACTAAGTTAAATGGTTTCAAATATTGCTATGTTTCACTTAGAATTCAATTAAACATCAGTCATTTGTTTACACATAATTATATGATCAAACAGTTTTTTTAACAATTCAATTTAGCATAAGTCATTTACTTGCACACAGTTTAGATGTCAAAGAATTCTATTTGACCCATAGACAGGACCCTATCAGGTGCTACCACTCCGGGACAGGGTGGACCTGGGAACAATGGCGATGAAGGAGTACTACGCATTTTCGAAAGCTCCAGCATTACAGGAGCCTCACCATCAGAAGGTTTAGAGTCATATCCAGGAGACTCATTGGGGGAGTTTTACCCCTCTGCAAAGATGCAGTCGGTATGTTTTACAGCCCCAGCCGACTAGGCTGGGCGGTGGATGGACATTATTTTTAGTTACAAGGAAAGGCATCCAGTAAAAATGCTTAAGAAGCCCGGTCAAGACTAAAGATGCCGAAAAATAGCCCAGTCTCCATCGTCATTATTGATTATCGATTGATTTTTCTTTTCATCTATTTTATCTTTTTATTGCATTTTTTTTAATCGCTGCGAGCAGGTAGTTTTTAAATTCTACAACCATTGATTGGAAAAAAAAAAAAACAACAACATAGCATCCAACCAGACTGAAATCAAGTAAAAATGTTTTAAAAGCCTGTTCAAGAATAAAAATGCCGAAAAAAATAGGCCTTGTCTCTATTGTCATTATCAATTTTTGACTCATTTTTTATTTTATCTATTTTATATTTTTATTGTATTTTTTCAGGTCGTTATTGAATTCTACAACCATTGATTGGAAAAAAACATAGCATCCAACCAGATTAAAATCAAGTAAAAAGTTTGAGAAGGGCTGATTAAAGGAAAACAAACAAACAAACAAACCCCGAGAGACAAGCAACCAAAATGCTGTAATAAAAACGACAAAGATGGGGAAACTACACCGGAAAAATCAGTACAGTCGGCAGGGGTCATCGAGTATACCGACTGAATCTCTGCAGAGAGGTAAGACCACCCCCTACTCAACGTGTGTCCTGGATATGAGAGCCCAGTCTGCTGGGCTGTAGAATATACCGACAGAATCTCTGCAGAGGACTAAGACCCCCTACCCAACGAATGTCCTGATATGACACTAAACAATCTGATGGTGAGGCTCCAGTAATACTGGAGCTTTGGGGAATGCGGAGTACGCATTCATTGCCATCGCTCCCACGTTCACTCTAACCCTGAGTGGTAGCACCTGAAAGGTCCTATCTATGGGTCAAATAGAACTGTTTGACATTTAAACTGACTGTAAACAAATGACATCTGCTAAATTTAATTGTTTAAAATAGAGCTGTTTGATCCTTTAACTGTGTGTAAACAAATGACTGATGTTTAATTGAATTGTTAGTAAAACATTGCAATACTTGGAAGCCTTTAACTGTGTGCAAAAGAATGAGCTCAGGCTTGTTTAAAAGTGTTATCCACAAAATGTGTTGACAAATCATATATATATATTTAGTATCTATGTATAAAGAGGATCTGGCATTAAATTACCCACAATGGTTGATATGGTATAAAAACAAACCAAACCCCATCGAAAGAATCAATACAAAATAATAGCAACCTTTCGCCCCAGAAATGAAGGCAGAAGGAATGGTGGAGGATCTCGTGTGGAAACTGATCTAAAAAATCAATGTATAATAGTAACTCTATTCTTAATTCTAATTTCTCCATATTTGGTCTTATTCCAGACTTGTATAAATTCCGAAATATCTGTAATCGATTTATTGTTGTGTTGAGGCCAGAAGCTGTTAACTTCCAAGTATACAAATATTTAGAATTAGATAATGAAGTCTGACTGAAACAATCACATTTTATGTCTCTGATGTTTTTGTTTTTGTTTCATTTGAAAATCAATCAAGAATGAAATATTTTATTCCTAAAGTTTATATTACGTACAAATTTGTAGTATATAAAAAACAGAATCTATTCGTTCAGTAATATTTTTATTATGCTACTTCTTTTGACCATACAAGCTTGCCTTTGTTCAGTTTTTAATTTTTAATTCTTTTTTTTTATTTTGGTATATAAATCGGATATTCAATTTGAAAATGATTAATGCTCAATGGTCGGTGGGGGAACGTTCTGTGTATGCACCCATGAAAACTGCCTCTGCAGATTCTATACAATAAGCTTGTTGTTTGAAAATGTCCCCATGGGGCTCCAAATTGTTGCTGTAAGAATCAGTTCAAGCACACAATAAAAGTCATAAAGAAATGAACGACCCGACCCCTTGGGAAACACAAGCGTGAAGAGGCGTCACCCGTAAGGGCACCGAACGCTTTGAAAGGCAAAGTACAGCTGCCTATGAGTCCAGGAGAAGGGGAGGCAAAAAAAGGGGTTGAACAACCTAAACATCTAGTATCGATTCCATGCTCACACTGTCCTCGACGTTTACACGCAAAGACTGTCATCCTCTTCATACTCGATAGCCATTCCCGTATGTGGGCTTAAAAATACACCCAGTGTATCCCCTGTAGAGAGGTAAGATCCCCTCAAAAGAGAGTGTCGTAGGTACGGCACTAAACTGTATCTGGTGATGATGCTTCAGTTCCGAATACTTGAGGGTATAGATTGCTATTACTTCCAGGTCCACTTTGATTGGATTTGGTTTGGTTGCTTTGGTTTGGTTTTATGGCATATCAACCATTGTAGGTTATTTACTGCAAAATCCTTTTTTATACATATAAACTGTTCTATTTCAAACAATTCAGTCTAATATAAGTACACAGTTTAAATGTCAAAAACAGTTCTATTTTAAACATTTAAGTTCAGCATGAGTACAGTTTTTCGTTTACGCACAGTTAAATGTCAAAACAGTTCTATTTCAAACAATTCATTTTAACATAAGTACACTGTTTAGTTCTATTTGGTCCATATATAGGACCCTATCAAATGCCACCACTCCGGGCCTGAGTGAACCTTGGAGCGATGGCAATAAAGGTGTACTCCGCATTCCCCTAATCTCTAGCATTACTATTAGATTGTTTAGTGTCATATCCAGGACACTTGTTGGGGGGGGGGTTACCCCTCTGCAGAGATGCAGTCGGTGTATTCTATAGACCCAGCTGACAAGTGGGGCTGAGAGAAGACTTTGATTAGAGTGGTAGTACCTGTTATATGAGGGTCAAATTGATCTTTCTGTAAATTATTGGTATTGGATAGGAATATTTGATGTCATATAACTGAAAAAAATTCGCATAAAGAATAGTTACTTGAAGCTATAATTGTTTATTTATTTTTTCTCTTTTGAGAGTTTTTCATACCGGCGTTAATTGATGGTTTTTCACTGGAGTCTTGTAGAGAACGAATAAATAAATAAAAAAATTTAAAATTGAATTAAAAAAAAATTAAATAAAAAGAAAACGATTAAATTTGCAGAAACTCCCAGAGGTCTCTAACCGAAAAAGGAGATGACGCATGCGTAGAAGAAAAAAGGATTTCCTCTTGACAAAGGAGACGATATTATCTTTCTTTTTCAGGCAGTGACCAGCGGATTGAGAACCTCGTGCTGGCGAGTTTGGGCATCATACATACGTCTTTGGACGTAGCGTCGGTTAGTCCCTTTCACCCAGTAGCAGCTCTCTCTCTCTCTCGGTCAGCATTATGCTGAAATATACAAGACCTACAAATGAACTATAAACTAACTCTTACCGGACTTTGACAAAACTTCCAAAAGAAAACTAACCCTTATGGAAGCCCGAAATACCAAATGCGGACACCTACATACATGAAACGAATTAACGTATTTTTGACTGGGGGATTCAACCATTTCAATGTATTCAGGAAAAACTCCCTCATCCACGGAATGGTTGTTGAACCCAGTAAATAAAGGAAAGTATAAAAGAAACGTCTTCGTCTCTTATCTGTTTCTGTCTTTTCTTTTTGTATAATTCTTTTTGGGGCTTTCTTGGGCAAGGCATTACAACGACTAACTAACGTGGGGGTAAAATATAATATAACCAAAATATGGAGTCAGATATCTCACGCCAACGTTACCAACGAAACACCAACGCTACCAACGTAATACCAACGCAACCAAAGTAATACCTACTTAACATAAGCCATAAACCCCACAGTCTCAGTGACAGGAAGTCTCCTTAAGTCTCCAGGACTCTTCTCAGTATTCTGGCCGATCTTGACAATACTGTAGTTTGGATGGTCTCCACTCATCTTATTTCCAAGTTCTCCAATATCTGTACCAAACCTTTGGTGACTGTACCAAGTGCACCAGTTACAATTGGTATCACCGTCACTTTCATGTTCCATTAACATTGTTTACTTGAAACCATATAACTATATGCAAATAAATGACTATAATTACTGTGAGTAAACCAAAAACTGTATTTAAACAAATGACTGAGTGTAAACAAGAAACTGAGTTCTTATGCTAAATTGAATTGTTTGAAATAGAAAGGTTTGATTATTTATCTGTGTATTCGTATTAAATAGAATTGATTGTGTTAAAAATGAGCTTAGGCTCGTTTAAAAATATTAATGATATATTATATATATATATATATATATATATATATATATATATATATATATATATATATAAGGATTTAGCAATAAATAACCTACAATAGTTGATATACCATAACATCAACTCAAACAAAACCAAATCCTTAACCAGTTATGGCAACCCATTTAGGAGAAGAAAAACTAAATTTAAATCTATGCCGAAAGGTTAATCTATTCAAAGTTAATACGCATGAAACATTATGGGTTATTTAAAGTCCAAATTTAATTAATTTGTTAATGTTTCATTATAATCCTAAATATTTGTATTTTCAACATTGCAATCATTTTCTTCAATCACATATTTTTATTTTTCACTAAAAATCCTTTGTTTGATTACAGTTATGTGATTTTTCAAATGGTAGTCTCCTTGGCGTAATAGAGGAAGTACTGGACTGCGGCCTTCAAGTAAACAAGTTCGATCTCTAGTCATGCTCACTTTCGGACTAAGTTTGAGGAGAGTAGGAATACCCTTACATCCCCAGGTAACGGTTAAATAATAACACAGTTGTTGTATTTACAAGGATGGCTTTGGCATTAAATAACCCAGGGAGGTTGATATATCATGAAACAAAATCAAACCATGATCTTAAGTGTCTCTATCAAATACTAATAATTTTTAAACAGATCTATTTAACCCATAGACTAACAGGTATTAACACTCCAGGTCAAAGTGGACCAGGGAGTAATGCCAATGAAAGAGTGACTAATTAATTCAAAGTTAATAAGTTTAAAACCTTATAGAAATGATAAAAATTAAGATAAACTCTTGACTCTTGGTTTAAAAGTACGACAACCGAGAAGATATCACAAATATTAAAACAACAAATGCCAAAATGATTATTCCAACACTCAAAAACTTTCATACGACTTAAGTTTTACACAGGTCGCCGAAGAACATAAGATAGACATAATATGCATACAAGAACACAGATACACGCACACAGAAGATATCAAATATCACGAAACTGGCAATGGCTGGTCGCTCGCCACTGTATCCGCATGGAAAAACTCTGTCAACGCCGCAGTAGGAGGGGTAGGATTGCTTATAGGACCTAGAGCACTAAAAACGCTTAATAGCGTTGAGAAAATACAACCTAGAATGATGGCAGCTACATTTAACGGAAACCCCAGAGCAACAATCATCTCATGCTACAGCCCCACCAATGTTAGTGAAGAAAATGAAATAGTCACCTTCTACGATGAGTTATCCTCATTAGTGCGTAACATCCCGAAACACAACATGTTAGTCATTGGCGGAGACATGAATGCACAAATCGGGAAAAACCGAAACAACAAATACAGCCTCCACAACACGTCAAATAGAAATGGGCAACTTCTAACAGATTTCATGATAGAAAATAGATTAGCATGCCTCAATACAAACTACCAAAAAAGAGAGGGCAAACTATGGACATACACGGACGCAAACAATACTAAAGATAGACTACGTCCTTATAAACAAGAAATGGAAGAATAGTGCATTGAATTGCGAGGCATACTCCTCTTTTGAGGGTGTGTCCACCGATCACCGAATAGTCACGGCGAAAATACGGTTAAGCTTACGAAAAAACGACAAACGAACAGCGACCACCAAACACTATGACTGGGCCCTATTAAACAACAAAGATGTAAGAGATAAATACGTATTAGAATTAAGAAACAGATTCGAAACACTACAAGAAAAGACGGAAAAAAGTACACCAAACGACGAATACGAAAATTTCGTCAATGCACACCTCGAGGCAGCAGCAAAATACATTCCAACAAAACTTAAAACTAAATATAGAGTCCCATGGGAAACCTTAGCGGTGAGAGAAAAACGTGCACTAGTGAAAACAGCCTCCAAAAACTATCGAAAAACCCAACAAACACAAATGCCTTAAAACTAAAAACGGCACAATATCAATTAGCAGGCATATATATAAAGGAACAGACAGAATACATTCAAAATCAGATAGATAAGATTAGAGACTCGGTGGAAGATAGACAATCTAGAATTGCCTGGCAAACAATAAACGAAGTGAGCAGAAGAAAGAACACAGCCAAAGCAAAACTGAAAGCAGCAAACCAACAAGAAAGAATAAAACTGTGGAAACAGCACTTCGAAAACTTACTTGGAAACCCACCAAAAATAACGCATGAACCAATCACCAGAATAATTAGCAAACAATTAGACATTAAACTTGGACCGTTCACACAAGAAGAACTCGACTCGGTTCTCAGAAAAATTAAAAATAGGAAAGCTGCAGGGCTGGACGAAATTCCACCGGAAGTATGGAAGACCAGACAATTCGACGACATACTGCTCCGACACTGCAACGCAGTATACAATCAAAATCCGATAGATAGATGGATGAAGGGATGCATACTCCCCTTCCCTAAAAAGGGGGACTTCGGATTAGCCAAAATCTACCGAGGCATAACACTTACATCCATAGCTGCCAAAATCTACAATGCCCTACTACGAAACCGAATAGAACCCAAAATCGACAACATAGAAAAAACCAAAATGGCTTCCGAAGAAATAGATCCACGACCTCACAAATATTAACCATCCGCAGAATCCTTGAAGGTGTACGGGCAAAGAACCTACAAGTGACATTAATATTTGTCGACTTTACCAAGGCTTTCGACTCCATTCACAGAGGAAAGATGGAACAAATCCTACTAGCGTACGGCATACCTAAAGAAACCGTAGCGGCAATAACGATTCTCTATAGAAACACTAAAGTAAAAGTACGATCACCAGATGGAGACACAGAATACTTCGACATTGTAGCAGGAGTACTACAAGGGGACACGCTGGCTCCGTACCTCTTTATCATTTGTCTAGACTACGTACTTAGAACATCGATTGACAAAATCAAAGAGAATGGCTTCGAACTGACGAAGAAAAGAAGCAGAAGATACCCCGCAACAACAATTACCGACGCCGACTACGCCGATGACATAGCGATACTGGCAAATACACCTGACCAAGCCGAAACACTTCTGCATAGTTTGGAACGAGCAGCAGCAAGCATAGGCCTCCATGTTAATGCACACAAAACGGAATATATGTGCTATAACCAAACGGGGGACATCTCCACTCTAGAAGGAACCCCTCTTAAACTAGTAGACAAATTCACGTACCTAGGAAGCAGCGTCGAATCAACCGAAAAGGACATCGAAACGAGGTTAACGAAAGCATGGACAGCTATCAATAGGCTATCGACTATATGGAAATCAGACCTAACCGATAAAATGAAACGCAGTTTCTTCCAGGCAGCGGTCACATCGATACTGCTATATGGATGCACTATATGGACGCTAACAAAACGGCTGGAGAAGAAACTAGATGGCAATTACACAAGAATGCTGCGTGCAATCCTGAACAAGTCCTGGCAGCAACACCCCACAAGACACCAACTGTACGGCCACCTGCCCCCTATCACGAAAACTATTCAAGTTAGACGAACCAGACATGCAGGACATTGCTGGAGAAGCAGAGATGAACTCATAAGAGATGTATTCTTATGGATTCCCACACATGGCCGCGCAAAAGCAGGACGACCAGCTCGAACGTACATTCAGCAGCTATGTGAGGATACAGGTTGTTGTTCTGAAGACCTACCTAGGGCGATGAACGATAGAGAGGAGTGGCGAGAGAGGGTCAGGGATATCCGTGCTGCCAGCACAATATGATGATGATGATGATGACATCGTATTCAGTCTTAGAAAAGTGCAATACATCCCCCCACATATATAAATGCATATCAGATACATATTGTCCCCCATATATTACACTCATACACCTCTATACATCACATATACATATTACACAAACACGCACACACGTCAGCATACACACATACATGCATATATATATATATATATATATATATATATTAAGGCTCAACTACATCCTTAGAAATAAAAGATCTTTCTGAACAAAAGACAGTAAGATTTTATTGCTTCGAGGGTAAAATTATACAATCAATACGGACATCAGTAGGTATTATCTATTATCAAGTTCTACAATATTCAAAATCTGTAACCAAAACATAATACTACATAAATATACATAAGGTGTGTATTTATTTGATACTTCATATTAATAATTTTGGAAACAGAATGTCAATGCAGTAAGGTTTGGTAATAAATAGCACCTAATAGTATCCGTTTAAATTGTATAATGTCTCGCAAGATATAAAATCCTAGAATCTTTGGTTTAGAAGGGAATTACATTTTTAGAGAAATGTTTCTGGTGCACATATTGATGAGTGAATATACATACATATATATATATATATATATATATACGGAAGAGACACTCCGAAAGAGAGAGAGAGAGAGAGAGAGAGAGAGGTGGGGTATTGACCCTGTTGAGATGCATTTCAAGTATTGCAGCAAACAAAGTTATCATCAGACACAATGACCTTTGGGTCAGAATTGGTTTTGGAATTGAAAAATCATTATCAATTATCCAGGGTGTCCAGGAGTATCTCATGATAATAATCACACACACACACACACACACACACACACGCACACACACACACATATCCATATATATATTACAGATACGTATTACATGTATACACTTATGTATATCTTACGTACATATTACACACACACACACACACACACACACACACACACACACACACACACACATATATATATATATATCACGCATACATATTACATACACAAAGTTATATGTAAATCACACATACTTATTAAACACACAGAGATAGACACAGACACACACTCAAACACTCACACACACACACACACACACACACACACACACACACATATATCTCACATACATATAACGTACACGCATATATATATCACATACCAATCATATATATCTATACAATCATATCTCACACATGCACTTACACACGCACACACATATATATATCATACATTTATCGCTTTCATATTATGTATACACGCACATATATGTATTACACATACATATTACACGCACACATATATATATATAATATAAATTTCTCACATAATATTGCATATATATATATCATGTATACTTATTACACACACACACACACACACACAGACACACACACACACAGACACACATATATATATACTTATATATATATAGCACATACTTATTACACACACACAAATACCCCCAATATATATGTTCTTCTACAAAGATGGCTTTGACATTAGATAACCCATGAAGGTTGATATGCCGTTAAATAAAGAAATCAATCGAAAATATTTAATAAATATTTTCTAATAAACGTTTTTTGTCACTTTCCGTGAAACATCGGAAGAATAACTTGAAATCTCAATATAATGTATTATTTATGCGAATGCCCAAACACTCAAGCACACACACACACACACATATATATATATATATATATATATATATATATGCGATGTACTACCAATAAGTTAGATCAGGCTTATTTTACCTTTCGTTTTTCTGGTCTCAATTATTTCATGCACTCATTCGAATATTCATATGTATGTAAACACACACACACACACACACACACACACGCAAATATGCGTATATATATATATATATATATATATATACATGAATAAATCTCTATATGTATGTATATAATTATGTATTTGGTAATATTTCTTGCTGAACATATTCAATAACTACAAAACCTAGAGACCATAAATATTGATTGTTATTCGGAATGTTTTTTCAAAGCATATATTACCCGAATTTCAGGTTGGGGTCAATAACTGAATCTAATGGTCTTCATGGTACCTGGGTGCATTCATTGCATATGATTCTAATTGTCTGGAACTGGCCTCTTAAATTTCTTCTACCAATATGCGTTTATTCCATTTCATGTTTTTTTAACGCATAGGATTTTTTTCTCTTCATTTTCCGCCCTTTTGTTAGCCATTTTTAACTGCTCAACAACCGAGCGAATAATTCGCGATACTTCCAACCAAGCACGGTATTTAACTTTCCTTTTTTTTCGTTAGTGAGCACATTTGATACGTTTATTATATTTTATTGCCCTATCATAAACTGCTTTCTTTTTTTGTTGTTGTTTTTATCAAGGTTTCGCATGGTAAACTTTCCTAACTGTTTTGTCATTGGTCCTTACTTATTGCAACGCTAGTTTGTTGTCCACTAATACTGGTCTTTATATACTGACTTACATAATCTTGTCTTGCTTAAATGAATTAATTCTGCAGGCGCTCGTGGTGTAATGGTTATTGTCGTAGGAAATGAACACGGCGAACGTAGTTCAAAGTCTGGACGAGGTTGTTTGCATTTCACGTTGCGCTAATACCCGTGGGAAAGATATGAATCCAACTATTCTCTTTCCGGCGACGAGTAAATACTAAGGTTGACTGAAAGCCTGTTAGATATCACTTAAAAATTGATCTGTGTCACCTCCTGCTCATGGTGGAGGGGTTGGATAATGATGTGAACCCAGGTTGGGACCACGAAAAGACAACTCGGAACACGGTATAAGTTTAAAGATATATTGAAGTAACAAGATACAGAGAAAAGTGGTCGCGTAAGGCAGGCTTACTTGTTAGTCGAATATCGGTGGAGTATCCAATCTCTTCGAGAGTACTTGGCTCTCAATTAATATAGAATTTGGAAGAGTCCATGAATGGGTCGGTAATGGTCCCATAACAGATAAATACGCACACCCATTGCTGGATTTTAAACGGAATAATAAGATGCGCCCGGTGGATGTTATTAAGCTGATCTGTTATCAGGGGCCTTCCACTTTGGCTATTCTTGCTTAGCTGGGAGGGCTAAGTTTATTGTTTGGTGCCTGAGGTGCCGCGAAAGAGAGAATACCCAGGGGATAAAGATTTTTTGGTGACGGCCACACATTAGTCTCGATTCGTGCAGGGTTCCTCACGAGAGAATAACTTCGTCATATTTGACTTCGTGGGAAGTCGGATAAATCCTTTACACTCAAAACACCGGGTCCCGCTAGATCACCTCAGAATGTAGACGGATAATAACTTAGTTTGGTTTGGTTCGGTTTTACGGCATATCAACTCTTGTTAGTTATTTAATGATTTATAAACACATTTTGTAGATACACATAGTTAAAGGATCAAATAGTTCTATTTCTAACAATTCAATTTATCATAAGACAATAAAGTTAAATGGTTCCCAAGTATTGCTATGTATCACTAACAATTCAATTGAACATCAGTCACTTGTTTAGAGACAATTAAATGAACAAACAGTTCTATTTCTAACAATTCAATTTATAAGTCATTTGTTTGCAATCAGTTTAAGTGTCAAACCGTTCTATTTGACCCATATCAGGTGCGACCAATTAGGATCAGAGTGGACATGGGAACAATAGAAATAAAGGGGTACTCCGCATTCCCGGAAGCTCCGGCATTACTGGATTCTAATCATCAGATTGTTTAGTGTCATATTGTGAACACACGTTGGGAAGTGGTCTCATCCCTCTGCAAAGATGCTGTCGGTGTATTCTACACCTTCTGCCCACTGAGCTAGGATGATTACTTAGAAACGGTAGACATCCTAAGGAACATGAGGTTTGTAAGCAAGACTAACTAAAGCTTAGTAAATTTCAAGTCTCACAAAAAGCTGCCATTACTCCCAGGTCAACTCAGACCCGGTGTTGTTATATCTGTTAATGTCCGATTCATGGGTCAAAATTATTAGATAGGAGCACTCGATACCATATAACCACGTAGAATGAATTTATGAAACTACACAAAAAATATACATATAAACGTACAATGTACACAATTCCCAACCCCCTCGGGAGAGTCTTCATGGTGTCGAAGCAAGAGTGCCGGACTGCGACATCGAAGTTCGTAAGTTCGAACTCCAGTCACGCTGTTACGTACACTTTCGAACTAATATACCCAGGAAAGGCATGAACTTCCTTATTTCCAAGCAACGGATTAAATAGTACTTCTACTGTTCTTATTCAAGGATAGCTTTGGCATTAGATAACCCACGAAGGTTGATATGTCACTAAACGTTGGTCTTCTCAGAACTTTGATGACGATTCAGGAAAAGCAGGCACTGTAAGCAAGTCATGCTCAAGTCCCTAGTTCATGCACCCTAGTCGGCTGGGGCTGTAGAATACACCGATTACATCTCTGCAGAGGGGTAAGACTCCCCCCACCACGCTCACAAGTGTCCTGGATATGACATTAAACAATCTGATTGCATGGCTTTAGCCTTGGAGATTTGGGAAATGTGTACCCCTTCTGTTGTGATGCTGACAAAAAGAGACACGGGGAACACAAAAAGGGTTAATAGAAAAACATATATATTCATGTAACAGAAGCAAGATACAAGGGAACCTGGTTAAACAGTAGTCAGTTGAAAGGAAGCTGACAACCCAGTGGGGTAGTGACTATCCGTCCACTACGCAAATGATATCACACGTGATTGTGTCACGCTGATTGGTGAACACAGTCTGACGCCATTGCTCCCAAATCTACTCTGGCTCGGAGTGGTAGCATCTGGTAGGGACCTATCTATGGGTCAAGTAGAACAAACTGTGTGAAAACAAGTGACTGATGTTAAAAAGTTACTGTCATATAGCAATACTTGAAACCATTTAACTGTGTGCAAAAAAAAAAAAAGAGCTCAGGCTCGTTTACGAATGTTATCAACAAAATGTGTTTGATATATATGTATAAGGAGGATTTGGCGTTAAATAATCTACAATGTTTGATATGCCATAAAAACTCAACCAAACAAACCAACCCAGATCTTACTTGATCACCGAAGTAAAGCAGGAATGAGCCTATTCAGTTAATAGATGTGTGAACACCTAGAAAAAGTATGTATTGTAAGCAATGAGAAGCTTGTGTGCTCAGTATTTGTCGCTGCCTCCCACCAGACACGACTTGACACAAGGTCAAAAGCCCGAAGGCCGATTAAAGTGGGGATAAAGGGGAGGGGAAGGTCGGGAAGGAGCCGAGACTCGAACCCTGCTTGTCTGTGCTGCTCATCGGCTCACTTAGTGCAATGTGAGCCTGATGAGGCAAGCAGTTTCACGAACCCAAATGTGGGTCCGGGCACGTATGCCAGTTTACGGCTTAAACTAGGCGCTTGGTCTAGTGCCGTACAAAGGGGACAAAAGTGCAGCTCGCCCACCCGAAGGTTGCCCAGCCGAAGCTGGGGGCCTATTCGGCCCCGAGTCTGCACTTGGTTTCGAACACCCATCCGGCACGAATGCCAGACGGGAGAAGCTTGTGTGCTCGACGAAGCAAAGCTAAATAAATATCTGTTATTTTGGTTTCATGCCGAAGTATAAGTGTCTATTGAACGTAAAACTTCTATGAATATCCAAAATAACTTATTTCGGAATATTTCGTATGATAAATTAAACCAGTCTTAGATGGTTATCTTTGCTCCTTGATGCCTGATATGCTTTTCTTTGGGGAAATCCCGACAAGACGAACGTCATCATGGCATTGGAAGGACTCGATTACTTAAAAGTGGAACCGATTTATACTAACTTTGTATCACATCCGGCTACCCCGGATGGGTTGGTAAACACCTACTGCTATTTCTAGATCTATCTAAAAAGTATTCGTATTTGATAGGACCGTGTGCAAAAAAACAACCCCCCCAACAAAACAAAAACTCTTAAGAAACAGTTCCACACAAGATGTAAATATAAACGTAGAATGAGCACGTACTCTATCGCATAGAATAACCCTAGACAGGTTAAAATCAATCAATCGATCATATCAATCGATCTGACGGAAACAGTACTTACCAGCTCATCACTAGTGTTAAATAACCATTTTAATGTTGTTATAATCTGCTGGTTGGTTGTTGGAGGCGTCTCTGGTGCAATGGTTAACATTATGGGAAAAGGATACGATAACCCGAGTTCAAATCCTGGGCGTGGCTGTCTGCATTTCACATAGCGCTAATACACTTTGAAAAGGTATGCATCAAACTATCTCCCTCCAGCTATGGGTAAATAGTCGGGCAGACCGGACTCTTTAGCACTGGAATAGCAACTGGATTGAAATAAAGGACAACTGAATTCTAATCTGTTAAACTCCGCCAAAAAATTAATCTTGTCTCGCATTCTGGTGTCTGAATGTTGAGCTCTTACCTGATGTAGATAAGTGGTTCAGCTAGTATTCAATATTTTAGTTCCATATGTTTGATCTGAAGTATATTATGTCTGAATTTAACGTAAGAAATGAGAGTAAAAAGGTAACTATAATAAGACATAAAATGAAAACCATGAAAAAGAAAAAAAGAAAAAGAGGAAAGAATTTAAAGGGTAGCAACGATTTGGTGATGTGCAAATGTTCAATTAGGAAATATACACAATTGGAAGTGGCAGACGACACCGCCGCTGGCGTCTCGTTTTAAAAGGCATCCATGACAGACACGTGACTAGGTTTCCAATTAGCATTCGTTGTTCGCTCATTAGTGAAAATCTATCAAACCGACAAAGTAATGACTCGATATTTAGAACTTCCTTAGAACACAAAACTTTGAAAGCCAATTTCTGCCCCGTTCCCGTTGTTGTCGCTGGTAATGAGTGTGGCTTCACTAATGGAGTTAAGAAAAGTAACAAGAGTCAACTAAAAGGTGGCGGCAGAGAGAGAGAGAGAGAGAGAGAGAGAGAGAGAGAGAGAGAGAGAGAGAGAGAGAGAGAATCTTAAAAAAAAAAACGAAAAGAAAAGAAAAGAAAAGAGGTAGCGGCTCGGGAAGTGAGTAAACGGGAAGAAAGAAAAAGAGAAAGTAAGGCAATTTTGCTAATAATTGCGTTTCGAAATATTACCAGCTATTAGGGGAGACTAATTTCATATTTTGTGTACTTTTTAATGCGTATATCAAATTAGAAGTCTCCGGTTCGTTATTTAATCCTGACAAGGTATAAAGAATAGTGAGATGCAAAATTAGCCCATATATTCGTAAAATGGACGCACACATACAAATATATATATATATATATATATACTCACTGGGATAGTTATCCAATTTTATTGTCTCATTTGTAGTAAACATTCTTTCCCTCCTAAACGTACACACACGAGTAACAGCACACACACACACACACACACACACATATATATATATATATATATATCAGTTAAAATAGTGGAGTTACAGAGTCAACACCGCTTTGTGAAATCAGTTTCTCGCCTTTGCATTCATCAGCGCCAGGTATATATCTATATAAACGTGCAACTGCGTGTTAGTCTTATTCCCTTTTATCAGCATATATTTTTTCTGTTAATATTCATATATATATATATATATATATATACGTAGTAACCAAGAATAAAAAATTACTTACGAATTTGGATAAAATAACATTTGGGCTTATAACAAAAAGTACTCGAATGCCAGCAAGCAGAGCAATATAAAAACGGATACATTTTCCCTCATTGTTCAGGAGCGAAATTGATGATGATGAGGTTCCAGTGTTGGTGCTCTGAGTAGTATGGAGTATCTCTTCGTTGATTTTATTCCAAAGTCTACTCTAACCTGGTACGGTTGTACCAGTTATGGTTCCAACTAAGTGTCATATAGAACAAAGAGTCATATAGAACGGTAGTACCAGTTATGATCCCATCTATGCCATATAGAACGGTAGTGCCCGTTATAGTCCCAACTATGTCATAAAGATCCATAGTACTAATTAAAGACCCAACTATAAGCCATATAGAACGCAAGTACCAGTTTTAGACCCAACAATGAGTTATGTAGAACGGTAGTACCAGTTATGGTCCCAACTATCATATAGAACGGTAGTACCAGTTATTGTCCGAACTATGAGTCATATAGAACGGTAGTACCAGTAACGGTCCCATCTATGTGTCATAAAGAATGGTAGTACCAGTTATGGTCCCATGAGTCATATAGAACTGTAGTACCAGTTATGGTCCTATCTATGAGTCATATAGAACGGTAATAACAGTTATGGTCCCAACTATGAGTCATATAGAAAAGTAGAACCAGTTTTGGTCCTATCTATGAGTCATATAGAACGTAATAACCGTTATGGTCCTATGAGTTATAAAGAACAGTAGTACCAGTTATGGTCCTATCTATGAGTCATATAGAACGGTTGTACTAGTTATTGTCCCGACTATGTGTCATATAGAACAGTAGTACCAGTTATGGTCCTATCTATGAGTCATATAGAACGGTTGTACTAGTTATTGTCCCGACTATGTGTCATATAGAATAGTAGTACCAGTTATGGTCCTATCTATGAGTCATATAGAACGGTTGTACTAGTTATTGTCCCGACTATGTGTCATATAGAACAGTAGTACCAGTTATGGTCCTATCTATGAGTCATATAGAACGGTTGTACTAGTTATTGTCCCGACTATGTGTCATATAGAACAGTAGTACCAGTTATGGTCCTATCTATGAGTCATATAGAACGGTTGTACTAGTTATTGTCCCGACTATGCGTCATATAGAACAGTAGTACCAGTTATGGTCCTATCTATGAGTCATATAAAATGGTAGTATCACTTATGGTCCCAACAATGTCATATAGAACAGTACCGACACAACGATAACTTGGAAGGAATCCAGTTTTATTTTATCATAGGGATCAGATTTCTCTATGATCGATGACCTGTCAAGAGCGGTCCACACCTTCTAGCAGGATATACACCAAATTGAATCACACACAAAACAATAAAAATAACAATAATAATAATAATATTTTTCAAACAAACAAGAAAACCTTTAGAAAAATCTATTTCACTAAACAAACTGTTCAACCAAAACAATTTAAATATGAGTTATGGTTGAATGAACGATATGAAAAGAATTATTAGCAGACATCATTTTGAAATATAAAATGAAAATGAAAATAACCAAAATAACGGATTCAACTGCAGGAATAGAAGTAGATGCCCTTTGAAGGGTAATTGGAAATAGATAGTATAAACTCAGTTAATCAACAGAAAATATACTAAAAATACATTGATAAAACAAGTATGATTAATAAAAGATGAAACATGCACATTTCCCTTGATAAAAAAATGTTATATAATTGCGGAAGGATTTTTTTTATATTATCATTTTTCGTTTTATATATCTTACCTTTCGGCTTAGTGCATGGGTTAGTTAGGTGCACACATTGAGTGCAGGTGTTCACGCGCGTGCGAGGAGGATGTGACAATCACAGATGTCACAATGAAAACCTCAGATAGGAAATGGACTGGGGATGTGAATGACGTCATGCCCGGAAGCGATGGGCTGGGATTCTTAGTGATTTTAAATAAAAGCAGTGAGTTGAGATTTGGACTTAGACGGAGCGAGTTGGGATTCGAGTCTGGGCGAGGCCAGTCCAGTTGTTTGTTGCAGGGTGCGCGCACGCGCGTTTGTTGGGTCAGATGAAACAGTCAGCATAGCAAAAATTGTGTCTCTCTCTCCTTGTGTCGAAAAACCTAAACTTAAAGAAGGTAATAAAAGTTTCGTAACTGTACCAAGATAGTCATTAGTGTTTCGCGTTTTTCGGATTCCTATGCGTATGGAAAACAATTAGAAATCAATTTCGAACGACTAGTCCAGGTGAAGAAAGGAGAGAGAGAAAACGCAAAAGAAACAACGGAAAAAAGAAAAGAAAACTCAACTCCGAAAACAAGAAAAAATGCGGCACCCCAAGCAGGAAAAGGAAGAAAAAAAAAAAAAAAAGAACTGTCGACACAAAGCTCCCAGAATGAAAGAAAGAAAGAGAAAAAGAACTCAACTCCAAAAAGAAGCAGCAAAGTTAAAAGAAAAAGAAAAGAACCAGACACAAGCCGCTGAACGAAGAAGAAAAAGTTCAACATAAGGCCCTAGACGAAGAAAAAAAAAAGATTAGAACCAGTGAAATCAAGAAGAAAAAAAAAAAAAAGAAAAATAGGTATTTGCTCATTCGAATAAGTTTTCTCTGTCTGTCATAGTTGGGAAAAAAATTTACAATGATTATAATAATGGATCAGATGAAACAGTCATCATAGTGAAAATTGTGTCTCTCTCTCTCCTCGTGTCGAAAACCTAAACTTAAAGAAGGTAATAAAAGTTTCGTACGTGTACCAAGAGAGTCGTCAGTGTTTCGTATTTTTCGGATTCCTATGCGTATGAACATAATAATATGAACACATATCTATTCATCATATTCATATCTTGTTCGTATTTTTGGACCTATATTACGAAAAGTATAAGGAAAAAAAGCACAAGTTTATAAAAGAAAGAACAATAGCAACAGATTGTGTCTGAAGCAAAAATTACGCATCCAAGAATATGTTGAAAACAAATTGCTGCACCTGAACAAATTGATATCAAAGTGTAGGCATATTGATAAATTTCTCATGTCTCATTTACCACCTGACTAATTCCATATTCATTTTCATTTATTTGGACAGCAATTGTATAAGTTATATATATATATGTGTTTATATTTTTCTCCCGCGTGTGAGTATCAACTATACATCATCTTAACGCATGGCCCTACATCACACTATGATTACAATTGGTAGCCGACTTTTCCCACTTTTCTCTGCTGACGGTGCACACCATAAGAAACTTAAAGTTAGAGTCTTCTATAGTTTGGTCCGGTTACCGGTACCAAACAATATGCTTAATATGTTTGTACGGCACCCAATGTAGTACCAACGCTTGGCCGTGAGTTTTCAGGGTCTGGCTGTGTCGTGGATTTTCAGCTACCAAATGCAATATTATCGTTTGGTTAGGCACCAAATGTAACACAATGGTTTGCACCGGCTGAGCACTTATCTTGGCCACGGTACGAAATATAGTACTACGGTTTGGCACGACATCAAATGCTACACCTCGCTTTGTCCAGTTATGTGATACTATGTTCTGAGGTCGGTAACCATTTGTAACGTTATCGTTTGGGTACGGTACCAAGTGTAGTAATACCTTGGCACGACACCACTGTAACAATATCGCGGTCATGACTACTAACACCAACACCAATACCAGCGTCAAATGTAATACCGTTGTGCACGATAACACTTGTGCCAAATGTAATAATAATAATAATATGTCTTATCCTGGTAACGGCGCCAAATGCAGTACGATAGTTGTCACGGTACTTTTACTTTAGTCTTATCCTGGCAACGGCACCAAATGCATTTCCAGATAGTTTGTTTATCAATCCTTTCTGTGCCCACGCTGCGTTTGATTCCATCCGGAATCCCTTCTGACAGTTGGGGTGATCCGTTGGAACAAAGTTGCCTGGGTGTTGGCAACTCAAAAACAAGAAGAACTCTCCGTCAACAATTAACAATCATTTATTGTTCGATGTTCACACTGCATACAAAAGCACACGGGAGAGAGAGAGAGAGAGAGAGAGAGAGAGAGAGAGAGAGAGAGAGAGAGAGAGAGAGAGAGAGAGAGAATCTGTAAGGGTTTATGAACAGACGCAAAGAGACTCTCCCGCAGCCTGACAGTCATCTCACCCCAACTGGTTCCAACTTCTAACAGATAACTGACCAACAGACTACTTTTTCAAAATTCGCTAATTTTTATATATCTAAATTCTGGATATCGTTAGGGCGATGTCACCTTGCTAAGATATTGCGTCATCTCACACGTGTCCCCAAATGTTGACCATGTTTTCATTTCCCCTAACCAAGCCTGTGACAAAACATGAATCTATTTTGTTTACATTTGGTCTTCCTGTGTAGAATAATAGTTCTCTGGTCGAGGTGCACTAGCTTCAACTTTCCAATTTGATTTACATTTCCGCTCAAAGATTTCAGCTAACCTAACAGGTAACGGAAAAACCCACGGCCTAACCAAACCAGACAATAAAATAATTAACCATAACATTAACTGGATCATAAGTTTTCGTGTATATATATAACTTGACCTCGGTCCCAGACACTTTCCCACCTGAACATGTTTGTAACATATATTGTAGGGTCTGCTTTTACTCGACCGGACTCATTTGTCATGGACAGTAAAATATCACCGACTCATTTTACACTGACTCTTTCGCCGCAGCCTACAAGTATTTCTTGTCAATTCTGTGATCAAGTATGTGGATCTATAGCCGATCTGAGAAGCCATATGAAGGTGCACGGAGTTAATATCAATACAGCTCTTTTGCTTGTCGCATTTGTGACAGATCTTGCATAGATGAATTTAGTCCGAGGACGTTTGTTTATTGCCAATTTCTTCATTTTGAAATAGCAGGCGTTTTTTGTTGCGTGTGGTGTATTCAAAAGTTTCTTTTTGTGCTTCCATATTATTTGTAGTGCGTTTTGAGGGCAACTGTTGCAAAGTGTTAGAGTATTCCTGTTGAAGATTTTGGATAGTTTGTTTGATGTGTGGAAATATTTGTCTATTAGTTTTATGAATATTTTTCCAACGTTTGTTTTTATGTTTTTATTGTGTGGAGGAACGAACTAAATAATGTTTCTGTAACTATTCTTTTTTGTTGTTGTGGATGGATGTCAGTTTGTCTTTAAAGTCACTGTTTTTTAAAATTTTTCCTGGGAAGGTGATGATGTCTCTCTTTTTTCTATGATAATTTGCTGTTGCTATTTTTAAGAAAATTTTCACGGTGATTCAGGTGGGTTTTGTTTTTATTTTTTGAGGTCCCAAATATGTATAGAAGATTTTGTGCCGTGTTCATATTTTTTGTTGTTAGATAATGTTTTCTGTGTGGCGCACCTCTGTTTTCCGGGACCTTCAATTACACCAATATATATATATATATATATATATATATATATATATATGTGTGTGTGTGTGTGTGTGTGTGTTTCCTTTTGGTCTTACGGCGACTTGGTATACGACGTCTGTTCGTAGACAATTTTCCCTTAGGCTTTTTTGTTGTTAGAGGTGTATTCTAGATTTTCTTTTTGTGCGTCCTTATTATTTGTTGTACGTTTTCAGTGTATCTGTAGCTAAGTGTTCGTGTGTGGTCCTATGCCAGTCACGGAGCCGAACGCGGTGGGACTTCTAGTCACAGTACTTGTTGTGACTATTGTGCTCGTGACTATCACATTAGCTTCCGGTTGTTTTCTTTGTCACGTGCCCACGTTGTGTTTGAATGATCCATGGAGGTGGGGTTGACAAAATTCAGCCGGATCCTCTCCTGGCGGTCAGGTAATATGAGTGGCTAGATTGTCTAGCGACTCAAAGAATGGAGAAAACCTGTCGTTTAACAACAACAAAAAAATCGTTTTTATTGAAACACTTTTGTGACACAATAAATAACAAACAAACAAGGATTTCTTTCCTGGCAAACAGAAGAAGAAAGAATATCGAGAGAGGAAGAGTGACGATGAGGTGCTGTTAGAGTAACGCTAACATCTCTAAAGTCTGGGACTTTGAAATTTTGTAACGTCTGAAGGTTGTTCGGAGTATTTCGGGTCTAGAATGGAAGAGATGATTCTTTGGCAGTATTGAGTTTCTTCTTGGTCCCCTTTTCTCATCCTCTCTGAGGATTCGTTTAATTTTCCCATTTTTATAGATCAATATCTGGATTAAAAATGGTTTCAGATTGGTTATCCAATAAGAGACAATTAGGAGTCATATTCCCATTGGTGAGCCAATCCTAGTTCAGCATTATATCTTACATGTATAGAGAAAACCCTTTTGAGATGCTTTGACCAATGGGAACAGGTTTCGATCAATTGGGGTTGAACAAAAAATTCTGGGCCTCACCTGACTGGATGAGCTATGCCCAGCTCGCCTTTATTTAGGGTGGAGCAAAATTAAATCTCCCTTTTGACATTGATCTTCAAGATAAGGACTAGAAAAATACATTTTACGAAATGACCCGTTTCGTCATTGTGATTGATGAAGTTTCAGTTGACAACCGAAAAACTAAATAAATTTGCTAACCTTTAAAATAAAAAAAAAACAATTGTCTCGCACTTAACTGACCTTTAAAATCAAAAACGAATGTCTCGCACTTAACTGACCTTTAGGAACGATCAACCAGTTTTTTAGGTCAATATAAGCCTTGAACTAAAAGATACTTATTTTAAGGATCTTTTTTGCTTTATATATATATGTATATATATAAATTAATTAGAATATATTTCATGAATTCTAATTTTTACATATTAATTAAATACTTAACCGCACGTCGTGTCATAAGTCTATTCCTATTGAATATTTTGTATAGTTTGTTTAAGTTAGGAAATTGTTCGTTTATAATTTTTATGAATATTTTCCCAACGTTTTTTTAATCTTTTTATGGAGGAATGAACCATATAATATTTCTTTTTCTACTCATTTTTTTGTTTTGTTGTGGGTGGATGTCACTTTATCTATAAAACCTCTGTTTTTAGTGTTGTTTCGTTGTTTCTTTTAGCTTTGTTGAAGATGATTTCATTGAGTGAGTTGTCAGATAATCTGTGACAGATGTGGATTGAGGGATTTTAAAAAAGATTGTGGGTGGAGTTGGTGTGCATGTAAATTGGGGCGGGGTTTTTTGTCTTCTGGTATAAGACATACTGGATTCTGCTGGAGAGAGCTCATAAGCGACGTTCTCTTATGGACTCTCACACAGAGTTACACCTGTGTTGGCTGACGAGCAAGGAGTGACATACAACTGTTCTGTGTCGATATTGGATGCAGTCTATCTGTAGAACCTGTTCGGAACGATGGACGATAAGGACGGATGGTGAGTGAGAGAGTCAGAGAACTTCGTGCTATCAGCGCGATTTGATGATGATGATAATGTTGATATATATATATATATATATATATATATATGAAAATGTACAAATATGAACAAGCACACACTCACACTCACACTTTCAAGGTCTATGGAAGGTGATTTTATTTATAGTTGAATTATTTGTCAATATTAAACGTTTATTTTTTTTTCAACATTAAACCTTCGTAAGGACATTTTAATATATGATGTTTTATCTTCTGAATTCTATCTTAATTAAATTTTTTTATTTGTTTAATGAAACGAAGAAATAAGAAAGTTTTTAGCATTCTATTTTTGCTTGTGGCATTCTATTTCAAAATTCTGTGATGTAATTACAGTTCGAAATTTATCTTTAAAACGTAACGAGTTTCCTTAAGAAAAAATCAAATCTATCTATCTATCTATCTATCTATCTATCTATCTATCTATCTATCTATCTATCTATCTATCTATCTCATTCTGTTAAAAAAAGACCAGTTTCAAACACACACACACACACACACACACACATACACGCGCGCGCGCACACACACACACATATATATATTGACGTAGAATGTGATTATTAGAAAAGAACGTGTGTTTTACATACAATCAATTCAAACTTAAAACACCAGTTACCGCTTGATCACTGAAGTTAAGCAGCAATTATGTTAGTCTGTGCTTAGATGAGTAACCATTTAGGATCAATAAGAGCCATAAGCAAAGCATGAGTATTAGATTTAAACAAAGCTTTGAAAATTCTGAGTGACAATGAGTTCTTCAAAGATGATAATGATGCTAAGCATTTTTATTAACAAGTATTTGGTGATACAATCCAGGATTGAGACTGTCAGAAAGTACCTAGAATTAGCACGAACTCGTCTAGACTGCAGTCTAGACGAGTATAGACACTATCTCTTCATTATATTAGAGGCTCATCTGAGCACATGTATTTGAATTTTAAGAGAAAAAAAAATGAGCTACGATACTTTCAAGTCCCACCACATATTACAGAATTTCTATTTATCTAAACTTGGTTGTCGGAAAATCGGTATTGTAGCTGGGATTTATTAGTTTACAAGACAAAACATTAGTTAACTAAGTGACTGTCTATTGATTTATTCGGCTGCGACATTAACGATTAATCTGGGTGTTATTTACGAGGGATAAATCAGTATAACAAAAAACAAAAAACAAACAAAGAACAAACAAACAAACAAAAAACAAACAAAAGAAAAACAAAAAGAAAACAAAAATTAAAAAAACAACAAAAAACAAAAAACAAAAACCCAAAACAAAAAACAAAAATAAAGCAACAACAAAAAAAGAACAACAATGAAGTATCTGAAAATTTGTTTATTTTGACTCGAGGAGTGTAGACATCTTATACATCTAGTAGAAAGGCATTTAAAAATCTATTTATCTATCTATTTTAATCATATCTATCTATCTATCTATCTATCTATCTATTTTTGTTGGAAAATGTCTTATTAGATTATATATATATATATATATATATATATATATATATATATATATATATATATATATATATATATATATATATCCTCGGCCAGGCACAGGATGCAATAAAAGCTCGATTTCTAAGTAGAATGTGGCTTCAAATTCAGTTTTCCTTCACTTAAACTGGATACACACACACACACACACACACACACACACACACACACACACACACACATATATATATATATATATATATATATATATATATATATATATATGCGTGTGTGTGTGTGTGTACGTGAGTGTGTGTGTGTGTGTTAACGCATACGTATAGAAAGGCATCCAGTTTAAGTGAAGGAAATCTGAATTTGAAGCCACATTCTACTTAGAAATCAAGCTTTTGTAGCATCGTGTTCCTGGCCGTGGGGTTGGGTAAAGACACACACACACACACACACACACACACACACACACACACACACACACACGCATAGAGGCACTTTTCTTGGACAAACAAGTAAACATTTTTTTTTCAAGAAAATCTATTTTTGATCTCAACTATTCATGTGACGCGCACAGACGAAAGGAAGATGCACTTGATAAACAACATTTTTTTCGCTAGCACGACCATCATTTCGACCATCCCCATATAGTCAAAGTTAAAAGTGCAATGAAGATAAATCGAAGCCGAAATTTTCCGACCTTATTTTTTCCGATGCAGGTATCATTGGGGAACGAGAAAAATTACCAAATCAAGCAACCATTCTAAATTCGAAACAAGGGAGGGTGAGGTTCAAATTTCTGTCAGCTTCGGCTAATATTTAGTACACTTAACTTTCTGTAGAATTGGTTGAGTAAAATAAATCTACTTGTCTAAATTTCTGCGATTAAGCTTCATAATTTTAATCACTTAAAATATTCGGACTAGGATCTTACAAACTATTCGTTTACAAATTATATATATATTATTTCAAACAAGTCAGAGCTGTTTTGTTGTTACACATTTTTTCGATTTAGCATTAAAAATTTGTTTGCACACAGTTAAATAGTTTAAAGAATTGCTATTTAGAACAAATAATTCTATTCAATATTACTCATTCGTTTGCATAGTTAAATAGTTTCAAGTATTGCTATTGCAAATCAATTTATGCCCAGTCGGCTTGGGCAGTAGAATAACCCGACTACATACCTGCAGAGGGGTAAGATTCCTTCCTCAACCAGTGTCCTGGATATGACACTAGACAATCGGATGGTGAGGCTCAATTAATGCCGGAGCGTTGGGAAATGCAGAGTACCTCTTAATGGACATTGCTCCTTGGTACACTCTGGCCCAGAGTGGTAGCACCTGAAAGAGTCCTATTTATGGGTCAAATAGAACTGTTTATGCAAAATCGAATTGTTTTAAAAAGAAATGTTTGATCCTTTAACTGTGTGTAAACAAATGGCTGATGTTTAACTGAATTGTAAGTGATACATAACAATACTTGCAACCATATAACTTTGTTGACTTATATTTATAAATCATATATATCTAATATATTTGTACAAATCGGATTATGCATTAAATAACCTAAAATGGTTGGTATGCCATTAAACCAAACCAAACCAAACCAAACCAAACCTGATTGGGTCCTATCTATGGGTCAAATAGAACTCTTTGAAATTTAAACAGTATACAA
This sequence comes from Sepioteuthis lessoniana, assembly GCA_963585895.1. NCBI lineage: Eukaryota > Metazoa > Mollusca > Cephalopoda > Myopsida > Loliginidae > Sepioteuthis > Sepioteuthis lessoniana. The sequence continues at coordinate 20,813,664 of OY757914.1, forward strand.
GCAAATGACTTATGCTAAATTGAATTGTTTGAAATAGAACTGTTTGATCATTTAATTGTGTTAGCAAATTACTGATGTTTAATTGAATTGTTTGTGATACATAACAATACTTGCAACCATTTAACTGTATACAAAGAACGAGCTCGTTTAAAAACGTTATCAACAAAATGTGTTTACAAATCATATATGCTTAATATATATGTATTAAGAATATCAATTCCATAAAACCAAACCAAACCAAACCAAAACAATTCTATTAAACATCAGTCATCTGTTTGCACACAGTTAAATGGTTTAACAGTTCTCTTTGACCCATTAATGGGACCCTAACAGGTATTACCATTCCTGGTCAGAGTGGAACTGAGAGTAATGGCAATGAAGGAATACTCCATATTCCTGAGAGCTCCAGGACTGGAGCCTCACAATCAGGTGTAGTTGAGTATCATATCCAGGACATTCGTTGAGGGGTTTGACCCCTCTGCTTGGATGAAATCAGCGTAATCAATAGCCCTAGCTGACTGGGCTGTTATAAATAAGTTAAAATAATTTAAAAACTAGTTGTTAAAAAAGTTGGTGGTTTACTTTTTGAAGCACCATTTTTAAGAGTCAAAAGCTGTTGCGAGAGGCTCAGTTCGAAAACCTATCATAAATGCCAAATCAATTTGTTGGTAATGGCTGAGAGTTGATCGGTCGACTCGAAATAAATGTTACAAAAGAGCAAATCTATAAAGAACCAAAACAATATTTCGGATTGGGATAGAGTTAAGCTGGTTAGCAGATTCTGTTAATTTTATTTCTCCTATCAGATAATCTATTCTTTCTTGCTGAGTGTAAAATCTACTTTATACATTTTTAGTAGCAATTGTTTGGTTTGGTTGGGTTGGATCGGGTTTTATGGCATATCAACCATTGTTGCTTATTTAATGCCAAATCCTCTTTAGTACATAGGATTTGGTTTGATTGGGTTTTATGGCATATCAACCATTGTAGCTTATTTAATGCCAAATCCTCTTTATACATATATATTAAATATATAGGATTTGGTTTGGTTTGGTTTTATGACATATCAACCATTGTAGGTTGTTTAATGCCAAATCCTCTTTATACATATATATTAAATATACAGGATTTGTTTGGGTTGGTTTTTATGGCATATTAACTATTGTAGCTTATTTAATGCCAAATCCTCTTTATACATATATATTAAATATATGATTTGTAAACAGTTTTTTCATGATAACATTTTTAAATGAGCCATAATAAAATGGCTTATATTATTGCTACCTAACACTAAAAATTCAGTATTAATCATTTTTTTGTTTGTTTAATTTTTTTTTTGTTTTATGGTATATCAACCAATCATTTGTTTGCAAACAGTGAAGTGTTTCCAAGTATTGGTTTTGAACAATAATAATTCTTTTGAACACTATTCATTTATTTGCACACTGTCAAATGGTTCCAAGTATTCCTATGTTATACCAATATTCCAATTTAGACATAGAATTAAAGAGTTTCAAGTATTGCTAATCAACATAAAATATTTCTATTCAATAAAATTCATTCGTTTGTACACAGTGAAATTCCAAGTTTTCCTATGTATCAGTAAAAATCCAAAACATCAGTCTTTTGTTTATACAGTTAAATGGCGAAAGAGTTCAATTTCTAACAATTCAATCTAATATGAGTAATTTCTTTGCACACAATCTAAATGTCAAACATTCTTATTTGAACCATAGATAGGACTCTATCAAGTGCTACCACTCTGATTGCCCAGTCGGCTGGGGCTGTAGAATACACCGACTGCTTCTCTGCAGAGGGGTAAGAACCCCCCAACGAGTGTCCTAGATATGACACTAAACAATCTGATGGTGAGGTTCCAGCAATGCTGGAGCTTTGGGGGAATACGGAGTACCCCTTTATTGCCATCGCTCCCAGGTCCACTCTTGCCCGGAGCGGTAGCACCTGATAGGGCCCTATCTATGTATTTAATAGAACTAACAGTATTCTTATGCTAAACTGAATTGTTTGAGTAAACTGAATAGCTTGAAATAGAAATGTTTTTGACAATTAAACCGTACTTACATTTAAACTACGTGCTTATGCTAAACTGAATTATTTGAAATAGAACTGTTTTTCGACATGAAAATTGTATTTACACTTAACTGAATTGTTACATATAACTTCTTGAATAGTTTGAAATAAATGTTTTTGACAATTAAACTGTGTACTTATGCTAAACTGAATTGTTTAAAATAGAACAGATTATTTACATAAAAATGGATTTGGCGTTAAATAACCTACAAAGGTTGATATGCCATAAAACCCACCATACCAAACCAAACCTACTACTCTGAGCCAGAGTGGACCACGGAACAATAGCAATGAAGGAATACTCCACATTCTCCAAAGCTCTAAGACTGGAGGCTCACCATCCGATAAGTTAGTGTCATATACAGGACACTCATGCAGGGGGTCTTCCCCTCTGCAGAAATGCAGTCAGTATATTCTACAGTCCCAGCCGACTAGGCTATAGTAGCAATGGTCAAGCTTTTTAATAATTTTTATTTGCCCACAGTTTTATGGGTTCTAGTTATGATAATCCTCAGTAAACAATTCTAGTTATGATAATCTAGTTATAGATTATCATTCTAGTTATGATAATCCTCAGTAAACAATTATTAACTATTTCTAATACTAGCATGCTAGATTAGAAGGCCATGTAAGTGAGTTCGATTTTCACTGGGTGCCCCATACTTCTTGCTTTTTGTCACAACTAAGTTACGGTTAGAAAAATCTATATGATCGCAAGTATTCCAATTGAAGAAGAATATTTTTAAACATATCTATTTGACTCATAGGTGCGACCCTAACACACCGGGTCAAAGTGGACCTGGGAGTAATGGCAATAAAGGGGTACTTTTTGGACATTGGCATAATGGTTAGAGTGTTGGCCAATGGCCCGGGAAACCTGGGTTCAATCCTAGGTCGAGTCATACCAAAGACTTTAAAAATTGTACTTGATGCCTCCTTGCTTAACATTCAGCATTATAAGGTACGGATCAAGGGTAAAGTGGAGAAATCCTGGGAAAGGACTATGGTCGCCAACTTATACACTCAGCAGATTTCCAGAGCTGGAGCGTCACCATCAGATACAGTTTGGTGTCTTACACTGGACACTCCTTGGTTATAAGCTTGGTTACTCCGCATCGAGTTGCAGTCAGGACAGTGACGTCTAGGAGACCGATCATTTTATAAAATCAATGGTGGTGATTATGTCAAATAGACGTGTTCTTTTAATTGCCCCCTCTTTTGCTCCCTGTCTTTATGTTGTATGTGACTCACCTATGACCAGAATAATGGACTTACCCAAAGGGTATGTTAATCAAGAACTAAGCTGGTAGAGCGGAGAGCAGCAGCAGCAGCTGTAGTAAGCATCTTGCCTGTCTTCGTGTACGCTGAACCAAGGTGATCCCTCCTCAGAGACTTGGATACATTTGTGTAGCACATCATATCTCCGTGTTGAGTTATTTATTTATTAACCCCTAATAACCGGTCATAACATTTTACCAAATGACAGACACCTTTAGCTCTTATCTCAAAGAGTCTGCTATTAAATCGGCGCGAGCACGAAAAACAGTCGCGTTTCCTTCTCGTTTTACCTATTCAAAGACGCAACAATATGTCATCATGTAAATATAGAAAAATTGGGTAGGGAGGAAATAAATAAGGATAAAAGAAAAATTAAAGGAAAAAAACGAAAGAAGACAAGAGAGAGAGAGAGAGAGAGAGAGAGAAAGAGAGAGAGAGGGGGTAATGAAAATTAGAAAAGAAGAAGAGGGTCGGAAAAAAGAAAAGGAACAAAGAAGAAGAAGAAGAAGAAGAAGAAGAAGAAGAAGAAGAAGAAGAAGAAGCGGTTGGTAAAAAAAAAAAAAGAAAAAGGAAAGAAAAAAGAATGAAGGAAAAATGAAAGTAAAAAAAAATGTATGAAATGTTTGAAAGAGTAAAGGAAAGAAATAAAAGCCGTTTAAATTGAAGCAGAAAAGAAGAGAACATAATGAAAAAGGAAAGAAAAGGAAAGAAAAAGAAAGGGAAAGTGAAAGAGAAACTAAATGAAAACAAGAGAATAAAGGAAAGAATCCAAAAAGAATAAAAAGAAAACGAGGAAAGAATGATAGAAAAAGAAAAAGACAATGAAAAACAAGAATATGAACGATAAAGGTACAGAAAGAAAGAATAAATGAACGAAAAGTAATTAGAAAGAATTCTGGTCAGTAAAATAATAAATAGATAAGAGAGAGAGAGAGAGAGAGAGAGAGAGAGAGAGAGAGAGAGAGAGAGAGAGAGAGAGAGAGAGAGAGAGAATAAAAAAGTAAGCATAAAATATTTATTCAAAGGTGCGAGAATGGAAAAGTGAAGAAGTGAAAGAAGAAAGAAAGTTGTGTTGAAGGAATAAAAAAAAAAAAAAAAAAAAGAAAGAAAAAAAGAATTGCAGAAGATAGTATGTATAAAAAGGACGAAGAACAAAATAAGAAGAACAAATAGTGGAAGAAGAAAGAAAGGGATACTGAAAAGAAATATAAAAAGATGAAGAAGAAAAACGAACGAGAATAAAAGAATTGTAGGAGATGAAAGAAAAGCATACTGAAAGAATGTATAAAAGAAAGAAGAAGAAAAAGAAAGAGAATAAAAGAATAAAAGAAGAAGAAGAAAGAAAGGCATACTGAGTGAAAGTATAAGAGAATGAAGAAAAATAGAAAGAGGAAAAATAATAGAAAGAGATAGAAAAGCATACAGAAAGAAAGTATAAAAGAAAAAAAAGAAGAAAAAGAAAGAAGGAAAGAATAGTTGAAGAAGAAAGAAAGGTGCGCTGAAAGAAAGTATATTATCGGACGAAGACGCAAAAGAAAAAGAAAAGAATAAAAGAAGAAAGAAAGACACATCGAAAGAAACTATAAAAGAATTAAGGAGAGAAAGAAAGAAAAAAATAATAGTCGAGAAAGTCGTACAGAAAAAAGTATAAAAAATGAAGAAGAAAAAGAAAGAGAAAGAGAAAAAGAAAGAAAAAAGTGCACGGAAAGAAAGTATAAAAAGCAAAGACGAATAAAAGGGAAGAAAAGAATAGGAGAGGAAGAAAGACAACGAAAAGAAAGTATAGACGGAAGAAGAAGAAAAGGAAAAAGAAAATAAAATAGAAGAAAATGAAGAAAGAAAGACATACAGAAAGAAATTGCAAAAGATTGAAAAAGAAAAAGAAATAAAAGTAGTGGAAGAAGAAAGAAATGTTTATTGAAGGAAAGTAAAAAAAAAACTAAGAAGAAAAAAAGAAAGAGAAGACAACAGTGGAAGAAAAAAAAGTGCATTGAAAGAAAGTATAAAGATCGAAAAAAAAAAGAAAAAAGAAAAAAGAAAGAGAAAAAAAAGAAAAAAAAAGCTCTCTGAATGATAATATCAAAGAATAAAAATACAAATAAAAAGAAGAAAAGAATAGCTGAAGAAGAAAGAATGGAGTTTTGAAACAAAGTATAAAGGAATGATGAAGAAAAAGAAAAAGAAAAACAGAAGTAGAAGAATGAAAGGCTTGCTGAAAGAATGTATAAAAGGATGGAGAAGATAAAGAAAGAAGAAAAGAACAGTGGAAGAAGAGGGAAAAGCTTACTGAACAATGAAGAGAAAAAAAGGAGAAATAGTGGAAGAAGAAAGAATAGTATACTTAAATTTTGAACGGATGAAGAAGAAAAAAAGGAAAGAAAAGATTAATCCAGAAAAAAGAAATAGAAGTTAAGAATAGTTTAAGAAGGAAAAAGGTTTATTGAAAGAAAATATAAAAGAATGAAGAAGAAAAGATAAAGAGAAGAAAAGTGGAAGAAAAATGAAATGCGAACTAAAAAAAAGTATCAAAGATGCAAAAAGAATTGCAGAAGAAAAGAATTACAGAAGAAAGAAAGGTGAGATGAAAGAAAATATAAAAGAACGAAGAAGGAAAACAGAGAGAAAGATAGTGGAAGAAAGAAAATAAGCTTACAGAAACAAATATAAAAGGATGAAGTAGATAAAGAAAGAGAAGATAATAAAGCGTGCTGAAAGAAAGTATATTAGAACGAAAACAAGAGGAAAAAAGAAAATAACAGTGGAAAAACAAAGAAAGCTCTACAGAGAGAGAGAGAGAGAGAGAGAGAGAGAGAGTAGGAAAAAAAAAGAAGAAAATGAAAAGGAAAAAAGGTAGAAGAAGAAAGCAAGACGTAACGAAAGAGAAGAAAATAATAAAAAAGCGAAATGAAAGAAGGAAGTGAAAAGAAGCAGAAAGACAGAAACTGAGAATAGAGAGAAAGAAAGAGAATGAAGAAAGAAAAAGTCAAAAAGAGATGAAAGATAGGAAGTTTGCGAGAGAGAGAGAGAGAGAGAGAGAGAGAGAGAGAGAAGAGAAAGAAGAGAGGAAAAGAAGAGAGAACAAAAAGAAAGAAGAAAGAGAAAGAAATAATGAAAGAAATGAAGGAAGGAAAAGTTAGACGTAGCAAGAGGAATTCGAAGAAGTTTGTTGGTTTCAACGACAAAGCATCACTAATCGTTTCAGGCAAACATTCCTCTTCCTTTACACAACGCCTTCTCTCTGGAACTGTCAAGAGGAACCGGAAGTTTAACTCTTTTTATGTTGTTGTTTTTTCATTTTAGTCTCGAGAGTTTTACTCTCTGAAACAAACGCAGTTCTTTCTATTTTCACTTTCATTTTCTTCCCAGGGAACACGTGTTTACTGGATGACAAAGAACAGAAATGTATCAACAATTGTGAGTGGTTAATTGAGAAATGATGAATAACGCAGTTGTTTTGTCTCACGAGGAAATAGACACGAAGGATATCAAGGGAAAATTAGTTCAATATATATATATATATATATATATATATATATATATATATATATATATATATATTAAGAAAAAACAACAAACCGATCTCATTAGGATCCTAATATGACCGGTTTGTTGTTTTTTCTTAATGAAATTATTGCTCTGTAATATCTGTTACATTGAGCTCTTTACCAGGAAAATTTAAATGTTCACTCTTGAATAGTTTTCTTGTCCTGATGGAATTACTCCCAACTCCGGTTTAACTGGACCAAATCATCATCATCATGTCGTGCCGCCAGCACGGATATCCCTGACCCTCTCTCGCCACTTCTCCCTATCATTCATCGCTTCAGGGTTACATCCCGTATCCTCACATAGCTGCTGTTATACCTATATACATACATATATATATATTGGTATTATTATATACATATATATATATATATATATATATATATATATATATATATATATATATATATTGCACGAATTTTCCCTTGATATCCTATATATATATATATATATATATATAGTATTTCACATGTGTTGAAACAAAGTAGTGACCGCTTGTTGACAAGATTCTCTTTCTCTTTTTTCAGATTATTGTTGGAAAACAGCTAATATTTTGATATATTTAATCAAATGTAGCGAAATCATAACTAAAGCAGAATATCTTTTATTAGTAGGCATATTACAAAACAAAAAAAGTATTTCAAGAGTGTTCAAGCTAGATAAAGAAGGAAGTTAAATTTCAACACATTTCTAAATAGAAATCAGATTATCAAGTTGGTCAATAACTTAAACGCACCTGGCACTTATGAAGATTCTGGTGCAACGGGTTCCTCATCATTTGGGCTTCTGATAACAATCCGGGAGGTGCCCGTGGTGTAATGGTTATCGTCGTAGGAAATGGACACGGTGACACGAGTTCAAATCCTGGACGAGACTGATTGCATTTCACATAGCGCTAATACCCTTGAGAAAGGTATGAATCCAATTATTCTCCTTCCAGCAATGGGTAAATAGTAGGGCAGACTGGGTTCTTCAGCCTTGGTGAGGCAACTAGTCTAGGAGAAGGAAAACTCTGAATTCAAACCTGTTAAACTCCGCTTAAAAAATTGACCTTGTGTCATATCATGCCTGAGCGGAGGGGTTGGGTAAATATAGATAACAATCCGGATACTCAAGAATTTCACCTGGGTTCATGAGGGCCCCTCAGGTGGTGTAATGGTTAGCAAGCTTGATAAGCAAACTTTCATGTGTGAGTTCGAGTCTTATTGGTGCCTTATTCGTAAAACCTTGTGTCACATCTTAACAAAACAAAGCAAAAAGAAACCAGAGTACAACTGTCAGCCCCATTCAATAGTGACCTCAATTCAACAGCGGATATCTGGAGCATGTACTCCATCTGGATATTTGTACTCTTGATATTTTTTTTTATTCATGTCCGAGATAAAATGGCTGCAGATCCTAAAACGTTATCCTTTTACCTTTCAATAGATTTAAATTTTATTACTCAATCATTTGTGGTCCTTGATCATTTTGTTTCCCAATTAGTGAAACACCCTATATCTATCTATCTATCTATCTATCTATCTACCTAGAATACTTTTGGATATCTGCATAGATTTGCTGTCACTCAGACTACAATGAAAAACTACTAGTTGGAGCTTTTGGGTTCAGACATCCAAATGAAATAGGGGATGTCCTCGTGGTGTAATGGTTAACGCGTTGGACTGCGGAATCGTAGTACGCGAGTTCGTACTCCAGTCGCGCTATTACGTTCACTTTCGGGCAAATACCCTTGGGAAAAGTATGAACCCCCCTTACCCTCCCAGCTATGGGTTAAATAGTACCACTACTGTTCTTCTAGGAGAATGGATTTGGCATTAAATAACCTACAAAGGTTGATATGCCATTAAACAAAGAAACCAAACCAAATGAAATAAAAGAGAAAGGTTTGGTTTCTTTTTTTTAATAGCATATCAACCTTTGTCGGTTATTTAATGCCAAAGCCATTCTCCTAGAAGAATTGTAGTTAACCCATAACTGGGAGGATAAGGGGGTTCATACTTTTCTCAAGGGTATTTGCCCGAAAGTGAACGTAATAACGCGACTGGAGTACGAACTCACTTACTACGATTCCGCAGTCCAACCCTTTAACCATTACACCACGAGGACACCCCTGCAAAAAGAGAAAGACGTGAATGATAAAGAAAGCAGAGTTTTCGGGTCCATTGATTGATAAATTTTAACAGCATGTCAATCCAGCTAGCGTTATTTTATGCCTAAAGGTTATGGAATTGCGTTTGTTCTGCATTTATATGTACAATTTTTGTGGAACTGTCTCTTTAGATTTTTTGCGCACATTCATTTGGTTTTAAGTATTTATAGCTAATAAAAATAATTTGTACACGATTATATAGTTTCAAGTAACTTTTCTTTATTTTGTGATCAATCATTAGTTTGCGAACAGTTATATGGTATATGAATAATTTACAATTATATATCAAGGATTCTTTTCTTATCCAAATAATTTACACACAGTCGTTTGGTTTGGTTTCTTTGTTTAATGGCATATCAACCTTCGTGGGTTATTTAATGCCGAATCTATCCTTCTAGAAGAACTGCAGTGATGGCATTTAACCCATAGCTGGGAGGATAAGGGGGTTCATACCTTTCCCAATGGTATTTGTCCGAAAGTGACAGCCATATCGTGACTGGAGTTCGAACTCTCTTACTACGATTCCGCAGTCCATCGCTTTAACCATTACACCACGAGGACCCCTCCACATAGTTGTATGGCTTCAACTATTCCTAGATAATACGATAATATGATTTCAAGGGATTATTTCTGTTTAATAATGATCATTTCTTTGTACACAGTTAAGTAGTATTAAGCAACTAATTATAATCTTTAGTAAACAATTATAGATTCAAGTAACTATTCATTATACAAATAACTTACAATTATATAGAATCAAGTATTCCTATCGATTACAAATAATTTTAACAACAGATCTATTTGGTCCATAGATTACACCAATTCATTAACCCATTATAAAACTATGTCCTCGTTGGACGGTTGTTGGCTGTATTTTATGACATGTCAACCGTTGTAGGTTATTTAATTCCAAATACTGTTTATACATATTGTAAATATGTAAATAATTTACAAACGAATAGTTTGTATGTAACATTTTTAGATGAACTGGAGCTCATTTCTTAGCACACAGTCAAATGATTTCAAGTATTGCTATGTAATGATACTAATTCAATTCAACGAGGGTCATTTGTTTGCACATAGTTAAATGGTTTCAAGTATTGTAAATGATTAAATATTCCTATTTGACCCACTGATGGGACCTTAACAGATAATATCCCTCCAAGTCAGAGTGGACCTGGGAGTAATGGCAATGAAGAGATACTCTATATTCACCAAGGCTCCAAGACTGAAGGCTCACCATCAAATGCAGCTTACTGTTATACACAGGACACTAGTTCTAAATATTCCTATTTGACCCACAGATGGTAACCGAACAAGTACTACCTCTTTTGGTCAAAGTGAACCTTGAGGAATGAAGGAATACTTTATACTCCCCAGTGAACCTTGAGCAATGAAGGGATACTTTATACTCCCCAGATGTCTAGAACAAGAGCCTCATCATCATACCCAGGGCACCCCTTTTTTGTTGCGGTGGTCTTACACTTCTGCAGCAGATACAGTCAACGTATTGTATACCCCACCGACCGGGTGGAATGTTAAATTGATGATGATTTTGAAAATGCCACGGACTTGATTGCCAAATTTACTTGAATCTTTTGAACAGAAATATCTTAATCACATTCCCGGGAGATGAGAGAGAAAGACGCGAATGATAAAGATAGCAGATGGGGAAATGGTTTCGGGTCGAGATATCTGCTATTCCCATGTGATGGTTCAGAAAGAAAGAAAATAAAGATGAAGAAAGGTGATTGAGTTCTCTCTCTCTCTCCCTCTCTCTCTCGCGCTCTCTCTCTACGAGCACCTTTGCAAGAACAATCAAAATCAATTCTTTCGGTCAGTATCCTGCAAAAGAAATTGTCTTACAAAAGGCGCCAGAAACTGCAGTGCGCTGAGTGTAATTCATTGGCAACGAAGTTGTAGCTCTTCAGGGCTATGAGGAAGAAAAATGAGGTGCTGCAAAACGCCGAAACTCTTGTTCGCTTTTCGCTGTGAGAGTTACACAATCTCTTTTACAAATCCGGCCAGTGTTATCTACAGGCTGCTTCAATCAGCTGTCAAGATCATTACAAGATAGGTCATTTCTCATCAAGCGCGGTGACTACATTTTCTGATCTCTTGATTTCTGAATTGAAACTTGTGACTTTTGTAAGTTTCAATGCGAATTTGGTGCCATCGATTTTACTTAGGTGAGTCAAAAGTATAGCAATATTTTGGTAAATTAAGGCATTGGTTTTACTAAGATGAGTTAAAGGTATTGTAATATTTTGGTAACATAAGGCATAGTTTTTTTCTATGGTGAGTCAAAAGTATTGCAATATTTTGGTAATGTAAGGCATTGGTTTTACTAAGATGAGTTAAAGGTATTGTAATATTTTGGTAACATAAGGCATAGTTTTTTTCTATGGTGAGTCAAAAGTATTGCAATATTTTGGTAATGTACGGCATTGGTTTTACTAATGTGAGTTAAAGGTATTGCAATATTTAGTTCAAGTGAGGCACTATTTGGTTTCTCCGGATACTTTTGACAAGGTCATTGAGGTAACGAAACAAACTCATCTGTGGGATGTTGTGATCATTGAGGTAGACTCCGAGGGCTACTCACCGGATTTGCCTCAGACTCCACGCATTTAGGCTTCCCTGAGCTTACCTGATCATTGAGTTTCTTGCAACCTGGGCGAAATTTCTTTAACCATCTGGTTACTGTAGTATGATTAACTGCGCCTTCACTTTTCGCATTATAAACATTTTTGGGTTGCTTCCTCGGCGTTATGGCCTCGTTCGAACTTGTAAAATATAACTTCCCGAATTAAAGATCGTTGCACATATATCTGAGCAGCTTTCAAATAACACACTGAATGACAACATGTCAGCGCATCAACAACCAGGATACTATGAAACACAGTGGGTACCTTCCACAGCTTGAACTGTTTTAGACACGTGATATACGCGCCGCAAACTAGTGATTAACAAAATATTGCAAAACATCTGAAACTACCCAGTTGAAAGATATTTAAAAAATATTAAATGAGGCTATGTAAATCGGGTTTTATTTCTATTCTTGCCTATTTTCATCACAAATTGTAGGTTATTGTGTCTTCGGACCTCCATAAAATGGCTCTTGTTAGAAAATGTTCACCCAACCCCTCTGCTACAGGCAAGATGTGACACCAGGTCAATTTTTAAGAGGAGTAAAAGAGGCGTGAATTCAAAGTTTTTCTTCCAGACGGGTGGTTTAATCAACACTGAAGAACCTAGTCTGCCCTACTATTTATACCAAGCTGATAATAAAAGAGATGAATCCATACTTTTCGAAAGGGCATTAGGATTCGAACTCGGTTCGCTGATTGATGTTCCTGCAGCGATAACCGTTACCCTAGGTGCGTATTTCGTATGTAAGAGGTACAGCTGTTTCATACCTTATAAGCCAAGACTTCTCAAAGTTTTTACTTGATATAACCCGTACAACCGAATTTAATTTTATTCACACCCTAATAAATTACAGTTCAGTCGGCTGGGGCAATAGAATACACCGACTGCATCTCTGCAGAGGGATAAGACTCCCTCTCCTAACGAGTGTCATGGATATGACACTAAACAATCTGATAGTGAATCTCCAGTAATGCTGGAGCTTTGGGGAAAGAGGAGTACCCCTTCATTGCCATTCCTCCCTGGTACATTCTGGCCTGGAGTGGTAGCACCTGACAGGGTCTTATCTGTTGGTAAAATAGAACTGTTGGACATTTATACTGTGTGCAAACAAATGACTTACGCTAAATTGAATAGTTAGAAATATAAGTGTTTGATCATTTAACTGTGTGTATCTATAAAATGTGTTTAGAAATCATATATTTAAAATATATGCAAAACAGGATTTGCCATTAAATAACAACAATGTTTGATATGCCATAAAACCAATCTAAAGAAATTGATTGAATATTAAAATACAAAACATAATTAATATACCAGTGTTTAATACAATTTGTACAAGAAAAGAATCAGTTATAGACGCAAACACACCTTTAATCATACATTACATAATATTTTCTGTAGAAAAAGTTAATTTTTTTCGAAATCAAAGATAAAAGGATTTTATTATTTCTAGTGGAACAGTATACAATGAAAACAAATAATATTAATTGTCTTTAATTGGAATCATTTTGAGATGAGGCTTCTTAATGTGAGAATTAATTTTTATTTATTGTGGACTTTTTGTCCTCATCCGAGGTCGCAGTAAATCACCTGAAGAAGGCCAGAGGTAAAATTTGGCTGAAACGTAGTGAAAGAAGAAACAACACAAAAACTACCAAGATGAAGACAAAAAGTCCGCAATAGATAAAAATTAATTCTCAAATAATATTAAGTATTATTTATAATTTTTTAAAACTATATATCATATTTACCCAACCCCTCCACTCGGGCAGGATATGACACAAGGTCAGTTTTTTAAGCGGAGTTTAACAGGTTTGAATTCAGAGTTTTTCCTTCTCCTAGACTAGTTGCCTCACCAAGGCTGAAGAACCTAGTCTGCCCTACTATTTACCCATAGCTGGAGGGAGAATAATTGGATTCATACCTTTCCCAAGGGTATTAGTGCTATGTGAAATGCAACTAGTCCAGGATTTGAACTCGAGTCGCCGTGTCCAAATCCTATATATGAGTTTTCTAGGGATGGCATCAACTGAATTTGGTGGTGAGGCTTCAGTCTTAGAACTCTGAGGCGTATGGAGGCCACTCTGACCTAGAATTGTAGTGTCTGTTAGGGTCATATTTATCAGTCCAAGTGGTTAGTTTGAGATAATATTCTAATTGATTTTTTCGGAACATTAGTGGGTGACATAACCACCTGGCTCTGAGCACACTTTTCTGCATTGTAATGTCAGTCCCACATGTTGCAGTTTTGCAGATTTAAGTCGAAGCTGCATAAAGCCCGGAAAATGTGCCACAAAGAAAAAAAAAAGACAAACACGAAATTTCGAAGGACAGTCTGCTCTAACTCTGCTCAGTTGCTCTGGACTGAGTGTGCGTGTGTGTGTGTGTGTGTGAGTGTGGGGAACCCATCCCAAGAACACAGGCCACTTCATATTTAGGCACTTAAACTGGCTAATCTTTCATCTACCCGTCAGCTTCAAAAAGCCGTTTCTAACAAAGAAAATAGAAATTCATCCCGAGTTCCCTGAACCGACACTTTTCTCCCGATATCACCACTAACGAACACCTACCTACTCGCATCGACACGTCCAACTCTACACAAATATAAACACACATGCACCTGAAGCGTCCATTGTTTAATGGTTATTGGACACGGTGACCCGAGTGCAAATCCTAGACGAGACTGTTTGCATTTCATATTGAGCTAATACTATTCAGAAAGGCATGAACCCAGCTATTCTCTCCCCAGCAATTGGTCATTAACATGGTAGACTAGGCTCTTTATCTTCAGTAAGGCAACTGGTCTCGGAGAAGGAAAACTCTGTATTCAAACCCGTGGAACTTAGCTTAAAAAATTGACCGTTTACCACATCATGCCCGTGCGGAGGAGTTGGGTAAATATTTATACATATATACACCTTCTCCAATCCACACTAATTCATATGACACAAATGCAGTGGTTCTTAAAACATTGGGTAGTTTCTTTATTTAATGTTATATCAACCTTCCTGGTATAGTTAATACCGAAGCCTTCTTTGTAGAAGAACAGCACTGATACTATTTAACCTATAGCTGGCGAGATAAGAGGGGTTCAGTACCGTTCCAATGTGTGTTAGGTTTGATTTGGTTTGGTTTTATGATATATCAATCATTATTTGATATTTAACGCCAAATCCTGTTTTAGATATATATTAAATATATATGATTTGTAAACACATTTTGTAGATACAAAAAGTTAAATGATCAAACAGTTCTATTTCTAACAATTTAATTTAGCATGAGTCAACAAAGTTGAATGGTACCAAGTATTGTTATGTATCACTAACAAATCAACTAAACATCACTTGTTTGATTACAGAGAGTTAAATGATCAAACAGTTCTATTTGACCCATAGATAGGACCCTTTCAGGTGTTTCATCATCAGATTGTTTAATGTTATATCCAGGACACTCGCTGGAGGATTCTTATCCCTCTGGAGAGATGTAGTCGGTGTATTCTACCGCCCCAGCCGACTGGGCTCCTAAGGTATTAGTCCGAATAAACCTAATAACGAAACTGAAGTTGGAAATTGCTTACTTAAAGGCACTTTAGCAATTATGCCTCTCTTAAGACATTGACAGTTAAACTAAGTATGAAGTGTGTCCAGGTGTAAAGTGCTTTTTGTACTGTATATAATTGGAGACTATAGTTCTTAAACTGGCTTCAGTATAAAATAACTCAACAAGGGTCAGCATGACGTAAAACTAATCAACAAATCAAACTAAATCGTTACAATTTTGAAACTCTGAAACACAAAATATGAATAGATAGCAGTCCAATATATGAATAGATAGCAGTCCAATATATGAATAGATGGCAGTCCAAAATATGAATAGATTGCTGTCCAAAATATGAATAGATCGTAGTCCAATATATGAATAGATAGTAGTCCAATATATAAATAGATAGTAGTCCAATATATGAATAGATAGTAGTCCAAAATATGAATAGATTGCTGTCCAAAATATGAATAGATCGTAGTCCAATATATGAATAGATAGTAGTCCAATATATAAATAGATAGTAGTCCAATATATGAATAGATAGTAGTCCAAAATATGAATAGATAGCTGTCCAAAATATGAATTTATAGCCGTCCAAAAATAAGTATACTACCTATTTATATATTTATACATTTTTATGTTTTGGTTCCAGAGTTGTAGTAGTTTTATTCAGAAAACTTTATATGTAATAAATGTATATATGTTCCAAGTATATTTTCGAAAAAAATTCGTAAATGTACATACAAATTTTTTCAAGTAAAATTCATTTAAATATTTGTTGTTGTACCGTTCCTTAATCTATGCCCGCAACTGTATATACACTTTGGTGCAAAAAGATAAGGCCACCATGAAAAAACGCAGAAATTTGGATTGATCCCCTTTTTTCTTTCAAAAATTAATATTTTTATAAATGTATTTAGAAATAAAATTATCTATTAAAAATTTTTTGAAAAATTTTTTTCTTTGATTATTATTTCAGAAAATATCAAAATTACCATGTTGCAAAAAGATAAGGCCACCTATGAATTTATTTAATAAAACAAATTAACTCCCATATTTTTATATTAAGATTAATTTTTACATAAAAATTAGCAATAAAATTTTTAAAAAATCATGGGACGTGACAATTCTCTTACTGATCACGAGAAAGGAATGATCAATTCTTTTGAAAAAGATGGGCATTCTCAACAAGAAATCGCCTAGAAAATCAACAGAACAAGGTGTGCAGTGAATAATTACATAAAGAATAAGAACAAAACACTCAAAAAGATTCCAGGTAGGCCAGAAAAATGCTTTTGAATGCCTTTACACATGAATTAGGGCATTGTCTTGTTGGAAAATAGCCCGATTTCCTGCCAAACGAAAGAAATCTTCCAAAAATGTTCGGTGAGTATGTCAGTGTATTGTTTTGAGTCCATGTTACCGCTTACAAGAACTAATTTGAATATTTCATTAGAACAAAATGCTCCCCATGTCATTACAGAGCCACCTCCACTTTGACGTTTTTTAAAAATCTTTTTTTCTTTTCTTAGGTCGTGCCAATAGCAATGGAACCCATCGGGACCGTCTAAATTCCATTTTTCTCGTCTGTAAATACAACATCACTCCATTTTTCCCCGAATAAGACATGCTTTTTGGCCCAACTAAATCTTGCCTTTATGTGATGTTCCTTCCATGAAGGAGCTTTTTGTCCCTTTGAATATTCAACATTAGGGCATTTTTTAAAATGTTCTCCATATGGTCCAACGTGAAACATTAATGTCACCAGGAAGTTGAATTTGAGAAACGGATTTTCCGGATTTTCTAACATCTCTGATAATGGCCCGTTTATTCCTTAGACTGAGTTTTTCTGGCCTACCTGGAATCTTTTTGGGTGTTTTGTTCTTATTTTTAATGTAATTATTCACTGCAGTATCGGCCAAAATTACCCCACCCTCTCGGAACATTACAAAAGTGGCGACGAAGAAGTAGCTTCGAACATTATAAAATTTTGTTTAATGGCATATCAACTTTCGTAGGTTATTTAATGTCAAGGCTGTCCTTTTAGAAAAATAGTAGTGGTATAATTTAACTCATAGCTGGGTGATTTTTATGAACCAGCCACGTTATTTTTTTCTTAACATTATTTGGAACACTATCAGCAAAACTTATCAACCAAATTTAAGTTTCTTGCACATCTCCCAGTAGATCACCTTGCCCGCCCAGTCATGTCTAGTCTTATACTCCTTCTGTGCTAATTTGCTACATTCGCTTATCATGAGATTGACCGTTTCGTCTCTATCACCACATAACCTACATCTGCTATTTTGTTGCGTCTTATCTATTCTCGCTTTGATATGATTGATTCTTATGGCGTTGTTTTGGGCTGCTTTTAGGAGAGATTCTGTTTTTCTCTTAAAGTTTCCTTGTTTTTGCCGCGTCCAGGTTTTTTCGGGTGAGATGTTGTTTATTAGTCGTTTAAAACGCCCATAGAGTTGTTTTCCTTCCCATTTTTTTCTAGTTATTGTTATTCTGTTGGTCTTCGTTTTATCAGTATCGTTTCTGGTGACTGTAATCGCGTGCTTTTCTATGTAGCCCTCGAGTCATATCGATACATGAACGCTATCTTCTATGCTGGCAAGTCCTCTTCCTCCCACCTTTCTTGATAAATATAGTCTGTCAACGTCATCTCTGGGATGTAATGCCTTTTGCATGGTCATTAGTTTTCTTGTTCTTTGGTCCATTTGCTTAAGTTCTTCTCTGGTCTACTTCAAAAAGAGTCCCGAATATCTAACGAGGTATTTATTTCTTTGATAAGGTTTCTGCTACATAGTTTTGTCTCGAGTAGCTTTCTAGTTTTCATGAGATATTCTTTTTGAATTTTTTCTTTCATTTCCACTTGTTTGATGGTGTCAGCCTCCAAGATGCCTAAGTATTTGTATGCTTCCTTTTCTCCGAGCGTTCTAAGCTTGTCTTAATTTGGTAGTTCCATTTTGTCAGATGTCGTTTGCCAATTTTCATTACTAGCTTGGCACATTTTTCTATGCCAAATTCCATCCCTATGTCCTGATTATATTCTAACTGCGTGTATTAGAGTTTCCAGTCCTTTTTCATTTTTTGCAGTTAGTTTGATGTCGTTCATGTACATCAGGTGATTGATCTTTTCTTGCGATTTACTAAGTTTGTATCCGGCTGTGCATTTTCTGAGTATGTCGTTAAGTAGCATCATCGCAATTATGAATAGTAACGATGATAGTGCATCTTGTCTTTGGACCTTTGCTTCAGCTAAGCTTCTCTCACCTGGTATCAATTCCACTTCCCAGGTTTTCATGGTTTTCTCGATAAAGTGTATGACTTTATCTGATATTTCGTACATTTTGAGGCAGTTTAATATCCAGCTTTGCGAGACCGTATCATATGCCGTTTTGTAGTCAATCCAGGCCATAGCTAGATTTTTCCGTCTGGTCTTGCTCTCGTTTAGGATGTGCTGATTTATGTAAAGTAACTTTCCTGTGCCTCTGGATCCTTTGCGATATCCTTTCTGTTCCTCAGGGAACAATCCTCTCCATTTGCGAGTAGTAAACCTTATTTGTGCGGTTAATATTATCCACATCATTGGTAGGCAGGTTATGGGTTTGTAGTTGTTTGGGTGGTTCCCTTGAGTAAGTCCCTCTAGATCAATATGGTCTTTCCTTTGGTCATCTATTCGGGTACGTGTGTTCCTTGTAGGCATTTGTTTATTTCTAATGTTAGTCTGTCGTGAATGGAAGTGAATTTCTTGAACCAGAATCCATGTATTTCATCATGGCCTGGCGTTTTCCAGTGTGATATCTTTTAGTGTCGTTTTTAGTAAATCGATATGTATTTCTGCTTTCGGGCCTTCTTCAAGCCCTTCTAATTCTTTTGTCATATAACTTATCTATTCGGCTTTTTCGTTATGTTTTGTTGGTTGCCATATTTTAGTCCAAAATCGCTCGATTTCTCTTGCATCCGGTTGTTGGTATGTTTTCGTGTCATCTCCTTCCACTTGTTGGTAGAATTTTCTTTCGTTGTTTTGGAATATCTTGTTTTGTCTGGTGTATAATAATTATTTTTTACTCCTTTAGAGTTTTTCACATCAGCGTTAGCTGATGGTTTTCACAGGAGCTTGAGTGACAGCAAGTCTCCTCAAGTCTCCAAAGACGATAATTTTGCAAATTCTCTTTTTTTGTTGATTATTATAAGGTCTGGTCTTCTGGCCGCGATTACGTAATCCGTGTATATGTCAAAGTCCCATAGGAGTTTATGTGTCATTTTCTAGGACAGATGTTAGGTTGTGCATATACCATTTGTTCGTATGGTCAAATTTAAATTTCTTGCACATTTCCCAGTGGATCACCTTGTCCACCCAGTCGTGTCTAGTCTTGTACTCCTTCTGTGCTAATTTGCTGCATTTGCTTATTATGTGATTGATCGTTTCGTCTCTGTCACCACATAGCCTACATTTGCTATTTTATTGAGTTATTATTATTAATATTATTATTTACTCCTCTAGAGCTTTTCTCATCAGTATTAGCTGATGGTTTTTCACTGGAGTTTGAGTGACAGCAAGTCTCCTCAAGTCTCCAGGACTCGTCTCAGTATTCTGGCCGTCCTCAGCAATGCTGTCGTTTGGATAGTCTCTACCTGTCCGCAGACTTCCAAGTCCTCCAGACCCTTTAATAATCCTTTAGTTACTGTGGCTAACGCACCAATCACAATTGGCACAATCGTTACTTTCATGTTCCACAGTTTTTTTTTAATTCTCTAACAAGGTCGAGGTACTTATCCTTCTTTTCACTTTCCTTCAGATTTATTCTGTGGTCCGCCCCTCAAATCTCCAGGACTCTTCTCAGTATTCTGTCCGATCTTATCAATACTATAATCTGAATGGTCTCCACTCGTCCTCTTATTTCCAATTCCTCAAGTTCCGTTACTAATCCTTGGGTGACTGTACATAGTGCACCAATTATATTTTTTTCCAGTTCTCTATTATTATTATTATTATTATTATTATTATTTGTTTGTTATGCCTTCTGGGGCATTTCCCCTTTCACTACCTTCTTATATCGATCTTTAAAAAAGAAGCTGCATATACACTATTAATATTATATCTATATACCGATCAAATTCTGTCAAGTAATTCATCCTATAGTTCCAAAAAATGTCATCGAGAATTGGACACGGCGACTCAGGAATTGGACACGGCGACTCGAGTTCAAATCCTGGACGAGACTGATTGCATTTCACATAGCACTAATACCCTTGGGAAAGGTATGAATCCAATTATTCTCCCTCCAGCTATGGGTAAATAGTAGGGCAGACTAGGTTCTTCAGCCTTGGTGAGGCAACTAGTCTAGGAGAAGGAAAACTCTGAATTCAAACCTGTTAAACTCCGCTTAAAATTGACCTTGTGTCATATCCTGCCCGAGCGGAGGGGTTGTGTAAATAGGATCGAGAATACTTTTTCTTATCATTATTTCTAGAAGCATCTAGTTCAGTTTTAATAAAAACAAACAAACTATTGTTGATCTGATTAGGAAATTAGTTCCAAAAACTAGAAAAACAAAACAAAGATAAAACGAACAAACAAAAAACAAAACGAAACAAAACAAACAAATAAACGAAACAAAACAAAACAAAATAAAACAAAAAAACCCTAAACGGTTAGTAGGTTTAGTTTTTGAAATCTCTCTTGACACTAAATTTCTCATTGGATATAAATATTGAAAAAATGTCTATCATCATTTTAAATTCCATTAGTTATTTTAAAAGCTTCAATTACATCACCACTCGTTCTTCTATCGAATAATGTAATTAATTATAATTTCTCTAATCTCTCCCTGAAACTAATCTTTTGATTCTTTTTATTAATTTCGTGATTCTTTTTTATATGCCCCCTGACTGCAATTTCAAAATTACACTCCAATTTTCATCTGTAAACACTGGATCCCAAGTTCATTTTGACCCAGAGTGGTAGTGCCTGCTTTCGATCAAATAGATCAGTTAGAGAAAACGAAGTATTCACCTGTTTAAAATGATCGAAGACACATTTTGTTACCGAATACAATTAGAAACCATAATGATTAAATTGACTGAAAATAGCCCAAAGAAGACATGCACAGTTACATGGGTTGTGGAGGTGCACGTGGTGTAATGGTTATCGTCGTAGGAAATGTACACGGCGACACGAGTTCAAATCCTGGACGAGGCTAATTGCATTTCACATAGCACTAATACCCTTGGGAAAGGTATGAATCCAATTATTCTCCCTCCAGCTATGGGTAAATAGTCGGGACAGATTGGGTTCTTCAGCCTTGGTGAGGCAACTAGTCTAGGAAAAGGAAAACTCCGAATTCAAACCTGTTAAACTCCGCTTAAAACTTGACCTTGTGTCATATCCTGCCCAAGCGGAGGGGTTGGTAAATATGGTTACATGGGTTAACGTTACTACTACTACTGTATAACAATCAAAGATAATGAACGAACGAAACACTTCTTTATAAAAAATATATCTCTCCATTTTTTTCTCGAAAAGGGTCCACAGTTTGTTGTTAGTTTGAGAGATAGATGGAGAGACATATACTCAGAGAGGGGACTTCTTCTTGTTCCATATCTTCTTCCGGGAGCCAGGGGGTGCCAACGCTTGCACCCCCTTGCAAGCCATGTCGTCAGAGAGGTCTGAGACGCCTCTGATCGGCTGCGTGTCCCTGGATCGACCCTCGGTTCTCTGCTCTGTTTAAATCTGACCGCGTGGTTATTACGTGGTCTCCTTCCGGTTACACACCTGTTGTACCCGACCGCCCTGATGCGCTGTCTTCCCCCTATTTACTAATCACAACGTGACAGCTTGTCAAAGCACACAGGGTCACTAGGAACGAACCGAAAATCCATGTCATATGTTATATAACATTGCTACTACTACTACTACTGATAATAGTAATTAGCAAACAATTATAGCTTCAAGTAACTATCCTTGATACAAATAATTTACACACAGTAATATGGTATCAAGTATTCCTATCTAATTGTAATAATTTTCAAAGATATGTATTTGACCCAGATATGAGACATTGACAGGTACTACCCCTTCGAGTGTGAGTGGACTTGAGAGTAATGGCAGTGAAGAAGTACAATATATTCCCCAGAAGTGGAACCTCTCCAGTAGATGTAGTTTAGTCTCACACTCAAGACAAAAAATAATCTAAAAACATCAGAAATATTTGATGCCATTTTGCTGGCCCTTGCAGCAAAATGACTCCGCTCAGAAATCCTTCCTGGGAATATGACTCAAGGAGGGAGAAAAGCAGATGATTTAAAGGCTCATAAAGTAAACAAAGAACAGAGAGAGAGAGTGAGTGGGAGAGAGAAAGCGTAAGAAAGAGAGAGAGGAAGAAAGAGAGAGAGAGAGAGAGAGAGAGAGCGGAAGAAAGAGAGAGAGAGGAAGAAAAGAGAGAGTAGAAGAAAGAGAGATATATAGAGAGAGAAAGAAAGAAAGAAAGAAAGGAAGAGAGAGAGAGAGAGAGAGAGAGTGGAAGAAAGTGGCGTTGTGGCTAACGTTCTAAACATCTTAGTAAGCGAGTTCAAACTCCAGTCGCCTTATTACGTTCACTTTGGACTAATCTCAAGGGAAAGGTATGAACTCTCCAACCCCCCGGCTATTGGTGAAATATTATTGCTATGTTCTTCTACAAGGATGACTTTGGTATTAAATAAGCCCAGAAAGTTGATATGTCATTAAATAAAGAAACCTAACCTAAAGTTTTTTGTGTGCTGTTTGCCTTGACAGAAAGAGAGAGAGAGAGAGAGAGAGAGAGGAACAGAGAGACAAAGCGGTAAAAAGAAAGATTTGGGAATTCATCTCGCAGATCAATTTGCTAGTGTAAACAGTTCTATTCTGACAAGTGCTTCTTTATTATTGCCTTTTGCCAGACCAATCAAAGCAAAATAAATACACTAGTCTTTGTCGTAGTCTGACGTTGGTGTCCAGCCCTGGCCGATGCGTCCCGCTTAGCCGGGGAGTTTTCACTGAACTCAGATTCCTCGTCTTTCCTTGTTAATCTGAGATAACTGTCACTATTCGCTACGTTGTGAATTTTTGATCCCAATAGCAGTGTTTTAGCTATCTCAGATCGTTTCTACTGTGGGAGTCGATCTAGATTTGGCTGAAATCCACGCCGAAGTGAAATCGCTGTCTGTGGAGAAAACGGTTCCTGCCGCGTTTCACAAAAACTCACAAAAAAGGAAAACTAACGCTGTGGTACTATAGCTTCACGACACCTAGTTGGCCGCTGGTCTCGTGATTACCACATGTGTCGACTGGTCTTTCTCTGTTTCTTTCCACGCTCACGTTGCTTTCAGATCCGAAGAAAGAGAAGATGGATGTGGTCCAGTCGATGAAGGTTGGAATTCGTGTTGGAGAGAAGAAAAGTTGCCAAGCAAATTTAGAAAAATGACGAAAAGAAAAAGGCATTTGTTATAAACAGTAACAAACGTTTATTTACACAGTTGTTTAAATAATTTTTCATCAAACACCGCGAACTGGGGGTGAAAGTAGTTGACTGGCGGAGTTTTAACAGCAATTAGGCAGTGTCAAAATGGCGAATGCAATGGCAACGGATTTGGTTCTTTAAGCGGCGAATTCCTGAACCAACTCAATTTTTCGCTTTGGGTGTCCTCTATTTATGGGCCCGAATCCCGAATAATCAGTTTCTGATTGGTCAGCCAATGGGGACTGCCGACCAATGGCTATCATCGTAACAATCCCCCCGGTTTGCCTCTGATTGGTTTAGACAATCGGCCAATCAGCCACAGTCATCGGGAGGGGCTACAAGGAGCAGTCCTGTGGTTGGTTGACCAATGATTTAGTGATTCAAGACCTTGTGCCAAACTTGGTGACACCAACCCAAATTGTCCACTATTTTAAAAATACATCTTTTTGTTTATGCTTTGAAATCCGATGGCTCTTTTGACAGCTCTTTGCAGGTGTGCGGATGTTTATTTTTTGGGGGACAGATTTATAGGTCAACAAGTTTTGATCGGATCTCAAACTTTTTTGTACTTAATCACTTGGTATTTATTTTATACACGATTCTCAAAAAATACTTGGACACCCAAAATGAATTTATTTTTAATAAAATACTTATTATCATGATTTAATAAAATTAATTAATTTCATTTAATTAATTTCGCCAGCCAACTCCTTGACACTTAAATGAAAGTGTCATAACGCTTTTGATTTTTGTATAAGCTATTACCTTTACCTAGCTATAGACGTATTTACAGAAATGTGTTGAACGCAAACGAATGGAAAAGTTCACTCGAAACTTATTCGTTTGTTTGGAAATGTGACAGAGATCAAACAGAAGATGCAAGGGGACAGTTATCGTTTCCTGGTTATCTAAAAAAAAAAAAATTTGCTTATCTCGGCTTTCGTTGAGTTGATTATCGGGAGTTCGTAATGTTCTTGTTTAACTATTGGTTATAATTGAATCAGGCACAATTCACGGAGTCATCCGGTCTTATCGAACTTTTGCTTCGAACTCTCAGTTCTGGACTAATCCTGACTTCGCCCACCATTCTGGAACTGACCCTCAATTCTCGGATGGTTTCTACACTGACCCCTTCTCTGCTTCTCTTGATCTCTCTTCTGATCTGATCTCCACTGATGAATGGGCGCTGCGCACTGTTTATATAAATTAGAGGCGGGGTCTCGACAATCCCCGGGTACGCTCATGAATCATCATCATCATTATCATCATGTCGTGCCGCTAGCACGGATATCCCTGACCCTCTCTCGCCACTTCTCCTCATCATTCATCGCCTCTGGCAGGTCTTCAGGGTTACATCCCGTATCCTCACATAGCTGCTGTATGTATGTTCGAGCTGATCGTCCTGCTTTTGCTTGGCCATATGCGGGGGTCCATAGGAGTACATCGCTTACGATCTCGTCCTTGCTTCTCCAGCAGTGTCCGGCATGTCTGGTTCATCTAGCTTGGATAGTTTT
Source organism: Sepioteuthis lessoniana (assembly GCA_963585895.1). NCBI lineage: Eukaryota > Metazoa > Mollusca > Cephalopoda > Myopsida > Loliginidae > Sepioteuthis > Sepioteuthis lessoniana. The sequence goes on from OY757914.1 coordinate 20,838,929, forward strand.
CGTGATGGGAGGCAGGTGGCCGTATAGTTGGTGCCTTGTGGGGTATTGCCGCCAAGACTTGTTCAATATTGCTCGTAACATTCTTGTGTAATTGCCGTCCAGTTTCTTCTCCAGCCGTTTAGTTAGCGTCCTAGTAGTGCATCCATATAGCCGTATCGACACGACCGCTGCCCGGAAGAAACTGCGTTTCATTTAATCGGTCAGGTTTGATTTCCATATGATCGAAAGCCTATTGATAGCTGTCCGTGCCTTCGTTAGCCGTGTGTCGATGTCTTTTTCGGTTGATGAGACGCTGCTTCCTAGGTAGGTGAATTTGTCTACCAGTTTCAGAGAGGTTCCGTCCAGTGTGGAAATGTCACCTGTTTGATTATAGCTCATATATTCCGTTTTGCGTGCATTGACCATGAATAATGATATGTAAATTGCCCGGTTGGCCGAAATTTTAAATCACAGCTGGCTGTTGTTTCTTTAAGAAGTACTAATAATAGATCTTAGTCACCCTGCTGGTTTTCGTCAGACAAACGACACTTGTAACGGGAAATATCTACTTATGGCGTCACCGGCCCTGATTTGAACTTTTCCCCATCTCGGTCACACAGGTTTCATTACAACTTTTATCACAATATCCACTCAACGAATCTATCCCTCAATCCCAGGGCGTCGGTCAAAGAAAAAAAAAACGAAGATAGGAAATAAAATGATAAGAAAAATAAAAAATATAGGAATTTTTCTCTATTTGTATTAACAAAAAAAACCAAACTTATTTCCAAATCCACCCTTTCTTCCATTTAATTAACAAATTCGTTCTAATCCCTTAGAATAGTAAATTAGTCAATTAATCGGGGCGCGGGGAGTTCTCCTGTTTAAAGTTTGCTAGTGTTGTGAGTTAAATCTTCGCAGGTGCTTCTTTATTATGGCCTTTTGTCAGATCAATCACGGAAAAATAAATACATTGGCCTTTGTCGTGGTTTTCCTGTTTAAAGTTTGCTTGTGTCGTGAGTTCAATTCTCACAGGTGTTTCTCTGTTTGTTTAATGAGTTTTTATTTACTGTTTTGATATAGTACGACACACAGTACCTTTCATTCTCTAGTTACCCACTGAAATACAGATCAGGCTCAACATTGCTTAACTTCGGTGATGTGCGGGAAAATCAATGATTTCGACGGACTTAACCGTTTACCAGCATTTTCGAATCAAATTGTGAACTTTATATCATAGTCAAAAGAAATTAAAGTACGTTTAGGCTCATAACAACAATATCAACTGAAGTACGTTAAGACTGGTAACAGCAATATCAACAAAAGTTCGTTAAGATTCGTAAAAGCAGTATCCACAAAAGTACCTTAAGGTTAGTTACTGCGAAATGCAAAAAAGTTGTAATATGTTATTTAACAGTCTTTTAAATAAGAGTTTATAACATTTTACATTTTCAACCAAGATTCCGGGAAAAGCAGTTAGTGGGGTAAAAAATGGCATTTCAGTCGTGATTGTTTTTGCTTTATTGTGATTTTAACTTGATAATGGAAATAATACATTCGTATAAATATTTTCTCTTATTACAAAAGAATAAAAAGAACTATACCATCCTTTAGAATTTCATAAAGACTACCTATAGCAATTGTCTAGTGAGTTAATGTTTTGGTTATTTTGTAGTTGTTTTTATCAAAATGTCTAATTGTAGCGAGAGTAGAAATGGGGTTGATATTGTTCACAAAATGAAAGTTTTGCAAAAATTGAAATGTTTTAGGTAATATGAATATGACTTTGATTGATAATAGTTTTAATTAACGAACCTTTTAGAAACCCAATTTTTTTCCTTTACGAATCATGAAAAAAAGTTGCAATTCGCCATAGTTTGTTCCTAAATGTTGACAGCTAATCGCAGACCCCTTAACCTGGTTTAATAGTGGGGGAACTACCCATGAAGCGAGTCTTGGGCACCAATAGCATGGCGGAGTCCATCTCTCTCTTGGTCTACAAATGGTTTTGAATTGAAAGTTTTCCTTTTCCTAGACCGCTCTGCTATTTACGGATAGCTGCAGGGAGAGTAGTCAGATTAATGCCTTTTTCCAAGGACGTTAGAGTCATGTGAGATGTAAACTGGCTTGTTCAGGATTTAAACTCTGACCACCGTGTCCATTTCTTAGAACGACAACTATTGCGCCACGAGCATCTCTTGTCTCGTATATATTGGCAATAAATAGCAACTTGTTAAAAAGGTTGACTATTTCTTGATAAAATATCGTTACTAGCTAAGACTATTTCTGGATAAAATATCGTTACTAGCTAAGATAGAGAAACTTGCACAATTGTTAAGAATATTTGACAAGTGCGTAGTTCTTAGTTTCTAAAAGCAGGCACAAACTTAGAATAGTGACCACTGATTATAACCGTGTTTACAGATTTCCACTAATGAAGTCATAACAAAACAGGGGGCGCGCTTAGCATAACGGTAATCGTCGGAGAAAATGGAATCGGCGTCTTGGATTCAAATCCTAGATGAGACTATTAGCGTTTTCTTTTCACTCTAATTCTCATGGGAAAACAGGAATCCATTTATTCTCCTTCAAGCTATGGTTGAACAGTAGGATAGACTGGGTTCTTTAGGCTCGGTTAGACAACCCATCTTAGAAAGGGAAAATTCTGAAATCAAATCAGCTTTACTACGCTTAACAAATTCACTTTATGTTACATCCTGCCCATGTCAGAGGGGTTGGATAAGTACATACATGACTGCCGGTTGGTGAGAGTAAGCTCACTACGAAGAGCTGACGATAATTTAAAATGACTTCCACCATTTTTTGGCCTAAAGGAATCGAACTTCCTTCAAAGAATGATCTGTTCAATTGATTGATCGTTAAAAGGTATCCACAGGATGAAGAAAAAAAAAGAAACAGATTTGATTTGGAAAAAAAAGATCAAACTCTTGATGAACAGCCAGTAATGATAACCCTAATATTATTTACTGCTCAATGAGGATGCCCCAACAGGACTTCGTGTTAAGGTGATATGGGATTTGATTCTGTTTTCGCGGAAGATCTTGGGTAGGATTAATTTCGATTCATTGGGTTGGAGAAGGAAGTCTATTTGCCCTGGGGGTGAGGTTGATTATTTCTGGTTCATTTGACTTGGTCACTGTGTTTCAGTTCAACAAAATCAATTCCAATAATATTTTCCCTGCTTTTCTTATTCGATAACACACAAGGAATAACAAAGGCAAATTTAAATTTGAGATCGACAAGTAAACGAACAAGACTAAAAATAAAACATGTCCCCTTTTGCTGGTGATAAGTGCCATGAATTTAAGATTCACGACACCTTAATGATACTGACATTCATTTTACAAAACCTGTTACATAGTTCAGTACGTGGGAGTCTTATTTCAGATAAAGTTTTGTTTATATTCACTGACACAAAGCGATTTAGAAGGAAAGCACCTTATATCAAAGTAAAACACTTTGTAACCCTTTGACTATCATATATGACAATAGCCGAATTCGTAAAGTCATGTGTTACTGTACTGAATTTAGAGCACAGTGCTGTGTAAAACGATAGGCGAATTTCATACTATGTTCTGTGAGCGGGTCCGTATTCTTCATCCGTGAGGGTATTTTGTAGAGGAGTTTCTGATTATTTTGAGACGTAATTGGAATAGGTTGTCACCATGTTCGTGACAAATTGTTGATTTAAGCACAACGTGTGAGACAAGATATCGTGGCACACACTAATCAAATTTTCAGAGCAATTTTGCGATATTTTTGCAAGTTTTCGTATGTTGCCAATATATACAAAACAAATTGCCCTAAGAACTTATGATATCTTAGCACATACTAGTCAACTTTTGCCCAGTCGGCTGGGGCTGTAGAATACACTGACCGCTTCTCTGCAGAAGGATAAGACCCCACCAACGAGTGTCCTAGATATGACACTTAACAATCTGATGGCGAGGTTCCAGCAATGCTGGAGCTTTGGGGAATGCGGAGTACTCCTTCATTACCATCGCTCCCAGTTCCACTCTGGCCCGGAGTGGTAGCACCTGATAAGGGTCTTATCTTTGGGTTAAATAGAACTAAGCCGTGCTTCTTTCACGATACTGATTTTTGCATTTAAACTGCGTATTTATGCTAAACTGAATTGTTTAAAATAGAACTGTTTTGACATTGGAACTGCGTACTAGTGCTGAACTGAATTGCTCAAAATAGAACTGTTTTGACGTCTAAACTGTGTACTTATGCTGAACTGAATTATCTGAAATAAAACTGTTTGACATTTAACTCTGTGTATTGCCCAGTTGGCTGGGGCTTAACAATCTGATGGTGAGGTTCCAGCAGTGCTGGAGCTTTGGGGAATGCAGAGTACTCCTTCATTGCCATCGCTCACAGGTTCACTCTGTCCCGGAGTGGTAGCACCTGATAGGGCCCTCTCTATGGGTTAAATAGAACTAACAGCATACTTATGCTAAACTGAATTGTTTGAGTAAACTGAATAGCTTGAAATAGACATGTTTTTGACAATTAAACCGTACTTATATTTAAACTGCGTGCTTATGTTTCACTGAATTATTTGAAATAGAACTGTTTTTCGACATTAAAACTGTATTTACACTTAACTGAATTTTTACATTTAATATAACTGCTTGAATAGTTTGAAATAGAAATATTTTTGACAATTAAAATGTGTACTTATGCTAAACTGAATTGTTTTAAATAGAACAGATTATTTACATAAAAATGGAATTGGCGTTAAATAACCTACAAAGGTTGATATGCCATAAAACCCAACAAACCAAACCAAACCAAACCAAACTAGTCAACTTGTCTTAGCCATATATAAAGCAAGTTGCCATCTGTTGAAATCATGTACGAGAAAGATTGTCTTAGAAAGTTATGATATTTTGGCACGCAGTAGCTCCCTTGTCTTTGTAGTTTTACGAGGTTTTTAATAATTTGTCATATGTCGCTATCCTGTACGCGACAAAATATTTACCACGCTTTATTCAACTTCAAGTTTTCGTTGCAATTTGACTATTCTAACTTTAGGGACGAAACGACTTATTGTTTACGTCTAGTACTATCTTTGATCGACATCGGGTATTTATGTCTGTATGTATATTGTTCAGAGCTTTACGTCTGATGTAAAACTTCGACGTTGTTCTGGGGTTTGTCTCATGTCTTCCTTTGATTTGGTTCAGTTCTTTACATCTGGTATCATCTTTTAAACCTTTTCAGTTGTTATCATTTGAAGTTGTCCAGGGCTTTATGTTTGGTGTCCTACTCTTAAAAATTGAGTCATAGATAATCTTTAGCTTTAGAACAAAAACGAAAATACATTTAACAAATGATAACAACAATAGCAATAAAATAATAATAATAATTATAATAATAATAGCAAACTTGCACAAATGGAGTATAAGACCAGACACGTCTAGGTGGGGAAGGTAATCCAATGATAATTATGCAGAAGATTGAAATTTGACCATGCTACCAAATGGTATGTGCACAAACCAGAATCCGTCGTAGAGAATGAGATGCATAATATTCTCTGCGATACAAACCAATCACCTGATCCCAGCCAGGAGACCAGACCTATTGATAATAAAAAAAAATAGAACTTGTCATATTGTGGGTTTTGCCGTTCCAGAACAAAAACAAAGAAATTGAAAAAGGAGACAAGTACTTAGACCTTGCCTGAGAACTGAGAATGTTGTGGAACATGAGGGTGACAGTGATACCAATTGTGATTGACACACTTTGAACGGTATTGGAAAGGGGACTGGAAGATTAGAAATCGGAGGACGAATCGAGACCATCCAGGCAACAGTATTGTTAAAATCAGCCAGAATACTGAGAAGAGTTCTGCAGACGTTAGCAAACTTGCTGTCACTCAGATTCCAGTGAAATACCATCAACTTATGCTAGTGTTAAGAACTCGCAAGAAGTAAATAATAATAATAGTGTCAATGTCAGTAAAAACGAAAATACTTTCGACATACCTTAATAATGATAATGATAATAACGATGATGATGGAGACAATGAGAAACTTTAGCTTTACAGTAAAAATGTGTAAAGACGAAAATACTTTTGGTATATGCAAATAATGATAATAATAAATCTCGGCTAGACGACCAGACCTAGTGATAGTCAACAAAAAAGTGAACCTGCCGAATAGTGGACTTTGCCGCCCCGGTAGACCACAGAATAAAATTAAAAGAAAGCGACAAGAGAGATTAATATCTAAAACTTGCTAGAGAATTAAAAAAAAAACATGGACCATGAAGGTGACGGTGGTGTCAATTGTAATTGGCGCGCTTGGAACAATCCTCAAAGGATTAGTAAAGGGACCGGAAGACATAGAAATAAGAGGACAAGTGGAGACCATTCAGACAATATCGTTATTTAGATCGGCTAGAATACTGAGAAGAGTCCTGGAGATTAAAGGAGACTTGCTGTCACTCAAACTCCAGTGAGAAACCATCAGCGAACGCGAGTGTGAAAAACTCTCAATAGAGTAAAATGATATTAGTTAAAATGGATATTTCAAGCAACAAATTGGGTAGATTGCTCACGTGATGAACTAGACAGGATTAAGAAGGAAAAACCTCAAAAGAGAAACTGAATTTTTAAAAATAGCAGCAAAAAATAATGCCGTAAGGAATAATTATATCAAAACGAAAATTAGTTCAACATTACAGAATAGCAAGTTTAGATTCGGTGAAGACAGATGAAACAGTTAATCACATCAACGAATGAAGCAAACAAACACAAAAAGAGTACAAGACTAGGCACGACTTGACGAAAAAGATGATTCACTAGGAATTGTGCAAGATATTAAAATCTGACTATATCAACAAAAATAATATTATAGTAATAGTAAATATAGTAATAGTAATAATATAAAGTAATATAATTCTGACTAACCAGAATCTGTTCCAAGACAGTAAAACGTATAAAATTCACGAGGATTTTGGGATAGAAATGAATCACTCAATCCCGGCTTGACGGTTAGGCCTAGTGTTAATAATAAGAAAAAATAACTTGTCATCTGGCGGAGTTAGTTGTTCCAGCGAATGACTGAGTGAAAAAGAAAGAAAGTGAAAAGATAGATAAATATTTGGATCTTTCCGAGAAGCTGAAAAAGTTGTTGCCTATGAAGGTGACGATGACACAAAAAATAGTTGGCGTCCTAAGAACAGTCTCCAAGGGCTTAGAAAAGAGATTTCTAGAGTAAGAAATCAGAGGAAGAACCGATAACACTTAGACCACGGCATTTTTCGGAAAGGCTAGAATACGGAAAAGTAAGCAGGAGAGTAGAGGAGACTTGCTGTTATTTTGACTCCATTGAAAGTCAAAAACGAGCATAGACTCAGATAATCTTTGAATGTGTCTCTTGAATAAATCTTGCAATAAAGGTGTATAAAAACAGAAATATCCTCAATACAAATTAATAATAATGAAACTAAACTCAACAACGAAAATCTAATCAAATGAATAAATACCTGAAAAAAGCAGTAAGATTATTTGAACACTTCTTAAAGAGGACTAGAGAGGAAGCCAATCCTGCGGACCAAAGAACAAGAATATTTGGTTTGGTTTGGTTTCTCTTTTTAATGGCATATCAACCTTTGTAGGTTATTTAATGCCAAAACTATTCTCCTTGAAGAACAGTAGTTGTACTATTTAACCCATAGCTGGGAGGATAAGGGGGTTCATACCTTTCCCAAGGGTATTTGCCCGAAAGTGAACGTAATAGCGCGACTGGAGTACGAACTCGTGTACTACGATTCCGCAGTCCACCGCTTTAACTATTACACCACGGGGACACCCCCAAGAATATTTGATGATGATGTGCAAGGCTGTACACACAAGGATAATACAGACAAACACAGTGTGTCAAGAAATATAAAGTCTGTAATAGAAATATTAACAGAAGTACTATAAGGCTAGCAACCGCAACATGAACGAAAGTATTTTAAGCCTAGTAACTACAATATCAATACAAGTACTTTAAGGTTAGTAACAGCAATATTAACAGAAGTACCTTAAGGATAGTAACTGCAATATGAACGTGAGTACTTAAAAGCTTGTAACAACAATATCAACAGAAGTACTCAAAGGCTAGTAACCTCAATATCAATAGAAGTACCTTAAGGCAAGTAACAGCAATATCAAAAAAGTACTTAAAGGCTTGTAACATCAATATTAACCGAAGTACCTTAAGGCTAGTAAAAGCAATATTAACAGAATTACTTTAAGACTAGTAACAGTAATATCATCAAAAGTACCCGAAGGGATGTAACAGTGATATCAACAGGAGTACCTTCAAGACAAATAAGAAAACAATAATCCTAAAATCCTAAAAACGAAAATGGAAAAAATCATATGAATAGTTCCAGCGATCAACGAAAGTCATTGCTCACGAGTTGACCCGGAAATAACTATGAAGAGGAAACCTTGAGATAGAAACTGGATCTCTGAAAGCAACACAAAATAATGCCATACGACTAATAATGTTAAAGCAGAAATTGATTATACACAGGATAATAGCAAATGTAGGCTATGTTGTGATAGAGATGAAACAGTTAATAAGCGAACTCAGAAAACTAGTTAAAAAGCAATAGAATAACAGATTTGATTTGGCGGGAAAAGTGATTCACTAGAAATTGGGTAGGAAAAAGAAATTTGACTATGTTGACAAGTGGTACATGTACAAACCAGAATCTGTCCGTGAAAATAAAAAGTATAAAATTCTCTGGAACTTAGAGATTCAAAGAGATCACTAAAACTCGCGGCCAATAGACTAGACCTGTTAATTAACAAGATAATAAAATAAAACGAAACGCTTAACGAAATACCTAGATCTTGTCAGTGGGCTGAAAACGTTGTAGAATATGAGTGTTGCGGTGATATCAATTGTATTTGATGCCCTTGAAACGGTTCCTAAAGGCAGGGAAAAGAGACTGGGGGAACTGCAGATCAGAGGAAGATATTGTATATTGACCCTCGACCGAGCCGCCAATCAAGAGATGTACCTGTGTAAATAAGCGGAAGAACAGCGGAAGCAGGTGGACGTTAGATAATAATATAACTAGGTGCCCAGACGGTTTTGAGTCAGTTCGAGACAAGATGCCGAAGTGAGAGCCAGCGGCAGACAGAGGGCTTTGGGCCCTCAGTGACCCATGGTTGAGCAACCCCAGCCAAGATGAGGAAGAAGTACTGCTATGGTCAGAAGAACTTGGCTATATGAAAGGGGCACCCAATAAGACTCGAACTCACTCGTGTAGGTTTGCTAGTCGAGCTTGCTAACCATTACTCCAGAGGTGCCTACTCCGGGCCAGAGTGGACCTGGTAGAAATGGCAATGAAGAAGTACTCTACGTTATCCAAATCTCCTCCATCAGATTTTTTAATATCATCCAGAATACTCGTTGAGGGGTGTTTTTACTCCTCTGCAGAGATGCTGTCGGTGTATTCTACCGCCCAAGCCAACTGGGATGCGTTGTCATAGAAATAAAGAACGTTGGGTACGTAAGAAAATATTGCCAAGATATTATTTCTCGAAAACTAATTTAATTACGTCGCTTTTTTTCTCTCTTATTAATACTTGTCGGTTATAAAGTGATTGAAGAAATTTTTTTTTCTTTACTTATTTATGTAATCGCATATCAAATTTCGTCATTTATTTAATGCCAAAACCATTCTTATGGAAGAACAGAAGGGATACTATTTAACGTTAAGCTCGTAGGGGGATAAGATTGTTAATATATTTCTCAAGGGCATTAGTCCAAGAGTGAACGTAACAGAGCAACTGGACTTGAAACTCACTTCAAGGTCGCAATTCAGCACTTTTAGCCATTACTCAACAGGAACTTCTTTTGAAGAAATGAAAACACATGCTGCTATCAATGTCTTAAATACGGAACTCAGAGATCTCGTGATTACTAGTTACCGGTAAGTTACCTGATCATTCGTTTATAAGTTTAGGAACGAGTTGCAAGCCTCGGGTGAAGTTGTTTCATCATAGCTAAACGAAAAAAATAAAAAAAAGAGAATACTTACCGTTCGGACACAATTAAAATACTAGAGTTTATACAACTGGTACAAAACATGATTAATGATGACCTCTCTTCCTAGAAATCATTTAAGTCCATCGTCAAAGAGCTCCAGGGCTGTAATGCAGAGGTCTGTTCATCTCTACACATACACTGAGAAAACGGTTACTTAAGATAAAAAAGAACATTATTAGGTGTAATCTTTTGATGTTTTAGGTATCATCATTTGATTTTCTTTCATAACTATTCTCCTTTGATATTGTTCAAGGTTTTTCGTCTGGTTTTATACTTCGATCTTCTTCAGTGTTCCACGACTGGTGTAAACCGATGAATAGTTCTGTGTTCCATGTCTTGTATTATTCTTTGATTTTGATCAAGGTTTTATCTCTGGAGTCATTTTCCCCTCTTGTTGAGGGGTTTATGTCTTGTAAAACCTTTTGATCGTGATCAGTTTCACGTCTAGTGTCATTCTTTGATCTTGTTCTGTTTTTCGTCTAGTATCATCTTTTGACCTTGTTTAGTGCACCCTGACAAGTGTCATTCTTTAATTTTCAATTGTTAACATCCTCTGATCTTATTTAGTGTTTCTCGTCTGGTATCATTCTTTGAACTTTACGTCTGGTATTATCCTCTGATCTTGTTCAGTGCTTCTCGTCTGGGATCATTCTTTGATCTTGACGTCTCGTATTATCCTCTAATCTTATTTAGTGTTTCTAGTCTGGTATCATTCTCTGAACTTTACGTCTGGTATTATCCTCTGATCTTGTTCAGTGCTTCTTGTCTGGGATCATTCTTTGATCTTTACGTCTCGTATTATCCAATCTTCTTCAGTGCTTCTCGTCTGGAATCATTCTTTGATCTTTACGTGTGGTATCATCGTCTGATCTTATTCAGTCTTTGCCGTATGCTATCATTTTTTAATCTTCACGTCCGGTATCATCCACTGGTCTTGTTTAAGATTTTACGTTTGGTATGATCTGATCTTGTTCAGTGTGTTGTGTTTGATATAATCATTTTGATAATCTTTAAAACACTATGACCCACATTTTTAGTTTTTCGATTGATAATGAATTTTTATCAGGACAGGCATAAAAATATATAGTAAACACACTGAAACAACCATTTAACCTTTATTACTGGAAATATAAATATGAAGTTTATTAATGCAAAGTATAAATTAGATTAAGCAAAATGTAAGCATTTAATGAGATCTTCATATTTCTTTTAAAGATGATGAGATTTTAAAAAATAATATTATAACAATAATGAGATTTTATTTTAAAAATAATGAGATGTTTTAATATTTTGATTGTCTGATAATATTGAGATTTTATTTCAATAATATTTTAATGATATTTTAAATAATATTTTAGTAGTGTTCTGATTATATTTTAAATATTTTGATAATTTCGACATTTTGTTTTAATAATAATAGAATTTTCATGTTTATTCTGACTGTCCTCAAACGAAGAATACACCGATTGCCTCTCTATAGAGGGATAAGACCCCTCCAACGAGTAGAGATGACACAAAACCGTTTGATGGCAAAGCTCTTATCCTGGGCTTTGAAAAATGTGGAGTGCCACTTCATTGCCACTTCTCCCTGGTCCACTCTAACCGGGAGTGGTAGTAGCTGCTAGGGTTCTATTTATGGGTCAAATGGAACTAGTGTCCTGAGTATGGCAGTAAACTATATCCGATGGCGAGGTTTCAGACCAAGATCTTTGGGGAATGTGGAGAACCTCTTCATTGCTATTACTCCAAGGTCCACTAAGACCAGGAATTTTGGTATCTATTAACGTCCAATCTATTGATCAAATAGAAATATTCAATCATTTACAATACTTAAAACCATTTAACTGTGTACTAAGAAATAAGCCCCAAAAATGTTGCCAACAAACTATACGCTTACAAATCTTTTATATATTTTATATATGTATAATCAGGAATTGGAATTAAATAATCTAAAAGAGTTGACGTACCATAAAATACAACCAACCAGCCAACCAACCAAACATCGAGGACATTGGTTTATAATGGATTACTAAATTGGTATAATTTTTCTCTCATTGAAATAATGAAATTTTCTGCTTGTGCACGTGCGTTCAGGAAATATAAAAGCGACGTCAGAGTTAGAGGAGAAAAGTGAGTGGGAGTAATTAAGTAACAAAAGATAATTGAGTGTGTAGTTTGCATTGGGTTTTATGGCATATCAACCATTGTTGGTTATTTAATGCCAAACCCTCTTTATACATACATATTAAATATATATGATTTGGTTTGGTTTGGTTTTATGGCATATCAACCATTGTAGGTTATTTAATGCCAAATCCTCTTTATACATATATATTAAATATATAGGATTTGGTTTGGTTTGGTTTTATGACATATCAACCATTGTAGGTTATTTAATGCCAAATCCTGTTCATACCAGTCCCATCAACTGGGGCTGTAGAATACACCGACTGCATCTCTGCAGATGGGTAAGGCCTCCCCACAAAGAGTGTTCTGAATATGACATTAAACCATCTGCTGGAGATTTAGGGAATATGATGTACTCCTTCATTACCATTGCTCCCAGGTCCACTCTCACCCAGAGTTGGTAGCACCAGATAGGGTCCTATCTATGGGTAAAATAGAAAAAAACTATGTGAGCAAACAAATGACTGATGTTAAATCGTAGTTATATAACAATACTTGAAACCATTTACCTGTGCACAAAAAAAAAAGAGTTCAGGTTTGTCTAAGAAAGTTATCTATAAAATGGGCTAACAAATCTAATATATATCTAGTATATATGTATAAACAGGATTTGGCATTAAATAACCTACAATGGTTGATATGCCATAAAACCAACCCAACCCAACCCTGTTTATATATATATATATATATATATAGTCATCCACAGACAGATCTGTTTCGTTCTAACAGAACTCATCAGTGTGGCTAGACAGTATCTCCCCGTAGCTGGGATCGAAACCCGGTTGACTCAAACGCCAAGCCAAAGCTTCCAACCATTTAGCCACGAGGAGATATTAGCTGCGAAGTAAATTTTAAACGGTTATGAATCACAATTACTATTGTTTACATACATCCGTTCAACGGCCGCCGAGATCTCAATTCAAATACGAAGAGACTTGCAATAGACGCTAATGGCAACACGATTACTTCTTCGCTAGAGAGCTCGACCCTACGGGGGTAGGGGAGTATATATATATATATATATATATAACTTGTGAACACATTTTGTTGATAACATTTTTAAACGAGCCCCGGGCTCATTTTTTTCACATAGTTAAATGGTTTCAAGTATTTCTATCTAATGCAAATAATTCTACTGACTATAAATCATCTAATTGTACATCGTTGAATGTACATAATATGCAAGGGATTAATTTGTCGGTAATTTCATTTTTAAATGAGAACTAATTTGTTTGCATACTAGTATAGCTACTGTTTTACACAGTCAAATGGTTTCAGTTATTGCAATCAAACATTAATAATTCTATTTCAACATTACTCAATCATTTGCTATGAATCACTAACTGTTTAATTAAACATCAGTCATTTGTTAGCACACAGTTGAATGATCAAACAGTTCTATTTCTAATAGTTCTGTTTAACACCAGTCATTCGTTTGTACACACTTTAAATTTCAAATAGTTCTATTTGATGCATAGATAGGACCCTAACACTCCGAGTCTGAGTGCACTTGGGTGCAATGGCAATGAAAGGGTACTCTATATTCCCAAAATCTCCAGTACTGGAGCCTCGTCACCAGATTGTTTAATGTCATATCCAGGATACTCGTTGGGGGAGTCTTACTCCTTTGCAGAGATGCGGTCAATGTATTCTATAGCCCCTATAATTCCAGTTAGAGTAAACCTGAGAGTAATAGCAATGCTTCTCTATTCTCCAGAACTGGATCTTCATCATCAGGTGCAGCTTAGGACACCATCAGATTTGAGGACAAGGAAGAGCTACAAGCCATATCAAATGAGGTATTTCAGTAAAAAAAACCTCACTGGAATAATTGTGTTTTCAGTTAAAATATATTCAAACACACACACACACACACACACACACCTGTGCACCCGAACATTCACACACACACACACATATATATATGTACATATATATATAAAAGCAAGAGTTACAAGATAAATAGAAATATGTCTTTAAAGTGATTTATTCTTTTAAGTACCGGACATTGGCCTAGCGGTTAGAGTGTTCGCCAATCGCCCGGGAGACCTGGGTTCGTTCCCAGGTCGAGTCATACCGAAGATTCAAAAAATGGTACTTGATGCCTCCTTGCTTAACACTGAGCATTATAAGGTATGGATCAAGGGTAAAGTGGAGCAATCCAGGGAAAGGATTAACGCCCTCCCCTACACCTTGGTGTAGTAAGCTATCGATAAGGGAGCCTTCGGGTCACCCTCGACTATGGTCGCCAACTTTACTTTACTTATTCTTTTAAGTGTTTTCAACAAGTACAGACCTTATATCATCGCCAAAAGAAAAGTTTTTGCGAAGAAACGTTGTTGTTTAACGTTTTGAAAATAGTATTTAAAAGAATTGATATGAAATATATATATATATATATATATATATATATATATATATATATATATATATAAGTATGCTGCAATTTACTTGAAGCATTGCGCATATTATTTACTTTGTTTTATAGCATGTCAAACTTCGTGGGTTATTTAATGCCAAATCCATCAGTGTAGAAGAATAGCAGTGATACTATTTAACCCAGAGCTAGCGGGATAAGGGTGTCCATACCTTTCCCAAAGGATTTTGGCAGAAACTGAACGAAAAAACGCGAATAGAGTTCGAACTCTTTTCGAGGCCGCAATCTAGCACTTGGGCTATAATACCACAGGAACGACTGCGAATAAAATTAATGTTTCTGTGAGTGCCATATTCTGTGTTGGTAATCACTGCCCCAGTCTCGGTAGTTTTTGAACATAACTCGTATATGTAGTAATGAATCTTTGCTTAAAATAATAAAGAGTCAAATTTGGAATAGTAATATGTAATATAATGGCCGAGGGATTTCGTTTTATATATCTTGCCTTTGGGTTTAGTTTGGCTGAGAACCTTTCGGCTCAGTGCATAGGTTAGTTAGGTGCAAACATGAGCGCAGGTATTTACGCGCGCGCGCGGAGCGGAGCGGACGTGTCATTCAGAGATGTCACAATAAGAATGCCAGATAGAGGATGTGACCAGGGACGTGAGTGACATCACGCACCGGATGCGTGGGCTGATATTTGAAAAGTCAGGTGAGTTGAGTCTTGCCGTCCGAAGAAGAAGGGTG
>OY757914.1:20854503-20882003 GCA_963585895.1 Sepioteuthis lessoniana
CACCACTCTTACAAATATAGACCGAAGGTTAGAGTTGAAAATCTATAGCCTCGAAATAAGCGAGTTCCTTCTCCAAGACTGGTTTCCAAACATAGGCACAAGAACCCATCTGTTCTACTATTTACTCATAGCTTGAAGGTAAGAAGTGGATTCATGCCTTTTCCAAAGGTATCAGCATAAATTAAAACTCATGAGTCTCATCCAGGAGTTGAACTCAAGCCACTGATTGGATTTTCAATGACAATAACCATTTCGCTAAGCGCGCCTCCCCTGTCGAGTCATTTGAAAGAAGAGGCGTTTGGTACAATGGGGGAGGTTTTGTTGAAGGATTAGAAACTCCAGGAACATACCTCTTTTTTGACCGTCTCACCCAAAAGCAAGTTTGGGACGGTGATGAACAGATCATGGTTATTATCAAATCGTACTGATAGCACGATTTTCTTGAAAATCTCACGCCCTCCGTCCCTACCATCTATCGCCCTTGGAAGGTCCATAACTGTCATCCAGTGTCCTCACAGAGCAGATGAACAGAGGTCTTAGCTGGCAGACCAACACTGGTGCGTCCATGTGAAGGAGCCACAGGTGAACTTCGCCAATGAATTACTCCCTACTTCCCCAGTTGTACCCAGCAAGTCCCGTTCATCTTACTAGGATGGTTTGTGTGATGGAAGGTAAGTCGCTATACAGTAGATGTTTTGTGGGGTGCTGCTTCCTGGATTTTTTCAACAAGTTCTGTAAGAATCTGCTTGGAATGAACAGATACTTCACACTTATTTCTGACTGTATGTTCCAGTAAAGTTGGTTTGTTCCTGTCTCTTATATATATATATATATAGAGAGAGAGAGAGAATTAGTAAGATTTGCATCGTATGTGAAAAAGAAAATTGGGAAGACTAGAAAGAACGTTTCATTACGCTAATCTCCGACCCAAATTAGAATTGTTTAGTTGCCTTACAAATCGGCATTTGAAATCCTACTTTTTTATCTACAGCAACTGGGATGAAATAAGCAATTACGAGGATCATTAAATAAGTTTCCAGACTTTTTTCGCTATGGGCACTTTTATTGATAGTACACACATGAAACTCTAGTCTCCTTCGAAGTAATCTCCTCTGGCTGCAATGCACTTGTTGTACCGTTCCAACAACTTCTGGAAGGCGCCATGGAAGTTCTCTTGTGTGAGCGTGTCAATGACCTTCGTCACAGCCTCTTTCATCTCCTCAATTGTCTCATAACGACAGCCTCTGAGCTTAGGGAATAAGCAAAAGTTACAGAGAGCAAGATCTGGACTATAGGGAGGCTGAGGAACTGTCTTGTTGCCCATCTTGGTCAAATAGTCTGTGACAAGGATGGAGTTGTGGACTAGTGTATTGTCCTGGTGGAAATGGCCATCAGACCCGATTTGAAGGGTGCGGGCCTCTTTTGACGGAATCTCTTCCTGAACTCCCTTAAAACCTCAACATAGTAACCCTAACCCTTTGGCCAATCAACTGTGGTGTATTGACTTCTTTACTCCTCCCACACCTCTCATCATCTCGTCACAGACTCCCTGCCTTCCTTGAATCTCTTATGCCACTCAAAAACTGATGCCTCGATTATGCAAGATGGTCGAAAAGCAGTCTGAAGCATTCCATACGTTTCTGTGGCACTTTTTCCAAGGTGATTAAAACAGAATTTTATTGCATATCGTTCTTCCTCACGTCCAGAATTGCATTTTTGACAATCGAGCATTAGTAGGGTGTATTCCAATTCCTGCTGTGGCTGCTTATTTGAACATGAAATGATAAAAATTGGTCAGTCATATCATAAGATGTTAGCAATAACATAGTGAATTTTCAAGAGTCTCCGTCAATTTTAAATGGCTGTACAAAGAGTCTGGAAACTTATTGAAGGACCTACGTATCTCAGACACCAATTATTTCAGTTTG
The DNA here is from genome assembly GCA_963585895.1 of Sepioteuthis lessoniana. NCBI lineage: Eukaryota > Metazoa > Mollusca > Cephalopoda > Myopsida > Loliginidae > Sepioteuthis > Sepioteuthis lessoniana. Next base: position 20,856,432 of record OY757914.1, read on the forward strand.
TCTTTAGCCCAGTCAGCTAGGGTTTTAAAATACACCGACTGCATCTCTGTAGAGAGGTAAGACTCCCCAACGATTGTCCTGGATATGACACTAAACAATCTGATGGCGAAAGTCCAGTAATGCTGGAGCTTTGGTAATGCAGAGTATCCTTCATTTCCATCCTCCCACGTCCATTCTGACTCGGAGGGTCCTATAGGGTCAAATAAAACTGTTGTGACATTTAAACTGTATACTTTGACATTTAAACGGGTACAAACAAATGACATATGCCTAAGCTGAATTGCTTGCAATGGAACTTTTTAATCATTTAACAGTGTTGAAACAAATGATTGACGTTTAATAGAATTGTTAGTGATACATAGCAATACTTGGAACAATTTAGCTTTGACTTAAGCTCAACTGAATTGTTTCAATAGAACTGTTTGATCACTGAACTGTGTGTAAACAAATGACTGATGTTTAATTGAATTGTTAGTGTTAAATAGTAACACTTGAAAATATCTAATTGTGAGCAAACAAATGATTAATAGTAAATAGAATTATTTGTATTAATAGAAATGAGTGAAACTATTTTAACTGTGTGCAAAAAAGCTCTGGCTCGTTTAAAAATGTTATCTACAAAATATGTTTAGAAATCATATATCTAATATATAAGATAAATTTGGCATTAAATAAACTACAATGGTTGATATGTCATAAACTCAACCAAACAAAATCATATATTTATTATATATGTATAAAAAAAGATTTGGCATTAAATAACCTACAATGGTTGATATGCCATAAAACCCAACCAAACCAAAACATATATATTTAATATATATCTATAAAGTGGATTTGGCATTAGATAATCTACAATGGTTGATATGCCATAAAATCAAACTAAACCCTTTGTCTTAACATACCGGATGTGACAGACAAAAAAGAGAGACCACTCCGTCGATGGACATAGAATACACTGACTATATCCCCCCCTAGAAGAGGGGTAAGACTCTGACTGCCAAAAAAGGACTGTCCTTGGATATGACACTAAACTGCATCTGCGGGGGGGGGCATCACTTCATTGTAATTATTACCAGGTCCACTCTAATCTGGAGTGGTAGTACTTGTTTGGGTTAAATCTTTGGGTCATTTGACCCAAAGATTTTTGAAAATTATTTATATTTGATAGGAGAACTTGGTACCATATAATTGTGTATAAATTTTTTGTATTAAGAATAGTTACTAGAATCTATAATTGTTTGCTAAGGATTGGTTTGGTTTTGTCGTGTTTTATGACATAGCAACTATTGTGGATTATTTAATTCCAAATCTTATATATATATATATATATATATATATATATATATATATATATATATATATATATACATTTAATGCCAAATCTTATATATATATATAAATATAGTTTTAAGGAAATAGTTTGTGGGTAATATCATCTTTTAGACAGAGGTAATTTGTTTACACACAATTAAATGGTTTCAAGTATTGCAATTTATTGTTTGCACACAGTTAAATGGTTCCAAGAATTGCTATCAAATGCCAATAATTTAATTTGATATTAGTTATTTGTTCGCTCTCAATAAAATGGTTTCATGTATAATAGATAATTGAATAGCTCTATTTGACCCATAGATGGGACCCTAACTTCGGGTGGACTTGGGAGTAATGGCTATGAAATGATACTCAATATTCAACCAAACTCTTGAACAGGAGCCTCAACATCAGTTTAGTGTCATATCCAGGAGACTCGTTGTGGTCTTACTATTCTGCAGAGAGGCAGTCGGCGTATTCTACAGCTGCAGCTGACTGGGCACTCTTTACTAAGGATTATTATTATTAGTTACTTGAAACCATATAACAGTAAGCAGACAAATGATTATTATTAAATTGAAGTGGTCACTTGAAAACATATAATTGGTTTTAGATGATCAGAATTGAATAGGAGTGCTTGAACTAATATAACTGTGTTAACGGAAGCGCTTAAGAAACACCAACACAAAAATATAAATATAGACGTACAATGAATGTGATTCCCTAACCTCTATGCACAAAATCACCCTATTCGGGTTAACATGCCGTTAAAATCAATCAATCAACCAATCAGTCAATTAATCAAGAAACAAGAGAGCAGTCAGCATATAGTACGAAGTACACATTATATAAAAGATATTTTTTCATTGTATCATATTTTTGACTGCTTTATTACAGCAGTCAATAAGCAGATTTTATCGAATTCTTACATCTAGAATTTCCACAAGCAAATTATTACGTCACACTTTTTTGATACAATTTAGTCATGTTTTTAAGTATAGCTGAGCTTAGTACAAGACGAAGAATATAAGATTCCAACGACGTTCTGTTAGTCTACCTTACAAACCATTACACACTTTTTTTCGCACAGGGTAAACAATTTTTCAAGCGCAAATATCTCCAGTCATATAATGGGCAGATACATATTTGTCTTTTTATATATAAGAATGTTCTCCAATATTTCTTCTTACTCAAAGCACAAAGATGTTGACCACGACAAATTCTATACAATTTTGGGGTTATTTTTTATCATATGTTGTTGCTTGCCGATTGAATAAATCGGGATTTTTTCCAAGCTGTGGCTGTGTCAATACAACTGTATGGATGCACCACATATATGCTAAAGATGCATGGAAAAAGGTTACGTGGGAACTACGCAAGAATGCGACGGGCTATTTTGAACAAATCCTGGAAACAGCACCCCACAAAACAGCAACTGTACGGCCACCTTCATTCCATCTTAAAACCATCCAAATAAGACCAACAAGACGTGGGATAGTGCTGGAGAAGCAGAGACAAAGTGACGTTCTTCTATTAACCCCCTATTCAGGGACGCGCTAGAGCTGCTCGACCTACAAGAACTTATTCACATCTGCTCTGTGCGGATACAGGATGTTGTTTGGAAGACCTACTGGGGGCGATGGTTGAGAGGGACGGACGGGGAGAGAGAGTCAGGGAAATATATGTTGTCAGCGTGACTTGATGATGATTGTTTTTTGACAAAAGTGTGTGGAGGTACCTAGAATGTTATTTATTAAACTTGCTTAGTTGTAGCACATGTGCAGATATATGGGGCACCCAGTGAGACTAAAATTCACTAGTAATCGTTTGCTCGTCTAGCTTGTTAGCCGTTTCACCACTCGAAGCATCTAAATTACCGAAAATAATGTAATAAAATATAATTTTGTTGATTTATATCAAAATTCAACATAACTGTATATTAATTCTAGATTCCTTCATAGGACGTTGGAATCTATCATATAATTAATATTTGGACAATTTTTTAGTAGCACGCACTGTGTATTATTTTTACTCATCGACAAGTACTATAAACGTTTAAAGTCATGGATAATGGAATCAGTGAGCCGTGTTTTGTAGGATCGAAACCCAAAATAATCTTCGAAACGTTTCTCTCCAAGATTTTTAAAAATATATTTTTTTTCACTTATTAGAATCATAAATAAATCGATTCATTTTTTTATCTAATTTCGAGCCTACCGCGACCTTGTAAATAAAGCGATGAAATAGATAATTCTTCTGTAGATTGTAGATTTCTTTTCTATTTTATACTCAACATTCAACCCTATTTCTCTTGACTAAAAATCTAACATTCTATTCCTTCAAGCTTGTTTTTGATTTCAACATTGCTTTATTATCTTTTAAGAACGACGATCTTTTGTTTATTTAGAGAGGCTTATACCTATATTAGTCTTATCCGCTTATGTTACATTTACATCTTAACGTTATAAATATACTTTCGCATTATATATTATATAATTAACGTAATGATTTATTATATCAATTATTTTTCGTTAATTATGTTTTATTATTTAGTTTGGTAAGGCTTTCAACTACTCGGTGTCTCTTAGTTCAGGTGCCATTGTCAGTGCACTCACAGACCCGCGCGGAAAGGATATGACAATCATCATCTGTCATAAGAAACACCCAAACAGGAAATGGGACTGGACGGCCATTGGAGTGAATTGAGTGGGTGGATGACGTCATATCCAGAAGAGATGATCCTAAGAATTTGAGGATTTTGAAAAGTCTGGAGTTGAGGTTCGACCGTTGAAGCGAGCAAGTTGGGTTTTTCGGATCTAATGAGATCAGATCAGTTTGGATCTCGACCATCAAAGATGAGATGAGATCTTTGACACCACAAGATGCGCTGTGCGTGGGGTGTGTGAGTATATTATGGTTAACAAAGGCTTTTATGAATTGTGTCTCTCTCCTCGTGTTGCCAAGGACTGAAGGCAAAAAGAAATAAACCCGTTTGTATTGACTGTATTATTATTGATATCAGAATGAGTATACAGCATATATAGTGACATACTCACACAAAACATATCTGCTAGATTTTGAGAAAACAAACTGCAACATTGAATGCATGAACTTTTGCTTATTGTAACGTAAATATTAAGGCATATTTACGGTCTTATGAATATTTAAAGAAAAGATTCTGCAAGTTTTGTTTTATAATAAATTTTTCACCCAAGGTAAAGAAATAAAATTTATTGAATTTGTAGATCAGTATTTAATTCAATCAGTTACACCCTTTCCCGCTACATATGCCATAAAACCAATCTCTTTCACTGTTCAGCACTATTTCCTTATTTTTCCTTCTTCCTTTTTCCCACTCTCTCTCTCTCTGTTCCCCACTTGTCTTTATTCTTCTCCCTTTCTCCTCCATTCTCCCCTCTCTACCACTGTTTCACTCTGTGTCTTTATTTTCTCTCCTCTTCTTCTCCCTAACCACCCCTTCGGTCTCTGTACCATACTGTTTCTGTATTCCCTCTCCTTTTCCTCTCTGACTCAGTACTCAAATTGGAAGGTTAAGAAATACCAGAAGTTGAACAACACAAATTTTTGACGCGATAAATAATAAGAAATTATATTTTATTCCTCACATAAAGAACCTTAAAAAATCTAACAAAGCACTGTGACTACTTTGTGTGGTAGTGTTGTATAGCAGAGAAAAACAACAATGCTGATGTATGAAAATATAATATGCTTCTTCTCTTTTCGTTTTATTACCCAAAATGTTTGGATGAGAAGATCTTCAATGAACCGCTTTCATCCTCGTTCTGCTTTGCGAGTAGAAATCTCCTTGGTTATATAATATTCCGTCGCCCACGTAAATTCTCGAGGTCACATCTCCTCCAACCTGCCGCTTATACGTTACTTGTGAACACACCACCTTCTATCATGCCACCCACGCAATTTACGTGGGATTTCTGCCGGAGACACCAGCGTTCTGCTTACTTTAGGTACCACGTGCAGTTCCTGTTATTTTTGTTCGCTGTGTCTGACTTCCGCGGCTGCATCGATATATCAACGGTAGTCTTCAAATCAATATCCAACAATAGACCATAAGGATTGAGGAGCTAATTCTTATGAAAATTTACAGAACCAGAGTCCATTCCCAGCTGGACTATGGACTTATAATCTATGGATCTGCCGAAAATTCATACTTGAAATTATTCGACATGGTACACCAAGAATGAATAAAACTTGCACCGGAACCTTTCTCTGCTCCTCCTATAGAAGTCCCTTTTGTGGAAGCAAATTAACCACCACTAAAATTAAGGAAAGAGTAATTAGCCATCCAGTACTACTTCAAACTAAGATCTTGTTTTTCGAATCTGACTGCACACTAAACCCAAAGTATAAACAATTTTTCAAAAAAAGAACAACAAAAAAAAACAAACAAAAACAAAATAAAGACCTTTGGAATCCGAATGGAGTAACCTACCGAAAATCTCAAGATGATATACAGAACAGAATTATCAAAGTGAATACCCCCACCACCTGGGACTGTTAAACAACCCAATGTAATAATGAAACAGAGCAACCTTCCAAAAGCAAAAACTCACCCTATCACTTATATTAAAAAGTTCTTAAAAATCACTGAAAAATACTCGAATCATTTAAGCATCTTCACTGATCGCTCTGAAGACAGAGAAAAAGTGGGTTGTGCTTCAATACACAATAAAACTATAATAGTAATAATAATAATAACAGCACAAAATAACGCCATAAGGACTAACCATATCAAAGCAAGAATAGATAAGACGCAACAAAATAACAGATGTAGGTTATGTGATGATAGAGACGAAACGATCAATCACATAATAAGCGAATGCAGCAATTTAGCACAGGAAGTGTATAAGACTAGTCACGACTGGGTGGGCAAGGTGATCCACTGTGAACTGTGCAAGAAATTGAAATTTGATCATACGAACAAATGGTATCCGCGCAACACAGCATCTGTCCTCGAGAATGAGACGCAAACACTCCTCTGGGATTTTGAGATACAAACGGATCACCTAATCTCGGCCAGACGATCAGACCTTATAATAATCAACAAAAAAAAAAAAAAAAAAAAAAAAAGAAAAAAAGAAGAAAAGAGAAACTGATGAACTGCTGTCCCGGTTGACCACAGAGTGAAATTAAAAGAAAGCGAAAAGAAGGAAAAGTGCCTCGGCTAGGGAATTGAAAGAAAAAAAAACAACAAACTGTGGAACATGAAAATGACGGTTATAACAATTGTAATTGGTATTCTTGGTACAGTCACCAAAGGATTGGTACAAGGACTGGAGGACTAAAAAATAAGAAGATGAGTGGAAACAATCCAAACTCCAACATTGCTAAGATTGGCCAGAATACTGAGAAGAGTCCTGCAGACTTGAGGAGACTTGTCACTCAGACCCCAGTGAAAGACCATTAGCTAACGCTGGTGTGAAAAACTCTCAAGGAGTAAAAATAAAATAATACTAAAACGCTTAGCAAAGGAAGCATCCATTTTGTGGGCTGAAGCTTGTGCAATATAAAATGAATTAAATCTAATAGCTGTCGGCAAACATAAGAAATCCATATTTTTCAGACTCCCTATCTGTCCTGATTTCAAGGAGAAAAAGAAAGACATCTCTAAAAAACAGGAAAACCCACTGATCATCAAACTCTTGAATATATTACATGCTATGTGCTCAAAACTAAAGCCATCATATTCAGCTGGATTCTGAATCACATGAGAATCAAAGAAGGAGATAGAGCGAACTTGCCCGCCAAATCAACCGCAGGAATTGTCATTGATTACAATCTTAAAATACCCTACACCGATATAAAAGTTATGGTGAATAAGTAGATCAAAGAGAAATGGCAACAATTGTGGAAAAGCAAATTACAAATCAAAGTATCCCAAATAAAACCCACCCTGAAGGAATGGGCACCAGAACTCAAAATTCGAAAAGAGGAGGTAGTCTTAACCCGACTATTCATCAGTCATACATGGCTGACTCGTGCCTTTATACTGAAGAGGAAGAAACGGCTAAAATGTATAAGCGGTAAAATAATCACAGTAAAATATATCCTAAAGAAATTCAATGAGTGAGTCCCCATCAAAAAGAGAATCTAAGGCAAGAAACCTAACAGAACTCAGTCAAGTAAAAACCAGCCAAATCGCTGGACAAAGATAAAAATAAAAATATATTCAAATCCAGAAATGATCCGGATTCGGGATAAAATAATTCCAGAGAGGTTAACATGGCGTGAAACCCAAAACTCAACTTTTTTCTCCCTTGTCATTGTTCAATCGGCTGGAGCTGTAGAATACCCCGACTGTTTCTCTACAGAGGGGTAAGACCCCCACCAACGAGTGTCTCCTCAAGTCTCCAGGACTCTTCTCAGTATTCTGGCCGATTTTAACAATGTGGAGTTTCCACTCATCTTCTTATTTCTTAGTCCTCCATTCCTTTTACCAATCCTTGTTTGTGAGTTTCAAGTAATGCTGGAAATTTGGGGAATACGGAGTACCCCTTCGTTACCATCTTTTGCGGGTCCACTTCAGCTCCTGAGTGGTAGCACCTGATAGGGTCCTATCTATGCGTCAAATAGAACTAAATTATGTACTTATGCTAAACTGAATTATTTGAGATAGGCCTGTTTTGACATTTAAACTGTGTACTTGTGCTAAACTGAATTGTTTGAAATGGAACAATTTTTCACGCTAAACTGAATTGTTTGAAATAGAACTACTTTGACATTTAACTGAGTGAAAACAAAAACACTATACATACACTAAACTGAATTGTTTAAATTATAACTGTTTATATGTATAAAAATGGATTTGGCATTTAGTAACCTACAATGGTTGATATGCCATAAAACCAAACCAAACCAAATCCCTTTGTCACAGTTCTACATTGCCTACTATTTCCCCTCCTTTTCTTCAAACTTCTTTTCCCTCTCCTTTCTGGCCTAGTCAGCTTGGGCTGTAGAATACACCGACTGCTTCTCTGCAGAGGAGTAAGACGACCCCAACGAGTGTCCTAGATATGACACAAAAAAATCTGATGGTGAGGTTCCAGTAATGCTGGAGTTTTGGGGAACGCGGAGTACTTCTTCATGCCATCGTCCCAGGTCCACTCTGACACGGAATGGTCGCACCTGACAGGGTCCTATTTATGGGTCAAATAGAACTAAACTATGTACTTATGCTAAATTGAATTGTTTGCAAGTTACTTTTGACATTTAACTGTGTGTAAACAAAAAAATCTATACTTATATTAAACTGAATTGTTTGAAACTTTTATCCAAATGACTAAATTCGGCATTGAATGACCCGAAAAGGGTTGATACGCCGTAAAACAAAACAACCAACAAACCAACCGTCTCCTTTCTTCTCTCTTTGTTCCGTCTATCATTTTTCCACACTGTCTTCTTTTCCTTCTCTTTTTCTTCTCCCTTTTGTTCCCCCCTCTCTCTCTCCCTCCCCCTCTCTCTGCCCCTCTCTCTCGCTCTCTCTCTCTCTCACTGTCCCGCACTATATCTTTTTCTATCTCCTATTCTTTTCCCTTTTGTACACTCAGTTATTGTTCCACACTTGTTCTTTTTTCCCTCTCCATTTCTTTATCTTTCTGTTTCCCTCTGTCACTGTCTCCTTTTCCCTTTCTTTTTCTCTTTCACATTTGTCCTTGCTTAGTTTCTGCATCCCGTTTTCCCGCTAAATTCTTTTGTCTCTTCTATTGTCTCACTTTTATCTTTATTCCTCCTCCTCCTCCTCCTCCTCCTCCTCCTCCTCCTCCTCCTCCTCTTTTCACGTGTTTATACTCTTTCTTTTTTTTGGTTTCTGTCTGTTTCCCATTCTTCCACTCATTTCAGTCCATATTTCCTTTGTGTTTCATTATTTTGTTGCGAGAATCGTTGTTGCAACGCTTTTCCTGTTTATTCTCTAATAAAGGAATTGATTTTCATTCAACATATCCACGACAATGCAACAACAATTCAGAAGTAAGAAAGAAACCAACGAAGAAAGTGGGCGACTGAAAGATATATATATATATATATATATATATATATGTAATTAGAGAGAGAGAGAGAGAGAGAGAGAGAGAGAGAGAGAAAGAATTCGGGAGTATACATATATTTATGTATAGAGTGTGAGAAAGAGAGAAGAAAAGGAAAATATATATATATGTACGTAGAGAGAGAGAGAGAGAGAGAGAGAGAGAGAGAGAGAGAAATATATATTTCCCTTTCTTTTATCTCTCTCTCTCTCTCTCTCTCCATACATTTATATCCCCCTTTCTTGTAGGGAGAGAGAGAGAGAGAGAAAAAAATATATATTTCCCTTTCTTTTATCTCTCTCTCTCTCTCTCCATACATTTATATCCCCCTTTCTTGTAGAGAGAGAGAGAGAGAGAGAGAGAGAGAGATAGAGATAGAAGAAAAAAAGAATTAAACAATAAAACCAACATTTATACATGAATATATGTACACACACACACACACACACACACACATACATATATGGTCTGTGTGTGTGAGAGATAGAGAGAGTGAGATAGGGAGAACTGTATAAGAAATGAAATCAACACACACATACACACAGACATATATATATATATATATAAGGAGAGAGAGAGAGAGAGAGAGAGAGAGAGAGAGAGAGAGAGAGGGAGAGAGAGAGAGAGAGACAAAAGAATTGAATAAGACATGAAACGATGGATTTATTGAACGTATATGTCAAATGTCCCTGGGTAAAATTTTAGATTTTTAATCTCGCATATAAACGTAAGCAACATTTTCTCTTTTTTCCTTCGCCTTCTGCATACACACACACACACACACACACACACACACACAGACATAGAGTGAGAGAGAGAGAGAGAGAGAGAGAGAAGGGGGAAATTATTCATTCTCATATCCGGAAGACCGAAGAAGGCAAATAAACTGATAATATAGAAATCTATTGCGGACGTGCAAAGAATTACCAATAGGAAACGGTGTAGAAAACCGACAGTTAAAACTGATGTTTCGATCCAAAAGTATTACGAAAGTCTAAATAACCACCACCACCACCACCATCACTACGATTACCACCATTACCACCACCACTACTACCACAACAACAACAACAACACAAATGCATACACGTATCCATATTATTTAAACTTGTACCTTTATTGTTGTAGTAATTTACTAAGCTTTTTGCTTAGATGTGGCACAAGGCCATATGAGTAGGGCACCCAATGAGACTCAAACTCGCCGGTGTAGGTTTGCTAGTCTAGCTTGCTAACCATTACACCACCAGAGGCACCCCTTTGTTGTTATAATTTACTCAGCTTAACCAAACTTTGGCACAAGGTAAGAAGTCTTGGGTACTAATGTGGATCGAACTTACCGTGATTGATTTCTTGATTGATTTTAACGGCATGTCAACCCATCGAGTGTTATTCTATGCTAAGAGGATAGAGAATATTTACATTTATTTGTGTAGTAGTTTTTAAGAGTTTTTTTTAGCATGCAATTATATGACATAAATATTTCTATAATGTCAATAATTTGCACAATGTAGTAGGATTTCAATTATTCCTATCTAACACTAATAATTTTTTGGTTTCAAGCAATTATTTCTATTTAATACTCGTCTTTTGTTTACACTTAGCCCAATTGAATTGATAGAAATAGAACTGTTTGCTGATTTAATCGTAGATAAGTAAATGACTGATATTTGATTGAATTGTTTGTAATACATAACAATACCATTTCACCGTGTACAAAAAATCATTAATATTGAATAGAATAATTAGCGTTACTACTTCAATGTGCGCAAACAAACGACTAATAGTAAATTTAATATTTCTTCAAATAATGCTTCAAACCATTTGACTGTAAAAAAGAGCTTAGGCTCATTTAAAAATGTTTTCAACAAAATATGTTTACAAATCATATATATTTAGTGTATATGAATAAAGAGTATTTGGCATTAAATAACCTACGATGGTTGATATGCCATAAAACCAAACCAAGCCGAACCAAATCATATATAACTAAAATATATGTATAAAGAGGATTTGTCATTAGATAACCTACAATGGTTGATATGCCATGAAAGCCAACCAAACCAAATCCTATATACTTAATATATATGTATAAAGAGGATTTGGCATTAAATAACCTACAGTGGTTAATATGTCATAAAACCCAATCAAACCAAATCATATATATTTAATATACATGTATGAAAAGGATTTTGCATTAAATAACCTACAGTGGTTGATATGCCATAAAACCCAAACAAAGCAAATCATATATAACTAAAATATATGTATGAAGTGGATTTGGCATTAAATAACCTACAATGGTTGATATGCCATAAAACCCAAAGAAACCAAATCATATATAAATAAAATATATGTATAAAAAGGGTTTGGCATTAAATAACCAACAGTGGTTGATATGCCATAAAAACCAACCAAACCAAGTCATATATATTTAATGTATATGAATAAAAAGTATTTGGCATCGAATAACCTACAATAAGGATAAAAAACCAGTCAGCCCTACTATGTATCCATAGCTGAGGGAAGGGGGGAGAACATATGGATACATGCCTTTTCCAAGGGTAATAGGGCCAAGTGAAACGCAAATAGCTTCGTCCAGGATTTGAACTCGAATCGCAGACTGGATTTCTTATGACGAGTTGAATAATCCAACCAACCACACACACACACACACACACACACACACACACACACACACACATAAAAGTGCCGAGAACGTAATGGTTACCAGCACAGAAAATGGTATGGGTGCCTTGCGTCGTGTAATGATGAACGAGCTAGACTAGCAAACCATGTTGAGTGACCACCCAGTCGCCGACTGATATCCTCTGTAGAGGAGTAAGGCCCCTCCAAAAAAGAAGTGTCCTGTGTATGAAACTGGACTGCAGCTGATGGTGAGGCTCCAGTTCTGGATATCTGGGAAGTATGGTGTACTCTTTCATTACCATTACTCCAAGATTCACTCCGTCCATAGGTAGAAGTACCTTTTAGGGGTCCTTTGAAGTGTCGAATAGATCTATTTAAAAATCATTTGTATATGATAGGACTGTGTACCAAAAATACAAAAAAAAAAAAACCCAACAAAAAACAAAGAAAAGAAAAAAAAACAAAGAAAAGAAAAAACACAACTGCATAAAAATGTAAAAATAAACGTACTATGAACACGATTCCCTAACCTCTAGACATGAAATAACCCAGATGGTTTGACATACCATTAAAATCAATCAATCAATCAATCAATAAATCGAAAGAACCACATTACAAAAAAGCACCCCACCCCCTAAAAAGGATAAAAAAGCAAAAACCTAACAAAAGACAAAACAAAACAAAAAACAAAATATAAAAATAGCACTATCAAATTTTCCAATTTTTTTTTTTTGGCCTGTGAAATTTCAAGTATCCTTCAAACGTTTATTGTTGAAGTTTCCATGGAGGAGTGGCTAACGTATTCGACTGTGACATCGCAGTAAGCGAGTTCGAACTCCAGTCGCACTATTACGTTTAATTTCAAACTAATACTGTTGGCAATGGTATGAATTCCCTTCTAGCTATAGATCCATATACAAGGATGGCTTCGGCTATAAAATAGCCCATGAAGGTTGATTTGCCATTAAACAAAAGTAACCAAACCAATAATTTATTTGTCTATCAGTTGTTTTCTCTCGTTCGATATCTTTTACGTCATCATGGCTTTTTGGACTGTAGCAGTACATCCACTTAGATTATTTGGGTGTAATATTTTTCTGACTGTATCGACTGATTGAGACGATCCCCACACCGAAAAAAACCTTTAAGGAACAAACGGAAAGAAGAAAGAGAGTGAGAATAAATATCAGAAATAACACAGACAGTTGAAAAAAACAAAAAAAAAAAAAAAACAACAAACAAAAACAAACACCAAACCTAAAAAAGAATTAGAAAAAATCGAAAATGAAAACTTGGATGGATTAAAGAGTGAAATAAAAAGAATATTACAAATAGTAAAAAAAAAAAAGAAAAAAGAAAAAAAAAAGAAAACAAATCTTGCTTAGTTAGGTACAAGGCCATAATAAATGAGTGCCTAGTTAATTTCATAACACTAATCATTGTCTGGGTCAAGACATTAACTGGGACCCCTTAGTAACAGTTAATTTCACTATTCTACATATTGTCGCTCTTTGTGTAACGTTCATCGTTGTAGGAAATAGAATCGGTGATACGGTTTCAAATCCTGGACGAAGCTATTCATGTTTCATTTTTCCTTTGGGAAAAGCATGAAACCATTTGTTCTTCTTCCCCAGGTATAAGTAAATAGTAGGGCAATATGGGTTCTTTAGCTTTGGTAAGGCAACCGGTCGAGGAGAAGGACAGCTCTGAATTCAAAACCAGCCGTGGTCCCTTTAAAATTGACCTTGTGTCACATCCTATCCGTAGCAGAGATTTTAAGTAAATACATACACTATTCATTGTCTTGAACAAAGCAATTATTGGGAGAACCCAGTCAGAATGTAAACGCACTACACTTGCGATTACTCTAAGAGTCGAGCTTGTTAACCATCACTCGACAGTAGGTGTTGCAAATATTTTCGAAGCTTATGTTTAGCACAAGGACATTCTAGGGAACACTTAGAATTAAACTTACTATTCAAGCGATTGGTATACCGGGCTAATCTGATAACCATCACTCTACAGTAGGCGTCCTAGATATTTTTGAATGTATTGTTGTTTGGCACTAGGCCATAATAGCGGGATACTTTGCCGGGGATTGAACTTACAACATGAACAATTGGTCACAAGACATGATTGCTTACAAGCAGTCCACGAGTGACAGTATTTCCTCCTTCAAGTTCCTTTCTCTTTTTCTCTTTCTTTCACTCTCTTCCATTCATTCTATATATATATGCTCACCCACATGGACACAGCGACCCGAGTTCAAATCCCGGACGACACTGTTTGCATTTCACATAGTGCTAATACCCCTGAGAAAGGTATGAATCTAATTATTCTCACTCTAACTAGTCGAGCAGACAAGGCTCTTTAACCTTGGTATGGCAACCTGTTTTGGAGAAAGAAAACTGACTTCAAACCTGTAAAACTTCTCTTAAAAATTGACCTTGTGTCACATCCTCCTTGTAGGGAGAGTTAGATAAACACATACACATATTCTTTCTTTCTTTCTTTCTTTCTGTATCTACCAACACCACACGAGCAGGTTGTGACACAAGGTAAATTTTCATGCGGAGTTTAACTAGTTTGAATTCAGAATTTTCCTTCTCCTAGACTGGTTGCCTAATCAAAGCTAAAGAGCCAGTCTGCCTTACCATTAAGCTATAGTTGGAGAGAGAGAATAATATTAGTGCAATATAAAATGCAAACTGTCTCATCCAGGGTTTCGAACTCAGGTCGTCGTGTCCATTTCTTACGATGGTATTCATTATACCATAAGACCCTCTTTTCTCTCTATGTATGTGTGTGTACTTTTCCGTCCCTCTATGTTATTCTCTTTCTATCTCTTCTTCTTCTTCTTCTTCTTCTTCTTCTTCTTCTTCTTCTTCTTCTTCTTCTTCTTCTTCTTCTTCTTCTTCATTCTGGTCTCATTCTCTCTTCTATTTATCTTTCTCTTATATTCGCCTCTCCATTATTAGTTCCCTTTACCTTAAATACCCCCTCTCTCTGTCTGTCTGTCTCTCTCTCTCTCTCTCTCTATATATATATATCCTCTCTTCTCTTTCATTACTCTGACCAGTAGGTAGGGCTTAGAATACGTTACAGAGTGGTAAGACCCCAACCTAAAAATTCTATCCTGGGTATGACACTGCATCTGATGGTGAGGCTCCAGTTCTGGATATTTGGGGAGTGGGGAATACTCCTTTATTAACATTACTCCCAGGTCCACTCTGACCCGGAGTGGTGGTACTGGTTAAGGTCCCATCTATGGGTCAAATAGATCTGTTTAAAAATTATTTGTATTCAATCGGAACGTGTGCATAAATAAATAAAAAATAAAAAGAATTAATAATTAAAGGTAAGCAACTACACACAAAATGGTAAATGTAAATTTACAATGAACGCTATTTCCTAATCTTGACGCATAAAGAGAGTTGACATTCAGTTAATCAATCAACCAACTATCCTTGACCTTGTGCCAAACTAGATTTAGCTTAGTAAATAACAGCTATTGGCACCACTTCCTCCAAAGATATTGCCTTTCTTTTTTATTTTCTTCATTTTTCCTTTTCCATTCATTTATTTTTGGGGGGGTTTCCGTGGTATAATGCTTAAAGAACTGAATGTGAAATCGTAGTAGCGAGTTCAAATTTCAGTCGTGCCATTACGTTCACTTTCGGGCTAATACCCTTTAAAATAGTATTAATAATAACCTCTTATCCCCACTAGCTATGGGTTTAATAGTATCACTACTATTCTTCTAAAAGGATATCTTGGGCGTTAGATAACCAACGAGGGTTGATATGCCATGAAATAAAGAACCCAAACGAATTCATCTTTTTTAGTCAACCAAGGGAAAAGAACAAAAATACAACCATGACATTCATTGCACTTTTTCTTCTTCTTTCTTAATCTTTTTCCTGAGCTTATTCTCTTTCGATTTCATTCGTTCATGTTTTTTTTTCTTCTTTCCCGTTGTAATTTATTTTCATCTATTTTTTTTTAGCTTCTTTTTCTTCATCTTTTACTTTTTTATTCTTCGTCTCAATAATCAATTTTTTTTGGTCTTTTCATACTTGGGCTTATGTAATCGGTTTTTACCACCCCCCACCCAATTCCGTCTCTTCCTCCCCACTTCTTCGGCCTCAAATCCTGCTCTCCCTACCTGTCTTCTGATTTTGTGCTTACTCTCCTTCTTTATACCTGCCCTTCACTCTGAACGTATCTCCAAGTCAAGACTCCGGGCAACTAAACTATTGATCGTCCGGCGTCCATCATTTAAATATTACCGCATTTCACCAAAACGAGGCTGGGTATTTTGCTATGACGTATGCCATGTACATTTCCACTGGTGAATCTGATTAAGAGGGTTTGTTGTATACGTAATCGAAAAAGGTGTTGGGAAGGATGTAAGTGTGTGTTTGTGTGCGTGTGTGTGTGTGTGTGTGTGTGTGTGTGAGAGAGAGAGAGAGAGAGAGAGAGAGACAGAGAGACAGACAGAGAGACAGATAGATAGATTGATAGATAGGTGGATAGATAGATCTACAGGGACGTCCAGTATAAAAAAGGACATAAACGAAGGAAGAGAAGAAAATGAGAACGAAAGGAATATGAAAAAGAGAAATAGGGTAGAGAGAATAGAACACATACAGAGAGAGAGAGGGAGAGAGAGAGAGCGTGAAGAGAGAGGGGTATTTAAAGTAAAATGCAAGCATATAATGGAGAGATAAAGACAAGAGAAAGATAAATGGAAGAGAGAGAGAGAGAGAGAAAGAGAGAGAGTGAGAGAGAATGACAGAGAGAGAGAATTGAATAGAGGGACGAAACAGAACACACACACACACACACACACAGAGGTCACAATAGGAGTCAATATAAAGAAGGAACAGATTAGATAGATAGATAGATAGATAGATAGAGAGAGAGAGAGAGAGAGAGAGAGAGAGAGTGTGTAAAATGTTTAAATGGAATAGAGAATCAATATAAAAAGACGAATTAAAAGAAGCATAATAAGAAAGAGGAGAAAAAAGAAAAGGATAAATAGAAAAGAAAGTGAAAACTGAAAGGAAAGAGGGAACTGAACCAGAGAGAGAGAGAGAGAGAGAGAGAGAGAGAGAGAGAGAGAGATGGTCAAAAATTGAGGTCAATATAAATAGGGAATAGAATAGAAATATGAATGGGATAATATGTCGTGCGTGTGTGTGTGTCTATGTGTGTGTGCGTGTGTGTGTGAGAGAGAGAGAGAGACACACACACAGATAGACAGATAGAGAGTGATAGAAGGAAAGAAGAAAAACGCGAAAGAAAAGAGAAAGAAGATGAAGAAGGATGAGAAAAGAAGACATATATTGAGAGAAAGAAGAGAGAGAGAGAGATTAGAAAAGAGAGAAGGTAGAGAGACAGAGAATAGAGGAGTTAGAAAGACATTTTGCAATTTAGAGACGAAAAATATGAAAAAGAGAGGGAGGAGGAGAGAAAGAAAGAAAGAAAGAAAGAGAGAGATAGAAGGAGAGAGAGAGAGAGAGAGAGGAGGAGGAGGAGGGAGGAAAAGAAAAATGTGTGGAGAAAGAAAAAGAACCAGTGGAGTTAAAAACACAATAATGAGGGTCTTCTTTCTTTTTTTTATATTGGTGCCAATTCTTTCTTTCTTTCTTTCAACTTCATTTCATTACTTCTTTCTTTCTTTCTTTCTTTCTTTCTTTCCTTTCTCTTCACTTAACATTCTCTTTTCTTTCTTTGTGCTCTTAACTACATTTAATCCCTTCTTTCTTTGCTTATTTAAACGTTCTTTCTTTCTTTCTTTCTTGTCTTTCTTTCTTTCTTTCTTTCTTTCACATTTTTTTCTTTCTTTGTGCTCTTAACTGTATTTCTTTCTTTCTTTCTTTCTTTGCTTATTTAACGTTCTTCCTTTCTTTTCTTCTTTCTTTGCTTATTTAACGTTCTTTCTTTCTTTCTTTCTTTCTTCGTATCTCTCATTCCTATCTTTCTATTTTCCTCAAACCTGTAAAATACTCAATCAATTCTTTCATCATTGTAACATTCTTTACGTAAATTTCACTCTTACAATCACTCTAACCCAGTCACTTTGTGTCTGTGTGTCCGTCCCTGCCGAAGTATTACTTTTTTTCTCTTCGCTTAGTTGAATAATATTTTCTTGGTAATTATTAGCTTAACTTAGTCTGGCATGACGTCAGATTGAAAAAAAAACTTTTGGTAGGAAGACTGTGTCACACCAAACTTACGAATAATTTTGGCTTATATTAAAAGCAAGCATTAGAAATCTCTATTCTTATTCTGCCTAATCTGTTGAGGCTGTAGAATATACCAACTGCATCTCTGCAGAGGGATAAGACGCCCACTAACGAGTGTCCAGGATATGGCACTAAACAATCTGATGGCAAGGCTCTAGTAAAGCTGGAGCTTTGGGGAATGCGGAGTGCCCCTTCATTGCCATGGCTTCCAGGTCTACTCATTTCCGGAGTAGTAACACCTGACAGGGTCCAATTTATGGGTCAAATAGAACTGTTTGATATTTAAACTGAGTGCAAACAAATGACTTATACTAAATTTCTTGAAATAGAACTGCTTTAACTGTGTGTCAACAAATGACTGATATTTAATTGAATTGTTAGTGATACATAGTAATACTTGAAACCATTTCACTTTGACCCATGCTAAATTGAATGGTTAGAAATAGAACTATTTGATAATTTAACTGTGTGTATCTAAAAAATGTGTTTACAAATCATATATTTGATATATATGTAAAAACAGGATTTGGCATTAAATAACAAACAATGGTTGATATGCCATCAAACCAAAACATATATATATGATACATATGTAAAAACAGGATTTGGCATTAAATAACAAACAATGGTTGATATGCCATCAAACCAAACCATATATATATATAATATATATGTAGAAAAACTGATAACAACGATCCAAGAGGAGGGAATGATATATTAACGGGTCAACATTATAGCGTTTCGGTTCTACTGAACCATCATCAGGACCATGGGGGGTGATATTAATAATTTTAAGTTAACGATGGATGATTAGAAATGTGAAATACAAAAACCTACGGGAAAATATGTATTGTGAGAAAAAGTTAGCTGTTTAACTGGCAAATCAGCGTTTGATGTTTAAATTACGTCATTTGACTTATTAGGAATATTGTGTAGAATTATGTACGTTATTTAACGAGAAAGATTACGAGACAGAAAGAAGAAAAAGAAAGAAAGAACAAAAGAAGAATAAAAAGCATGGAAATTATGAGATATACGGAAAATATTAACTAAGGATGGAATATATTGTAACTGTTTAAAATGTGTTTGCTTAAGTAAGGAGAAATATTATAAAAGCCAGGACGAGTATTTAGGGAACTGAGGAATGAGATAGCTGCGGCTTCGAAAATTCGTCTAAGATTTTTATTATGGATGTAAGTAAGCATCTTAGCAGAGTTGAAGTCAATGTTATGATTATGTTGAGAAGTGTGTACGAGTAATGCGTTGTTTGAGTTGCCAATTCTTATGTCTCTTTTGTGCCCTTTTTAAACGGATATGAAGGTTTCGAGATGTTTCACCGATATATTTAATTTACAATCCTTACAAGGGATGCAATAAACACCGGCGTCAGAAAATATGTTACGTTGAGGGCTGGAGTGTACTAATTCGCGGATTGTTTTAGAAGGTAGAGAAGTAGTTTTGATATTGAGTTTATTTAAGTTGTTTGTTATGCTGTGAGAAGAAGAATTGTTTGGCAAAGTTATGTATCTATGGGGGGAACTAGTTTTATCAGATATTGAGTAGATATTAGTTTGAGATTGATTCTTGTTGTGGATTTTGAGGGCTTTAGATTTAGCATAATGTATAAAGGATTTGGGGTACTGTAGGTTGAGGAAGATGTTTTCTATGTGGATGAATTCATCGTTTAAATATTTCGAGGAACAAATGCGTAGAGCTCTGAGGCAAAAACCTATGATGATACCTCTTTTAGTATTGTTGTTGTGGTGTGAATAAAAGTGAATGTGGTCGTTTTTACTATTTATCTATCCTCAAGATCTTGACTTAAATAGCATCACTGATAAACTGAACAATGTCGAACCTTCCTTAAAGTTCACACATGAACTTGAATATAACTGCACCCTACCTTTTCTGGACATTTTACTTATTAGGAATATCAACAAACTAGAATTTAAGGTTTATCGTAAAACCACCTGTAAAAACGACCACATTCACTTTTATTCACACCACAACAACAATACTAAAAGAGGTATCATCATAGGTTTTTACCTCAGAGCTCTACGCATTTGTTCCTCACTATACATATTTTCCCGTAGGTTTTTGTATTTCAATTTTCGAATCATCCATTGTTAACTTAAAATTATTAATATCACCCCCCATGGTCCTGATGATGGTTCAGTAGAACCGAAACGCTATAGTGTTGACCCGTTAATATATCATTCCTTCCTCTTGGATCGTTGTTATCAGTTTTTCTACATATTGTCGGATTACAATCCTTTATTTACTCTTCATATAATATATATGTAAAAACAGGATTTGGCATTAAATAACAAACAATGGTTGATATGCCATCAAACCAAACTATATATATATAATATATATGTAAAAACAGGATTTGGCATTAAATAACAAACAATGGTTGATATGCCATCAAACCAAACCATATATATATATATATAATATATGTAAAAACAAGATTTGGCATTAAATAACGAACAATGGTTGATATGCCATCAAACCAAACCATATATATATATATATAATATATATGTAAAAACAGGATTTGGCGTTAAATAACAAACAATGGTTGATATGCCATAAAACCAAACCATATATATATAATATATATGTAAAAATAGGATTTGGCATTAAATAACAAACAATGGTTGATATGCCATAAAACCAAACCATATATATATAATACATATGTAAAAACATGATTTGGCATCAAATAATAAACAATGGTTGATATGCCATCAAACCAAACCACATATGTATAATTTATATGTAAAAACAGGATTTGGCATTAAATAACAAACAATGGTTGATATACCATAAAACCAAACCAAACCAAAAAATTTATTCGTATTTATTCTATTTTTTTTTCAGGAATACATGAATTCAGTTACCACTGAGCTGTTTGTGGTGGGAAGTAATGAAATTGGGGAGGGGAAAGAGAAGTCTACTTAAAGCGGATTGTCAATATGCACCGAGACGCTGATGTGGAAATCTCATGGAGAATAAAATCAGTGGAAGTCATTTACCTTGATAAAAAGATGGACAAAACCCGAGGTGCCAATCTCTTCAATAGCGCTGTTTTGCCCGCGATGTTATGCGCAAACGAAATGTGGGTTACTAAAAAGAAGGAAGGACAGAGACTTGTCACTACATAGAGGGCAATAGAATGATCCATGTTGGGAATATCTCAATATCGGCACATTCAAAGTGGGGTAATTTGGCAGTGGAGAGGAGGGAAAGACGTGATGCTGTAATACAGAAAGCAAAAGTTCCACTGGGTCGAACACGTTGCAATGTTAAGAGTCAATAGGTGGACCTGTGATGCTGTTGAGTGGAATCCGAGAGACTGGTTGGTTGGTTGGTTGTTTTGTTTTACAGCATATCAACCTTCTTCATGTCATTTAAAGCCGAATTAAGTTTCAAACAATTCAGTTTAGTATAAGTATAGTTTTTGTTTACAAACAGTTAAGTTCCAAAATAGTCCAGTTAAATGTCAAAACAGTTATATTTCAAACAATTCAGTTTAGCATAAGTACACAGTTTAGTCCTATTTGACCTATAGATAGGACCCAATCAGGTGCTACCACTTCGGGCCAGAGTGGACCTGGGAGTGATTGCAATGAAGGAGTACTCCGCATTCCTCAAATCTTTTGCATTACTGTCGCCTCCCCATCAGATTGTTTAGTTGGGGAGAAGTCTTACCGCTCTGCAGAGAAGCTGCTGGTGTATTCTTCAGCCCAGCTGACTGTGCCACAGGATACTCGTTGGGGGAGTCTTACTCTCTGCAGAGAAGCAGTCGGTGTATTCTACACCCCCAGCCGATTGAACAACTGAGAGACGGGAAACAACCTTTCAGAAGACCTATGCGACGATAAGAAGACGAAATAATCAAGTGATTTGAGCCAACAGGGAGAAGGAGAGTAAGGTCAAGAATGAAATGCATCGCGGCCAGCGATGTGGAAAATATCATGAAGTCTGAACCAATAAAAGAAATAGGGAAATTTTATTTTTGACTAAAGTCCGAACGCAGTCCGTAGTGAGAAATATTTTAGTACTTTAGCCATAGAGCATTTTAGTCGAGATGAAGAAATGATGACAAGTTCGGATCAGAAAAGAAAAAAGTCAGACATGTCGTCAAAAAAAAAATACCATTCATTTTATTATTAATATTGTCATTTCTTTCAGGACTGATCTAAAAAAACAGAGAGATATGAAATGGTATTTTCGTGTCGATAAAAAAAAATGTTTTATAAATCGTATCCCATCCCCAATTGATCGAAGTGGGAGTTTCTGTAGCTCCCCACCAAAAAAAAAAAAAGAAAAAAAAATTGTTCATTACTAGTCCTCTGTCAGTTACTAACTGACTGATCATTTAAAAATTCTCCTGAGTGACTGTTTCTCCCACCTACAACAAGAGTTCTTTTGATTGACCCTTTGGTTGGTTGGTTCGTTAGATTTATTGCATATCAACTCTTGTAGGTTATTTAATGTTAAATCCTGTTTATACATATATCAAATATATAATCTATAAACGAATTATTCGTAGGTTACATTTTAAACAAGCCAGAGCTTATTTATTTGCACACAATTAAATGGTTGAAGTATTGCTATCTTACACTAACAATTCAGTTTAACATCAGTTATTTGTTCGCACATTGTTAAACGTTTAATCAGTTCTATTTGACGCATAGATGGGATCCTAACAGGTACTACTACTTCGGGTGAGAGTGGACCTTGGAGTAATGGTGTAACGTTATCTCACCGACACAGCACAATGTCGAAAGTCGTAACACAATACAAATACGAAAATGACTATTTTGTTTCATGATAATATTTATTGCTCCAACGGTTTTTACAGTTGTCGTCGCGAAACGTGAGAGATAGAAACTCATAATTACTTGAGCCCATTAGATCGACCGAAACTTTAATCCGTGGCAGGCGAAATGGACAACCACAGACTTAGACATTTCTTCTTCAGCGATCCCCCCCCAACCCTAACGGGACTGCCTGACTCAACTGCGACTCTCACTTCTCCAACTTCAATTCAAACTGACTCTGCGTATTAGAAATCTACTTTCTATTCTAATTATTCTCTTGACTAATGTCTTAATCATACATAATCAATAAAACTTTTTAGTGCCACGTCATTTTAAATATCAGCTGATGTATCTAGAAGTTTATTTTAGAATATCGCTTACAAGTGATTTCAAAATAAACCTGTCAACTCTTTATTTTCACTGGTGCTTACACACGAATGCAAAATAAGGTCATGACCTTTTAGAAATCGAAAACCTGCAACTATGAACTCAAAGGGTTTTTGGACTATTGCTTTCATCTTTATTGTTATTTTCCCAACGTTTCGGCCGATATGTCCCCCGGCCTTCTTCAGGTGTTTGTCGATCTCGGGAACATATATGGAATGTCCAGTAGGACACATAACGTAACTGTTATAGGCGTTGGTTTCCTAAGCTTCTAAGGAGATAATCATCTGGAGGTTGCCGGTTCCATCCTGACTGCAGGCGAGTAACAATACAGGAATACTTAACACTTGTACCCGGTTATGGCTAACGGAATCAGAACAGGCGACCCCCGTGGATTCAGTAAAGGATGTAATTCGAAGTTCTGTGCAGGTTCCCGAGTTCGAAAGACACTTGAAGAAGGCCGGAGGACATACCGACCGAAATGTTACGGAAATAACAATAAAGATGTAGACAATAGTCCGAAACCCCTTAATGATAAAAATCATCAAGCTTCGTCTCAGAAATTTAGACAACAAACAGCTGAAGAAGGTCGGAAGACATATCGGCCGAAACGTTGCGGAAATAACAATAAAGATGAAGACAATAGTCCGAAAACCCTTAATGACAAAAATCATCAAACTTCGTCTCACAAATTTACACAACTATGAACTCAAAGTTTTTAGCTAGCTCACAGTTTATCACGATAATAAAATAATTAACAAAAATAATTAATTCAAATCCCTAATAATTACACTGGCAATAAAGGAATATTCCACATTCCTCAGACCTTAAGGACTGGAGCCTCACCACCAGTTTTCTTATTTACCAACCCCTCCGCTCGGGCAGGATATGACACAAGGTAAATTTTTTAAGCGGAGTTTAACAGGTTTGAATTCAGAGTTTTCCTTCTCCTAGACTAGTTGCCTCACCAAGGCTGAAGAAAAAGTCTGCCCTACTATTTACCCATAGCTGGTGGGAGAATAATTGGGTTCATACCTTTCCCAAGGATATTAGTTCTATGTGAAATGCAATCAGTCTCGTTGAGGATTTGAACTCGTGTCACCGTGTCCATTTCCTACGATGATAACCATTACACCACGGTCACCGCCTCACCTCCTCACCATCAGTTGCTGTTAAGTGTTATATCCAGCACATTCGTTTGGGAGTGGTCTTACCCTACTGCAGAGATGCTGTCGGCGTATTTTCAGCTCTACCAACAAATTATTCTAGTAGGCCCTTTATTATTAATCACTCATCCTATAAGATTTACAAGCAAGGGTATTCTACGATGTCCGACTCATTAAGACAAGGCACGCCACTTTTGAAAGTCTTTCATAAATACAGGAATTGTTCCGAAAGACTGATAAATAACATCAATTTTTAGAATCTTAATGAATACTTGAAATTTATCCACAGACATTTTGCCAGGGAAAAATCTGCACTTCTGGTACGCAAGTATAAATTTGTTGGAATCACTTTCCCCCAATAAAAAGACGTGACCCTTCCTGGCGAAATATGGAGTAAATCTGAGCTCTAACTTTAGCGAGGGAATACGCAGAAAATTCTTCGGCACTTCCACTAGCAACAGTTAAATGATTTGGTGAGAGGGAAAAAGGGTAAATACGTATAGCTTCATTCAATAATTTTTTGCCCGTTGTGAATAAACGTAACAGCATTCTAATAACGCAAGCAGATTTGAAAATTTACATTTCGCTGTTAGACGTTGATTTGACAGGATGCTTTAATGGGGCCTCATGTCAGTTACGGGGTGGGGCGATGTGCAAATAAAACTGTAGAGAGAAAGGCCCCTAAACGGTGCACATTCTCTCCTGATGATCACAAAACAAGTATGGAGTTAAACTGCTCGGTGGAAATGAGAATGGCTAAAGGAGCATTTTCTATCCGTTCACTTTTTGGTGTGTTTGTAACATAGCCATACATGAATACGTGAAATAGACATATTCCTACCGGCATGTACAACGTTCATAATATCCATAACGCACATATAGATAACATAGGAATCCCGAAACACGAAAAACGCAT